>JARQOD010000006.1:23546038-23632971 GCA_033576555.1 Oophaga sylvatica | reverse complement strand
ATGGAAACTGCTGGTGGTAACATCCTCAGCCTCTTGGCCAGTACCAACAGCGGCACACCGTCGCACCACACACACACCCTGTATACGCCGTACGCACCACATACACACACACACTGTATACGCCGTATGCACCACACACACACACACTGTATACGCCGTATGCACCACACACACACACCACTGTATACGCCGTATGCACCACACACACACACACACTGTATACCCCGTATGCACCACACACACACACACTGTATACTCTGAAATTTAGAGAAACAGAGAGCTAAACAGCATTTTAATGTATCAAAAAGTAGGAACTTTATTTAGTAATAAATTTACATATCGAAAAATTATGCAAGTAAAAGCATATACATAAAGTGACAATACAAGGAAGTAACACCTCACATTAATTTCAAATGCCTCAAAAAACCTTTGCAATCAAAGAATATTAGTATTTGCAAATCGTTTCGGCTGCATGAGCAACAGAAAGGTAATATAGTATTTTGCCACAGTGAGACAATATATGTAAGCGGTCAATGTGATAATAAACTAACCGCTAAAGCACATTGATAATAGGTGTGTCATATCTAAGATATCATTATTGTGCATATCATATTATATTATATTATAGATAGTATTGATATAAAGTAAACCATATGATTGCCAGTTTGGCTACAAATCATGTGTTTATAGATATGTCTCACAGTGGCAAGCACACAAATAATCTAAATGACTAAAGAAGTCATAAGTAATGCCGGTGATAAATCATTTAGATAATTGTCCAGCAGCACAACACTGGTGAGAAATAGCAAGCATGGTCAATCAAACATAAATTGCACATGTATAGAGGTGAATGTCAATTAGTAAAATCAATAGTCATGTGCAAAAGATAATTCTCACCAGGAAGGAGAAGGAGGCAGGAGAAAACAATGCAGGGGGATGATAGCGCCCCGACGTGCGTTTCGCAACAGCAGCGTGTTGCTTCCTCAAGGGGATGTCAACTAATACTAATATTCTTTGATTGCAAAGGTTTTTTGAGGCATTTGAAATTAATGTGAGGTGTTACTTCCTTGTATTGTCACTTTATGTATATGCTTTTACTTGCATAATTTTTCGATATGTAAATTTATTACTAAATAAAGTTCCTACTTTTTGATACATTAAAATGCTGTTTAGCTCTCTGTTTCTCTAAATTTCAGCCTTTTTGAGCTGGCATAGTGTAGCCAGATGTGGTATTTATTAATGTACTATCTGGGTTGCTTTGGTTCTAAAAATTTGGGACTATATATGTTACACTGTATATTCTGTACGCACCACACACATACACACACACACACACACACACTGTATACGCCGTATGCACCACACACACACACTGTATACGCCGTATGCACCACACACACACACACACACTGTATACGCCGTATGCACCACACACACTGTATACGCCGTACGCACCACACACACACACACACTGTATACGCCGTATGCACCACACACACACACTGTATACGCCGTACGCACCACACACACACACACACTGTATATGCCGTACGCACCACACACACACACACTGTATACGCTGTACACACCACACACACACATACACACACTGTATACGCTGTACGCACCACACACACACACACACACAACACACTGTATATGCCGTACGCACCACACACACACACACTGTATACGCTGTACGCACCACACACACACATACACACACACAGACACACACTCTGTATACGCCAAATGTACCACCAGCGAAACATTTGTAATATGATTAATAGATACAGTGTATGATTTATAGGTAGATGATGGATAAATATCACATAGATATGCATAGATAGTATAATAGATAGATATTTTACATATACATACATATGACATCAAAATAGACAGGTGGATAGATAGATGCACATGCACATAGATGTTTCATAGCTATGAGATAGATATAGATTGTGTGATATATAGATAGATAATTGAGATATGTGTCATCCAGTTTGTAAAACTTGGTGACATGAACCCGGATTTAATGCTCCAGTGTCACAGATGCTGAGAGACTTAAATTAACTTTAACAGGGCTGGGTTTTTTGTGAACAGCTAAAGGAATGGGTGGGACGGCTGTTCACCATATCAGCAGATGGGGAGAGAGAAAGCGCATCGGGGTGAGAGAGACAGAGCACAGGGGGGAGACAGCTCAAACGGGACAGCACATGAGGGGAGAACACAGCACAGGAAGAGAGAGACAGCAGACAAGGGGGATAGCACATGGGGTAGACAGGTCAAAGAAGAGAGCACAGACGGGAGAAGTCAGCACATGGGGAAAGAGAGAGTGGATAGGTGGGTGAGCACATGGGGAGGGGAGAGATTCTCAACGCTGCAAAGCCTGCCCCCATCGTGACGTTACTGCCCTCCCAATGTGATAGCATCGGGCCTCCATCTAGTTGTATAAATAAAAGGAAAAAGGGAGCCCATAGCAAATAGGGCACACATATATTGGACACCCTCTTAATGCCCCTGTAGTTCATTGCATCTAACAGCAGGGATTGATACCTCCCCCATTTACTTTCCATGATCTGAATATTTAAGGACCTATTAACAGAAGGTCCTTCAACAACTATTACAAGGACTTTAGTGTAAAATTTGAACCTGGCGCCCCACCTTCATGTTGGTTAGATGCATGGGCCCTTGTAGCATCCTAGATCCTATAAAGGCATGCATGTTCACCCCCATGTAATATTGTCCCCTGTCCTGACTCCTTCCTGTAATAATCCCCCCATTCTGGCCCCTTCCTGTAATAATCTCCCCATTCTGGCCCCTTTCTGTAAAAATCTCCCCAATCTGGCCCCTTCCTGTAATAATCACCCCCATTATGGCCCCTTCCTGTAATCTTCCCCATTCTGGCCCCTTCCTGTAATAATCTCCCCTATTCTGGACCGTTCCTGTAATAATCACCCCCATTATGGACCCTTCCTGTAATAATCTCCCCTATTCTGTCTCCTTCCTGTAATAATCTCCCCCATTCTAGCCCCTTCCTGTAATAATTTTGCCCCATTCTGGCCCCTTCCTGTAATAATCTACCCCATCCTGGCCCCTGTCATGGTCCAGTCCGGAGTTTGTGCGCTGCTGTCCTCTCTCAGGACTGGTCATGCGGGGGTTAATTTCATCGGCCTCATTCTGGAGCGGGCTGGGCTATTTCAGTCCATCACAGCCGGCTTACCAGTGTTAGTGATAGCTCAAGCTTCCAGTTTAGAGCCTCTGACCCTGTTACCTGGTGATCCTCCTGCCTTTGACTTGTTTACTCGTGTATGATCCGGACTGACTGTGACCCGTCTCTTGGTATCCGTCTCTGCTGCTACATTCTCTGTCTGGCTATTTGACCCTCGGCTGACTACGTGTATTGCTGCTCCTTCTGGTACTTCTGCCTCTGTACGGTTTTGACTCGGCTTGCCTGACCACGCTCCCACCACTTGGTGGTGCCTGTGCTTCTGATTTGTATAGCTTCTCTGTGTACTCAGTCTCACGTCCCTCCCTAGCTCCCTCTGGGGAATGTTGCGCTACACAGTAGTCTGACAGCTCCTATCTGGTTTTGACCTATTGGCTTGTTTCTGACCACGGGCTTGCTGAGACCTATGGTTCTTGTATGACTGATTATTCCTAACACAGCTTTGGACGTTTTTGCTGCCACCTGGTGGTGGTTTTGGCTACTGCAGTGCAGGCTTGTCCTGAGCACACTGGCCTGCATTTCAGCTGCTCTACAGCCCCTTCCTGTAATAATCTCCCTCATTCTGGGCCGTTCCTGTAATAATCTCCCCCATTCTGGCCCCTTCCTGTAGTAATCATCCCCATTCTGGACCCTTCCTGTATTAATCTCCCCCATTCTGGGCCCTACCTGTAATAATCTCCCCATTCTGGACCCTTCCTGTAATAATCTCCCCCATTCTGGCCCCTTCCTGTAGTAATCTTCCCCATTCTGGACCCTTCCTGTAATAATCTCCCCCATTCTGGGCCCTTCCTGTAATAATCTCCCCCATTCTAGCCCCTTCCTGTAGTAATCTTCCACATTCTGGGCCCTTCCTGTATTAATCTCCCCCATTCTGGGCCCTACCTGTAATAATCTCCCCCATTCTGGACCCTTCCTGTAATAATCCCCCTATTCTGGCCCCTTCCTGTAGTAATCTTCCCCATTCTGGACCCTTCCTGTAATAATCTCCCCCATTCTGGGCCCTTCCTGTAATAATCTCCCCCATTCTAGCCCCTTCCTGTAGTAATCTTCCACATTCTGGGCCCTTCCTGTAATAATCTCCCCCATTCTGGACCCTTCCTGTAATAATCTCCCCCATTCTGGCCCCTTCCTGTAGTAATCTTCCCCATTCTGGACCCTTCCTGTATTAATCTCCCTCATTCTGGGCCCTACCTGTAATAATCTCCCCCATTCTGGACCCTTCCTGTAATAATCTCCCCCATTCTGGCCCCTTCCTGTAGTAATCTTCCCCATTCTGGACCCTTCCTGTAATAATCTCCCCCATTCTGGGCCCTTCCTGTAATAATCTCCCCCATTCTGGCCCCTTTGTGTAATAATCTCCCCCATTCGGGACCCTTCCTGTAATAATCTCCCCATTCTGCCCCCTTGCTGTAATAATGTCCCTTTCGAGGCATAATTTCCCCATAATGTCAGGCCCGCCGAAGTACATCCAGGTGAAATTAGCCCCCTCCCACACAGACCTGGGCACGTTCGCACCCTATGTGACCGTGATCATTATGTCCCTGACTATATAGAGTGTTTTCTATCAATAAACTTTATTTATAATGAAGTAGACAAAAAGTTTCAATTGTCTACTACATTTGTTCAGTGGAATAAATTATGCATTCCCAGTTTAGTGACTGATGCCTTATCACCGATTTTCTTCAGCCCATAACTTGCGGCCTACACAAGTTCTTCATCCCTTGCACCAGCGTCAATTCTCTGCCGCTATTCCCAATGATTCTTTACAGGCTGCAGGGTTGATGTCACAAACTACATTGTACTTGATCATTGCAGCCAATCACTGGGCTCATGGCTCTGAGGGTACACACCGCTGAGCCCAGTGATTGGCTGCAGCATTCACTGATGCAGCGTGTAAACCATCACAGGGAGCAGCGGAGGGGCAGCATTGCTGTATTTGTCATTGCAAATTACAGTTTGTAAATTTTGTAAAAATCTGGAGAATTGTATGAACAGCTTATGAGATGAGCAAATGTGTAGCCCAGCTGCGCTTGGTGCCACATGTTACCCAGGAGGATGCATGAAAGGTAATTCACAATCACCCGATATTCATTCACACTTCACATTTTCCTGGTGCCACTAGAGGGAGCCCTTTAGAATACGCAGGTATATAAGGGAGTGGAGAGACGCAGCAGTAGACATTCTAGCCAGTGTGAGATCAGATTACACTAGTCTGTGTCAGAGTGTGTTGCAAAGGAGACGAGCTAGTTACCTCAGACGTGCTGAGAGGGGATTCTAGCCAGAACGACTTATCTGAAAGCCTGAGGACTTCAGGGAATTCTCAGCTTACATCGTGGAGTCCAGTGTTAGTGGAAAGGATTACCACTTAGTCTGGTCAAAGTTGAGTCCACTGAGAGTCCCCAGCGAGCGTTTCAGAAAGTAAGCGTGCCGACGCTTGGAGAGCGGTGAAGACAAAGAAAGCTGACATCTACTGCTGCTTGTGCTTATGTTAAAGGTGTGAGTAGAATGACAGGCAAGTGGAAAAGGGAAAAGAGAGAGTGACTGAGGATGAATAGCAATGATGGCTTACCTCCACTCTGCACCACCGGACACAGGGTCCGAGCTTGCTAGTACCTTCATGGCTAGTGGGAGAAACCGGAGACCCTGCTGGACTTCAGGTCACAGAGGGGCCCAACAGTGCTGATACGTAACCGGGGTCAGGAAGAACAGGAGTCTGGTCAGCGCAACCATTGGAGACTTAGTTCTGTCCAAAAGAAGGCTCCACCACAAGATCAGCAGGGCGTAGCAAAGAGAACAGGGTTAAACTTTGTTTCATGCAAGTTAGAAACCCACACACATCAAGACGTAAGGAGGCCCTACACCTACTCAGTGGATTACTGGACGTGCATCCTCCACCCTGAACAGCTTCCCGGGACGTGCCTGAAGTTACCACCAGTAAAAGGTACAGAAAGAGACTGTCTTGTGTGTGTCTGGATTATTGCCCCTGCACCTTTACACCGCCATATACCTGAGGGATCAGTCTCACCTGTGGGAGACTTAACACCTTGCTGCCCCAAACCCTCAGAGGATCTACCCTGCAGCGCTGGTCATCCTGACCAGGAACCACAGGTGGCGTCACGAACATTCTACAATCCCCTGTAAATATCCCCCTTTAGTGAGCGCCCAGGGCCACGGACCGAGCTGCGCTACCTGTGACATCCCCCAGTAAAGTGAACGGGCTCGGTGCCGAGTACCCCAAAGCCCTGGTACGTGCGACTCATCTACTTGGCGTCACGAACAGGATCCGAAGCTCGCAATATGTGAGTCCTGTGTGCCTGGAATGGACTGTTTTTGTGAAAAAGACTGTGTTGCGTTTTTGTGATATTTTGGCGCCATTTTCCGCCATTTTGCCGCCATATTTGCGCCCTGAGGCGCTGGTGAAGAAGAGGGGCGTGTATTCGTGGGCATACCCCCCCTGTGGCGCGAAAGTAATGGGCGCCCTGTCTAAGTGCTATTATAATGTCCGAGCCTGCCCCACTGCAAGGGAGATCCGCCTCCTCTTCATCCTCTATGCTAAGAAGAGAAAGCGAAAGTTCCGCCTCCACGGAAAAATCCAGAGTGTTCCAGATGAAACACACAGTCTGGCCTGGAGTGAGATGGCGGAAGGACAAGAGACGCTGTGTGGAGGAATGGCGGTGCGCAGACCCCGTTCCCCTGAAAAGGTGCAGCCTGTACTTGAACCATCCCCAGGTCGGGAGAATGACCAGAGAATGGAGGAGTTGGATGTGGCGCTGAGGGATATGGCCCGACACCGCGCAGAGATGGAGGCGATGGAGCAAAGCTGGCGTGCCCTGAAACAGCGGCTGCTGTGGGACCCACTGCTCTCCCCTCAAGATGTGCAAATGCCACCCGCACCACCACTGGAACCAGCGGCTGAGGAAGAACCGGAGGCCGGCCCCCAAAGAGCTGTACCTGACCCGCAGAAGACGCGGCTGGAAGAGAGGAGGCCCTGCCCGGACCGGAATGCCAGCCAGGCCTGGAACCAGCGGCAGCAGCGGAATGCAGTCCCCCGGAAGGGACGACGACGGATGAAACCCAGCCGCAAGCGATGGAGATCGACAGGGAGGAGATGGAGCTCCTGGATGACGTGGAATACGCCGCCCAGAAGGAGAACGAGTGGCGACGCCGAGAGCATGAGGAGCGGCAGCAGCGGGAGCAGCGAGAGGCGCAGCAGCTTCACCAGAGGTACCGGGAGAAAGATCTTGCTGACAAGGAGATCGTCAGGCGAGACAAAGGTACGCTCCGGGAACCGCGGCGCCAGGGGGCCATTAGAGACTTCAAACTCCAGGGAGGCTGGGGATTCATCCATGAACCAGGCCTGTACCAGGAGGTTTTTGTAAATCGCAGAGATGTAGAGTCACACCTGCCAGAAGGGCACCCGGGACGGGATTTGTTAATTGGGGATGTTGTCACTTACACGCGGCATTGGGGTCTTAAGGGGTGGTATGCCCTGAATGTCTCCCGGATCAGCGACCCAGTCCCTGAAGCCGGCAACGCACCCCGCGTCTCAGCGTCCCAGGCCCCAGCCACATCAGCGCCCGGCCGTGCACCTGCGTTCTATCCTGCGTCCCATTCAGCCACGCTAAAGAGCGCAACGATTGCAAATGCGCCCTCTACTGAGCCACTCCGTGCACCTGCGTTCCATTCTGCAACGCTAAAGAGCGCAGTGACTGCAAGTGCGCTCTCAACTGAGCTAGACCACACATCTGCGTCACCATTGGAAACGCTACAGAGCCTAAGTTTAGAAGAGGCACCTGTTAGGCCTCCAGGAAATCGCAAAGTCAGAGTTGAAATGAGAACTGTAGCTACACAGACACCGGTAGCAGGACACGATCTTATTGTGATGCGTTACAGAACGCACAGTATGCTTCCAGCTGCAGGTATGGAAGATGCTGCCATGTTTAAAGAAGACCAGTAGGACCCAGACAGGGTTTACTGAACTGTAGAAAGTTATGAAGAATTGCACTTTATTGAAAATGTTATATGATGATGTTTACATGCTTGAAGTATGGTACCCCAGTTGGGTAAAGTGTTAATATGATATGTGAAATGCTATTTTGAAGGACTGCGTGCTGAGGACTCTTGCAGCACAGAACTTTATTGTAAATAGTTGGCACTCGGTGCCCCATCTTGGTTTTACGTAAGCCATTCTACCTCAGAAGAAAAACCCGTAAGGTGTGGCCTTGAGTGAGGTTTGCAGCAAAGAAGTCCTGCAGCCCACCCAGGACCACCGTGGGAGGTTTGGTGCGGGTCCTCCACAAGAATCCTGTATTTATTGTGTGAAAGTATTTTGATATTTTCTATTTGCCATTTCTACACATTGTAACGTTTGAAGTGTCCTTACCTCCCGCAAGGGATGAGTTATGTTTTGTTGATGTTATAAAAAAAATTGTTTTCTTTTTCAGCCCGGGAGTGCTGATATTAACTAGGGGGGGATGTGTAGCCCAGCTGCGCTTGGTGCCACATGTTACCCAGGAGGATGCATGAAAGGTAATTCATAATCACCCGATATTCATTCACACTTCACATTTTCCTGGTGCCACTAGAGGGAGCCCTTTAGAATACGCAGGTATATAAGGGAGTGGAGAGAAGCAGCAGTAGACATTCTAGCCAGTGTGAGATCAGATTACACTAGTCTGTGTCAGAGTGTGTTGCAAAGGAGACGAGCTAGTTACCTCAGACGTGCTGAGAGGGGATTCTAGCCAGAACGACTTATCTGAAAGCCTGAGGACTTCAGGGAATTCTCAGCTTACATCGTGGAGTCCAGTGTTAGTGGAAAGGATTACCACTTAGTCTGGTCAAAGTTGAGTCCACTGAGAGTCCCCCAGCGAGCGTTTCAGAAAGTAAGCGTGCCGACGCTTGGAGAGCGGTGAAGACAAAGAAAGCTGACATCTACTGCTGCTTGTGCTTATGTTAAAGGTGTGAGTAGGACGACAGGCAAGTGGAAAAGGGAAAAGAGAGAGTGACTGAGGATGAATAGCAATAATGGCTTACCTCCACTCTGCACCACCGGACACCGGGTCCGAGCTTGCTAGTACCTTCATGGCTAGTGGGAGAAACCGGAGACCCTGCTGGACTTCAGGTGACAGAAGGGCCCAACAGTGCTGATACGTAACCGGGGTCAGGAAGAACAGGAGTCTGGTCAGCGCAACCATTGGAGACTTAGTTCTGTCCAAAAGAAGGCTCCACCACAAGATCAGCAGGGCGTAGCAAAGAGAACAGGGTTAAACTTTGTTTCATGCAAGTTAGAAACCCACACACATCAAGACGTAAGGAGGCCCTACACCTACTCAGTGGATTACTGGACGTGCATCCTCCACCCTGAACAGCTTCCTGGGACGTGCCTGAAGTTACCACCAGTAAAAGGTACAGAAAGAGACTGTCTTGTGTGTGTCTGGATTATTGCCCCTGCACCTTTACACCGCCATATACCTGAGGGATCAGTCTCACCTGTGGGAGACTTAACACCTTGCTGCCCCAAACCCTCAGAGGATCTACCCTGCAGCGCTGGTCATCCTGACCAGGAACCACAGGTGGCGTCACGAACATTCTACAATCCCCTGTAAATATCCCCTTTAGTGAGCGCCCAGGGCCACGGACCGAGCTGCGCTACCTGTGACATCCCCCAGTAAAGTGAACGGGCTCGGTGCCGAGTACCCCAAACCCCTGGTACGTGCGACTCACAAACCTAAACTTAAAAGTTTGGGGTTCCTACTGGACCGTTACACAGATTTCTCCTGTAAGTCCGTTGCGATGTTCGACGTTCTGGGTGAAGGAGAGAGAGAATTTTCCAGCTCAAAAATTCAGGTCTCCGTTATTTTCAATGGGTTCCATGTTCTGGTTCAAATTCAGGTACAATTCTGGAACCCGAACCGGACTTTGGAATAAAGTTACTAGAATACCAGAACCTGAACTTCCACAGATCCGCTCATCCCTACTTATAACTTTGCTATACTTATACACCGTCATCTAGCATGTCCATGTACAACGGCACATAAACAACCCATACAGTGCCAGCGAAGAGATCTAAGCTCTGGAACCAAACAAATTTTCAGGCGTTGTAAATTGCAAAGTGTACAATTGCTGAACGGCGAAGCGTAAATGCTAATCCCATAGAAACCATAACTTCACTGTACAAAGAACATTAAGTGCTGTAATTTTAGGATCTCGTTTGTTTTTGTAGGGAGAAATAAAGAGTAAACCGATACCTCCAAAGATCGACAGTATCAAACGATGGAATTCTCTTACATTTAGTTGTGAAAGAAGGGGTTAAGTAGTGTAAAGCCGCGCACAGTATATCTATACATATATAGTAGAGCGGTACTAAAGCTCCGACCGCCTCGAAGACTAATCCTGTTACTCACCGTTGATTTGCCTGCCACTCAGAGCCAGGAAAGGCTGAGACTTGACGATTCTATTTTCTTCCTCCATTATCAACAGCTGACGGCTTTTTCTTTTTTCAACGAAACTTTCAAAACAGGAAGAGATTACGGAAAAAACAAAAGATCATTCCAGCCGGGTCTGATCACACTCCCGGGAATATGGAGGTCTCGTAGGACTCGACTACGGTCTGCCTTGGCTGGAGCTCCTGCCGCTGGTGTAGTCTCCGTGAGGGCCCCAACAGGTGATGGGCTTCTCTGCCCACTACTCCGCATATAGCTCCAATGACTGCAGCGTTATGAATGGAATGACTTCACTGGAGGGCGGAATTGTACCGAATAAAAATCCTGAGAGCGGCATTAGTGTTTTTTTTGTAGCCGGGGAGCATAGCTCTGAGCACAGCATGCCTTGATTTTATATTAACATGTGCACTTTTTTCTTTCCAGCTCTGTGCTCTTGACCTAGCGACCCTTGACTCATTTCTTCTTGCTGAAATATTACCACCCACACTTACGAAATATAAAGCATTATGAAACCAAAGAAAGTTCATATATATTGCTTATAAGGATTTTCAACACGATATACCATAAATGTCTGTTATGTGTGAGGGGGTCGGAAAAGGGGGACCTCCTGACTAGCTTTAACGTGGTCACCACCAACTTTTCCTTGCAAAGTGAGAACATGATAAAGTCTGTCTTGTGATAGGTCTTGGATATGTGGATATTCCATAAAAAAAAAACATTTAATATATAAAACCATTATCTATCAGTTCTTGGTGTCCAATTAGTTACTTAAAGGAGTTCTCCGGCATCAGAAATCCTTTGTTCAGGCTGCAGTTAGTTTAAAAGAAACAAAAAACTGTGCTTTACTCACCATTCATGGGTCCAGCGCTGAGTCTCCACCGCTGCTCCTGTTGTTTTTTTTTTGTCTGCAGTGGTGACAGCACATCAGCAGCGCTGCAGCCAATAACTCTGCTCAAGTTGATGGCCTGAGCAGCTCAGAGCCACGATTGGCTGCAGCAGTGTGGTTGTGATGTCAGAGCTGCAGACAATAACAAGCACAGGGAACAGTGGCAGAAACGGAGCACCGGACCTGGGGAGGGTGAATAAACCACACATTTTTTTAAGCAAATTGCAGACTGGGAAAAGGGGTTTTCTGAAACCGGATGTCCCTAAAAATCACATTTCCGCACAAGACTTGAAGAGGTTTTCAAGAACTCCAACACCGATGGCCTCCCCTAGAATAGATTGTCAATGATCGGTCGGGATCCAACCCCCAATACTCCCTAATGATCAGCTTGACTAAAAGAGGTCCTAGTGCGACTTCATTTTTACATTCGGTGGTTATGTCTGATAGTGTAGCACAGTCCAATTACAGTGCTGTGCTGATCAGTGGTCATGGGGATGGGAACTCCATCAGCACCGATGCCTTATCCTAAAGTCCTAAAAAAACCTCTTAAATAAGCAATAATAATAATGGCAATAATAATTTTATTTCTATAGCGCCAACATATTCCGCAGCACTTTACATTATAGAGGGGACTTGTACAGACAATAGACTTTACACCATAACAAACACAGATCAAAGTAGATACCAAGAGGAATGAGGGCCCTGCTCGCAAGCCTACAATCTATGAGGAAAAAGGGGAGACACAAAAGGTAGATGGTAACAATTGCTTTCATTGTTCGGACCAGCCATAGTGTAAGAATCAAGTGTTCCTGTAATGCTGCATGAACCAGTTATCAGCCAAAGTATGTAACAGTACAGACACAGAGGGCTATTAACTGCATAAAGCGGGTGAGAACATAATACGAGGTACCTGAATATGGTAAAAAATTTTTTGAATGGGCCAAGAGGGATAGTTAGGATAATGCGTTGAGGGGGTAGGTCAGTCTGAACAAATGCGTTTTTAGGGCACGCTTAAAACTGTGAGAATTGGGGATTAATCGTATTAACCTGGGTAGTGCATTCCAAAGAATTGGCGCCACACTTGAAAAGTCTTGGAGACGGGAGTGGAAGGTTCTGATTATTGAGGATGCTAACCTCAGGTCATTAGTAGAACAGAGGGCACGGGTAGGATGGTAGGCTGAGACAAGGGAGGAGATGTAGGGTGGTGCTGAGCCATGGAGTGCTTTGTGGGTGAGGGTAGTAAGTTTGTACTGGATTCTGGAGTGGATGGGTAACCAGTGTAATGACTGGCACAAGGTAGAGGCATCGGTATAATGATTGGTGAGGAATATGATCCTGGCTGCAGCATTCAAGACAGATTGGAGAGGTGAGAGTTTGGTAAGAGGGAGAACGATTAGTAGAGAGTTACAATAGTCCAGACAAGAATGAATAAGAGAAACAATAAGAGTTTTTGCAGAGTCAAAAGTAAGAAAAGGTCGAATTCTAGAGATGTTTTTGAGGTGGAGATAACAAGAGCGAGCCAGTGATCGGATGTGGGGGGTGAATGAAAGCTCGGAATCAAGTATGACCACAAGACAGCGGGCATGATGCTGGGGAGTAATGGTGGAGCCACACACGGAGATGGCCATAGGTACATTAGTAGAGGGAGGAAACACGAGGAGTTCAGTTTTTGACAGGTTCAGTTTGAGATAGAGGGAGGACATGATGTTAGAGACAGCGGTAAGACAATCACTGGTGTTTTCTAAAAAGTCAGGCGTGATATCAGGAGAAGAAGTGTATAATTGGGTGTCATCAGCATAGAGATGGTACTGGAAATCAAATCTACTGATTGTTTGTCCAATAGGGGCGGTATACAAGAGAAGAGGAGAGGGCCTAGGACTGATCCTTGAGGAACCTCAACAGTAAGGGTAAGTTGAGAGGAGGGGGAACCAGCAAAAGATACAGTGAAGGAACCGTCAGAGAGATAGGAGGAGAACCAGGAGAGAACGGTGTCCTTGAGGCCGATGGAGCGGAGCATAGTGAGGAGGAGCTGATGGTCCACAGTGTCGAATGCTGCGGATAGATCCAAGAGAATTAGCATGGAGCAATGACCATTAGATTTAGCAGCTAGTAGATCATTAGAGTATTCTGGCTATGATAATACCTTATAATATACCCTAAAAGGTTTTTGAGATATTCTAAAAATACACTTTTGACTCTAGAGAACCTTAAATGTCTGTCAATATGGAAGGATGGCCAATTGATTTCAATAGAAAATGCTCTTTTTTGCACACGATCCCCCCACTGATAACAGCTGGCAGCTGATTTCCTATGTCCCGGTAGCAGCATGCATCCATATTGATTGCAGTAGTTTATCACCACATCAAACACTTAAGAATACTACAAAAGTACCATCCACTATGTCACTTTTACAAAAATGTCAGCTTCAATAGAAGTAATGTCAGTATCTATGTAAAAACCCATAAGAAAAACATTATAAACTAACCTTAGTATTTCCCACAATTTATCAAAAAAATAAAATTACTAAAGAGGAAATGTGATGCTATACCTCTCCTGACCACACGGTGTGCTATCATTATGGAACATGTCAATAATTAACACTAATACAAGTCCATATTAGCAACACATGATAAGTGCAATGTATTCCATAACCACCTAGTGGCAGAAATATATAGTACAATAATTCAATTTTCAGTATAAATCACACAAATCCTGGGAATTGCTTCTATATTATGCCACAACGTACAAAATAAATAACCAGTGCTGGATAATAATTTCAGTTTTAATGACAAGTAGCTAAACCTGTAAAATGTTGGATAATCCCATTCATGGCTCAATTGTATTGTGAAATAAAAATAGTCATGGGCTTTAATGTATATTTGTAACATTATATTTGCAAATTGCCTCTTCAGAGAGGAAGATGAATTGAAGTCTAGCGCCACCTACTGGAAGTAGCAATTCTAAAAGTTAATATTGACCCTTTAACGAGTCTTGCCACATGACTTAGGATAAAAGTCAATCTAGAGTCTCAATTTGCAGACACTGAGTTTCAGGGTGCTGCCCCTCATATAAGCAAAATGTGATATCTGTTTTGGCTAGGTGAGAGGCATCTGACCGGGACCCAAGGGGTAATATTTCTCCTTGTGGAGAGTGACATGCCAATATTTTGGATATCCTTTTACAAGCTTCTCACAATAGTTGGTCAGAATTTGGGCCCATGCCTCCTGACAAAACTGGTGTAACTGATCCAGGTTTGTAGGTTACCTTGCTCGCACCGACCTTTTCAGCGTTACCCATAAATTTTCAATAAGATTGAGATCAGAGCTTTGTGATGGCCACTCCAAAACATTGACTTTGTTATCTTTAAGCCACTTTGTTACCATTTTGGCAGTATGCTTCGGGTCATTGTCCATTTGGAAGACCCATTTGCGCCCAAGCTTTAACTTCCTGACTGATGTCTTGAGATGTTGCTTCAGTATTGCCACATAATCTTCTTTTCTCCTGAAGCCATCTATTTTGCGAAGTGCACAAGTCCATCCTGCAGCAAAACAACCCACAACATGATGCAGCCTCCACCGTGTTTCACAGTTGGGATGGTGTTCTTAGGCTTCCAAGCTTCTCCCTTTTTCCTCCAAACATAACACTATGGTCATTATGCTGAAAAAGTTAAATTTTACTTTCATCAGACCACAGCACAAGTCTCCAAAAATTATGGTCTTTGTTCCTTGTGTGCATTTGCAAACATTAATCTGGATTTTTTGTGTTTCTTTTGGAGTAATGGCTTCTTCCTGGCAGAGTGGCCTTTCAGCCCATGTTGATACAGTACTCGTTTCACTGTGGATATTGATACAATCTTACCAGCTTCCCCATCATCTTCACAAGGTCTTTTGCTTTTGTCCTTGGGTTGATATGCACGTCAGACCAAAGCACGTTCTTCTCTGGGACACAGAATCCGTCTCCTTCCTGAGCTGTATGATGGCTGGACATTCCCAACTTGTTTGTACTTGCGTATAATTGTTTGTACAGATGAAAGATGCACCTTCAGGTATCTTGAAATTGTACTCAAGGATGAGCCAGACTTGTGCAAGTCCACAATTCTCTTCCTGATATCTTGGCTGATTTCTTGAGACTTCCCATGATGCTACACAAAGTAGCAGTGTGTTTCAGGTGTGCATTAAAATACATCCACAGGTGTGTCTCTAATTAACGCAGATGTTGCCAAAAAAACTCAGAAGCTTCCAAACACATGACATAATCATATGGGCAGTCCAGAATTGTTTAAAGGCATAGTAATCTTAGTGTATATAAACCTTTGACTTTGCAGTAAGTAATAAAAATGCCTTAAACATTCTCTCTCATTATTCCGGCATTTGGCAAATATTAATAATTATGGTAATCCTAACTGACCTAAAACAGGAAAGGTTTATTCTGATTTCATGTCAGATATTGAGAAAAACATGTATATGTGTCTTTTTATATAGTGTGTGTAAACTTCTGGTTTCAACTGTACATATTCCATCTGTCAATCCAGGATTCTGTATTAAGGACATGTTCTGCTTTGTCTCTCTTTTAGAAGACACTTTCTTCCAGAAGTGGTACAGGAAAAGTTTTAATCTTTCACGAAAACCATGATTTTTTGCAGGACATTGCTCCATCGCAGCATCAAAGTCTCCACTCCTCAGCTGCCAGTAAAGGCCTTAAAGATGAAAGAATAATGACACGGGCCCCTTCCACGTCTGACCTAAACCATACTGATACAGGAAAGATGTATATCTTTGTACTGTGTTAGCCAGTAGATAGAAAAATATTTAGAGCTGAGAGTCCTCAGTGGTTGATACCTTTTAATGGCTAACTGAAAAGATGGTAACAAATTGCAAGCTTTCGAGACTACTCAGGTCTCTTCATCAGGCTAGACTAATACAAAATCTGAAGAATCATATATTTATACACAACAGGACACAAGAATAGTGCAATAGATAAGACAAGTGACGTAAAGCAGAACTATCAATATGGGAGAGGGATAAACAGTTGTGGCCATAAATATTGAACCAGTTCATAGATAAGGAGTGAAAGTTTTATTGTCCTCTGATGGGGTCTGGTTCTGTGTTGTGTGATGCCCCACAAAGTCTTAGGAGCAAATTCCTTAATTGATGTAAAAAGACATAAATCCATGCGAGAAAAATATTTAGAATTGAGAGTCCTCAGTTCTAAATATTTTTCTATCTACTGGTTAACACGGTACTAAGATATACATCTTTCCTGTATCTAAATCCACACGAGACACTCATTCCTGCAAACTTTTCTGTCTCTCTGAGATGTGAAGTTACATTTCAATACCAGTAATTTGATGTGATCTTTTGTGGTGTACTTAATTATTTGTACTAAATGTCCAACTGGGGGTCTGTATGTGGGGGAGACAGGGCAAGAACTGAGAACACAATAAGAGAAAAAAGAATGGATCTACCTGTGGCAAAACATTTTTGTATGCCTGATCACAGCACCATGGACATGAAATTACTGGTATTAAAAGGTAACTTCACATCTCAGAGAGACAAAAAAGTTTGGGAATATAAACTCATGATGACCTTTGACACTCTCAGTGCAGGAATGAATGTGTCGCATGGATTTATGTCATTTACATCAATTAAGGAATTTGCTCCTAAGACCTTGTGGGAGCATCACACAACACAGAACCAGACCCCATCAGAGGACAATAAAACTTTCACTCTTATCTATGAACTGGTCCAATATTTATGGCCACAACTGTTTATTTATTCCTCTCCCATATTGATAGTTATTATTATTATTTATTATTATAGCGCCATTTATTCCATGGCGCTTTAGATGTGAGGAGGGGTATACATAATAAATACAAGTACAGTAATCTTAGACAATACAAGTTACAACTGGTACAGGAGGAGAGAGGACCCTGCCCACGAGGGCTCACAATCTACAAGGGATGGGTGAGGATACAGTAGGTGAGGGTAGAGCTGGTCGTGCAGCGGTTTGGTGGATCGGTGGTTACTGCAGGTTGTAGGCTTGTTCTGTTTTACGTCACTTGTCTTATCTATTGCACTATTCCTGTGTCCTGTTGTGTATAAATATGTGATTCTTCAGATTTTATATTAGTCTTTGCCTGATGAAGAGACCTGAGCAGTCTCGAAAGCTTGCAATTTGTTACCATCTTTTCAGTTAGCCATTAAAAGGTATCAACCACTGAGGACTCTCAATTCTAAATATTTTTCTAAACCATACTGAGAACTTGTGGACCCTTCTTAAATGGGAGATTTACTGTGAAGGAAAACAGTCACCTCTCTGATCAGTGTCTGAGGCTGGAGTTGGTGCTGCCCAAAAAGTTAATCATCAGCAGATTAAGAAACTGACAGACTCTATAGATGGAGCTTATGACTGTTACTGAGAAGAAGGGTGGCTATATTACTATATGGCTCACTGATATTCTTTTGAAATGTCAGAATTCTATATTTGTACAATATGAGCTGTTTGGTTATTATTCTCACTTTAAGAGATGAAATTAAACAATTGAGAAGAGAAAATGTATAGCTTTCATTTACTTGGTCAATAATTCTGCACACACAGATATTCTCCTAAGAAAGACAAAACTTCACTTTTACTTTCTTAAATATTCAGGTTTCAGGATTATTAACCTTTCGAATTGACCGACAGCGCTGTAGTTGTTCAATAATAAAAGTATTCATCAATACAAATTACCTAATAACTGTGCAATCATCATGAATAAGGGTGAAGAGTGCACCAGAAACGCGTTGATGTTTTAATTTATGGATGCATGTGAAGTAATTTTAACAATGCACCAAACAAATTGAAGATTTTTACTCCATTGAGCTGTATATCCTGACTTTTTACCTGATTGTTATCATCTCTGACAGTGACATTCCTTACCGAAATCTGATGCCAGGTCTCTTTTACACATTCCTGACCAAAATCTGATCTCAGGTCTCTTTTACACGTTCCCGACCGAAATCTGATCCCAGGTCTCTTCTACACGTTCCCGTCCGAAATCTGATGCTAGGTCTCTTCTACATGTTCCTGACCGAAACTGATCCCAGGTCTCTTCTACACATTCCTGACTGAATTCTGATCCCAGGTCTCTTCTACATGTTCCTGACTGAATTCTGATCCCAGGTCTCTTCTACATGTTCCTGACTGAATTCTGATCCCAGGTCTCTTCTAAACATTCCCGACCAAAATCTGATCCCAGGTCTCTTCTACACGTTCCTGACTGAATTCTGATCCCAGGTCTCTTCTACACGTTCCTGACTGAATTCTGATCCCAGGTCTCTTCTAAACATTCCCAACTGAAATCTGATGCCAGGTCTCTTCTACACGTTCCTGACTGAATTCTGATCCCAGGTCTCTTCAACACGTTCCCGACCGAAATCTGATCCCAGGTCTCTTCTAAACATTCCCGACTGAAATCTGATGCCAGGTCTTTTCTACATGTTCCTGACTGAAATCTGATCCCAGGTCTCTTCAACACGTTCCCGACCGAAATCTGATCCCAGGTCTCTTCTAAACGTTCCCGACAGAAATCTGATGCCAGGTCTCTTCTACACGTTCCTGACTGAATTCTGATCCCAGGTCTCTTCTACACGTTCCCGACCGAAATCTGATCCCAGGTCTCTTCTACACGTTCCCGACCGAAATCTGATGCCAGGTCTCTTCAACATGTTCCTGACTGAATTTTGATCCCAGGTCTCTTCTACACGTTCCTGACTGAATTCTGATCCCAGGTCTCTTCTACACGTTCCCGACCGACATCTGATCCCAGGTCTCTTCTACACGTTCCCGACCGACATCTGATCCCAGGTCTCTTTTACACGTTCCCGACCGACATCTGATTCCAGGTCTCTTTTACACGTTCCCGACTGAAATCTGTTCCCAGGTCTCTTCTCCACATTCCTAAAGTTGGTGCATACTGGACATCTCACTTGGGTATGTGTACAGCTTTTCCTTCAACTCTGCAAGACTTTCTCGGTTGATACTTTGTGAAGTAAGCATTGTGTACAGCTCGATAAAAAAAACCCGCTCCTCTGCATTGGGAACATGCATCGAGAACAAGCCGACCGGTGATATTAACTTTGCTATAAATTATATTTTGGAAATAACAACAGTGCACGTGAATGGTGAATACAGACTAAGCTAAGACTACCACCGCTTATTAACTGAGCTCTATTCAAAGGAAAACTACAGTAATTTCACGTATTAATCCTTTCATTTGGGTTTCAGGAGTTGGCAGGTCTCCCAGAATACGAAAACGTGGATACAAAGAATTTATAGAAAAGAGGTCAGGTCATGGATAACTTGATCAGGCGTCTGCTACCTGCAATCATTCTATGATGAATGACACACTTTCCACAGATTTTAGTCTAAAATAAAGTTTTGGGCATGATATTCTACGCAAGAATAATCCTGTATGAGTATTATATAAACCAGTT
The DNA here is from genome assembly GCA_033576555.1 of Oophaga sylvatica. Taxonomy (NCBI): domain Eukaryota; kingdom Metazoa; phylum Chordata; class Amphibia; order Anura; family Dendrobatidae; genus Oophaga; species Oophaga sylvatica. The sequence goes on along the minus strand of JARQOD010000006.1, from coordinate 23,612,940 downwards.
ATTAGGTAAAAAACTACGGGAGGGACTTTCAGCATTATTGGGAGGACAGGTAGTAAGGAAACCAGACCGAATCAGGAGAACGTTGGTGACTCTTATGCCCTCTGCTCCTCAGCACTTGTTCTGTGACTTCACATGGTCTCCACTTTGCGGTTGAGATGCTGTGGCTCCAATACGCTTCCATTTTTCAATAATATCTATCACAGCCGATCGTGGAATATTTAGGAAGGTAGTAATTTCACAAAATGACTTCTTACATTGGTGCATCCTACTACAGGACAACGATGAGATCTTTAGAGAGAGTAAGGGTATGTTTGCACGGTCAGGAAACACTCAGTATTAGTTGCGGATTGAACGCTGCCTCCTACCGCAGCGTTTAATTCGCAGCGGCCAGATGTTCCTGCATAGTGGAGGGGATTTTATGAAATCCCATCTCCACTAAGGGTCCGATTACGCGGGTGACACACCCGCTAAACCGGACATGCGGCGCGTCTTTTTAGATCGCAGCATGTCTTTTTACCTTGCGGCGACGCTCCGTTGCCGCAAGGTAAATAACACAGTCCTATGTAGGGGTGCGGCGATTCCAGATGTGTTCAATAAACACATCCGGAATCACCACGCGTTCAGAAGGGGGCGGGGCTTTGGGCGGAGCAGGGTTTCCACTCCGTCCAAAGCGCATTGATTCCGAACCGTGGAACCATACCCTTATTCATTTACAATTTTTTTAAAGGTAGGCTGCAAGGGACGGATTTTATACACCTGTGTCAATGGGACTCATTGAAATACTTAAAGGGAACCTGTCAGCAGGTTAATCAAAACTGAAAATAAAGATTAAAGAACAACCACAAGACGGATTTCATCACGAGGTATCATTAATCAGTACATGGGCGTACCCACCGTGGGGCAGGGGGGGGCAGGTGCCCCCCCCCTAGAAGCAGGGGCACACAATGAAAGAGAGCGGAGAGAGCAGCACAATGCCGGCTCCCTCTGCCACAGATTGCAGTGCCTGTCTGTGTGGGCAGTGCACGGAGCTGCTGTCTCACCAGAGGAGCTTCTTACTGGCTGAAGCAGCTGTAGTTTCACTTTCTGCCCTGCAGGCTCTGGTTGTCTCAGCCACACTGGGTCCTAGTCCCCTCTGTGTGCAGACACTGGACACTTCCTGCTCCTGCCTCAGCCACTGCCTGCAAGCTTCATGGTAAGAGGGGATGGAATTGTTTATTCAAGTTCTAAAGTTGTTATATCCTGCAGGCATGTCATGGTCACTGTGGGGGAATGTGAGAGGTGGAGGGGTATTGTGGGGGAGGGGTACAGGGCACTGGGGGTGAATGTAAGAGGATGGGGTATTGTGGGGGCTAGGGCACTGGGGGGGTTAATGTGAGAGGATGGGGTATTGTGGGGGAGGGGTACAGGGCACTGGGGTGAATGTAAGAGGATGGGGGTATTGTGGGGCTAGGGCACTGGGGGGGTTAATGTGAGAGGATGGGGGAATTGTGGGGGAGGGGTACAGGGCACTGGGGTGAATGTAAGAGGATGGGGGTATTGTGGGGCTAGGGCACTGGGGGGGTTAATGTGAGAGGATGGGGTATTGTGGGGAGGGGTATAGGGCACTGGGGTGAATATAAGAGTATGGGGTATTGTGGGGGCTAGGGCACTGGGGGGTTAATGTGAGAGGATGGGGTATTGTGGGGCTAGGGCACTGGGGGGTTAATGTGAGAGGATGGGGGTATTGTGGGGGCTGAAGTGGGGGAGGGGCAACAGGGCACAGAGAGTGAATGTGAGAGGATGGGGTATTGTGGGGGAGGGGATACAGGGCACTGGTTGGTGAATGTGAGAGGATGGGGATATTGGGGGCTGGCACACAGGGGTTGATGTGAGAGGATGGGGTATTGTGAGGGAGGTAGACAGGTCACTGGGGTTGAATGTAAGAGGATGAGGGTATTGTGGGGCTAGGGCACTGGGGGTTTACTGTGAGAGGATGGGGGTATTGTGGGGGCTGAAGTGGGGAGGGGCAACAGAGCACTGAGATGTGCATGTGAGAGGATGGGGGTATTGTGGGGTCAGTGGGACAGAACACTAAGGGGTGCATGTGAGACGATGGGCTGTTGGGGTGTGGGTGGGGGACAGGGGAGATAGGGAGCTTTTTTTTACTTGTGAGCTCCTTAATACTTTAATAATAGCTTAATATTTCAGTATTATTATAACAAGGGCATAGACAGACGGCCGTATAACTCATGCGAGGGATCCTCGGACTTGCTGGTACTGCTCCTGACATGAGCGCGACTGCCATGTATAATATATGGTGTATACAGCGTAGTGTCGCATACACTGCTGTATTATACAATATACAACAGTTCTAATGCTCCATACCTAATATGCAGGATAATGTACAGTGTATATGATGTAACCTGTATAAGATGCGACACTGGCTTGCCCCCCCCTAGTTTTGATCCTGGGTACGCCCATGAATCAGTATAATGGCGCCGACCTGACACTGTCTGTAGGTTACTGAGCACAATCCTGCTGACAGGTTCCCTTTAAAATCAATATGTATGGTGTTTATGAGAGAACCCCTTTAAGTGTTAAATAGGATTAGTCTATATACCACTTATATATTATATTGCTAGATTATGGCAGCAATGGAAATTTCCAATATTGCACTATTTCAGTTTTGCCACAATAGTGCCCCATCTCTTAACCTGCACTGTAAAGCCAAGTTCACACGTAGCGGATTTGTCTTGGATTTGCACTGCAGATGTGCAGCAGCTTACTATAATACAAGCATAAATAGGTTTTTCAAAATCCTCGTCACACGTTGCGGAAATAAAACCTGCTCGAAAGTGAAAGCAAAGCGCAGATTTCAAATCTGTAGGATGCTCATTATTATGCATTTTCACCCTATTCAATGCTTAGTATATGGAATAGGGTGAAACCCATAACCAAATCCACAGCAGAAGTTTTCTGCAATGTGTGAACATAGCCTAAGACATCAGCCATGGAAAGCTTCCAGGCGCCTTGTATGTACAACAGCAAACATGGTCTGTATCGATAATGGATGATGGATTTTAGGCCCATTTTGCCCAAGGAACTTGGAAAATAACATACAGCGGGTAAAATAAGTGTTGAACATGTCACCAATTTTCTAACTAAATATATTTCTAAAGGTGCTATTGACATGAAATTCTCACCAGATGTCGGCAACAATCAATCCATCCACACAGGCAAAGAGATCAAACTAAAGATGTCCATAAATTAAGTTATGTTATGTATAGTAATGAGAAATGACACAGGAAAACATTATTTCACCGGTTGTATCTGCTGCGAAAGCCATCCAGTGATGCATTTTGCATCACCCGGTCACCCAGCAGGTCATCGTCCTTCCTCTCTCAAACTCAAGTAGCTATGGAAATAGAAGAAAACTCTCACCCATTTCACTGTGCTATGACATGATGTATCAAAGCCAAAGTCTTTGCACTAAGTTTTTAAACCAAGTTTTTTTTTTGTTTTTGTTTTTTTTTAACCAGGAATGTTGAGAAGTGATGGTGACATCAGTGAGAGGAAGTTTCTAGATTCTTCTACTTTTACCTTTCTGAAAATATATTCTTTACACAACAAAAGGACCATTGACGAATATTAACACATGTCATCTATGGATTACACTGACATTACAGGAATCTTGTATTTCAGGATGGTAGTATTGTTAAGTATGTGAAATTAAACATAATTTTACTTTTGTGTATGCTTATATATGGGAACTTTTCATTATTTTCTTAGTCACTTTATTCTTTTCTATCCATTACAATGTACTGTAGAGTCTTAAAACTGTTCTGTTTCTACACTGGAAGCAAAATAAACAAGTCAAAGCCAAATAACATATGATTACCCATAGGACATTGTAGAATACCAACAACATGTTGTTTTTGGCACAGACAGGGCTCTTTTTTCCCCGATACAGAGCTCCAAATCCCCTGCATAGAGATAGATTTCTATGATGACATACTGCCTTGATCTAATATGCAATAAACTCTGACTAGCGGTGACACCAATTAAAACAAATGAAATAAACAGTTAATATATAGGCAAGATCTCTGGAGATGGACTAGTAACCTTAAGATTGTTAATATTGTTCAACAATTTTGGTTCTCAAGTCCTCAGACAGTTCTTTTCTCCTCTTTCTGTTCTCCATGCTTAGTGTGGCACACACAGACACACAGTGCAAAAACTGAGTCAACTTCTCCCCTTTTTATCTAGGTGCAGGTGTGATTTTCATATTGCCCACACCTGTTACTTGCCACAGGTCAGTTTGAAGGAGCATCAGATGCTTGAAACAAGCATCTTTTTTACCCACAATTTTAGAAAGGCACCAACAATGTGATCTGGACTAGTTTTGGGGATTTGTGTGAAATTATGTCCAATTTGTCTGTTTTTCTCTCTTTTTTATGTTGTTCCAATACAAAGAAAATAAACACATGTATAACAAAACATGTGTGATTGCAATAACTTTCTGGAAGAAATTTCTCAGGCAAAGAGCGGCAGCGTCAGTAAGGTCACCGGAGTTCATCGGCTATGAACACCAGTCACCTTACTGACGTCAGCGCCCGGCACTAAATCTGCGTTCTCCCACTCAGCTCAGTGTCTCCTGGATGCCGAACTGAGTGGTCACATTTTATGTGTCCACTCAGCAAAGCATCCAGATGTAGCCGAGGGTTTGTCGCGTGGCAAATGGATTATTGGTGGACTGGTTAGGATTTCTTTCTTTTTTTATTTTTCTTTGGATATTAATAAATGGGTAACTGAGGGTCAGAGAGTTTTTATTTCAAATAAAGGACCTTACTATATGTTTATCTTTATTTTATTAGACTGTGGGGTTAGTAATGGGGGTGTCTTATTGAAGCCTGCACTACACCACTATACCTCTGGGCTTGATGTCAGCTGACATTCCAAAGCTGACATCCACCCAAATACTTTTACCCGACTTTCCACTACACCAAAGCCCCAGAATAAATGCACCATTTCTGGGGAAGCTGAAGACTGATTTCTTAGTCTTGGAGGGGGCTAATATCCAAGGCCCCTTAAAAATGGGCTGTCTGGTTAAAATAATTTATTACCTATCTACAGAAAAATTGAAAACTTAATTATCGGAGTCCCGAGTGCTAAGATCCTCATCGATCTGCAGATCAGGAAATTTTTATCCCTGATACAAAATGGAGCATCAGGCTAGACACCCGAATGCTGCTCCATTCATTTTTAATGGCGCTATTGGAAAGCTGAGCACATAAATCGACAGCCCCACAGGTAATGAATGGATCAGCTAGGGACACACGACCGTATGTTCTCCATCCGAGAAAAATGGTCCAATTATACTAATCAGACTCTGATCAGAGCGTGCTCCAATTTTCTCAGGGGTGGAGACATTTTTTATTCTCCACCTTCTCTATATTTTCAGTGTAAAAAAAAAAAATCGAACTGTGCTTGGATTACATCAGAGTGCAGTCCGATTTTTTTTTTACTCGGCCCCGTAGAGTTGAAAGGGCGAGTGCAATCCGTTTATCCGAGGCAATTTGTGTATGCTTCATTTTTTTTCTTGGACCAACTCGGCCAGAGGAAAAAAATCAGAAATGTGCACAGCTACAAAGAATATCAATTTTTGTCGGATGTGGAGAATAAAAAAAAAGTTTCTCCACCTTCTTCATTCTCTTAGTCTGTGAAGATCGTACCGAACTCTGATCCGAGTGTGGTCTGATTTTTTTCACGGACCCATAGACTTGAATGGCTGAGTGCAATCCAAGACTAATCATGCAAACTGTTATGAACTGCTAAAAGCACTAAGGAAAGATGGGAACTCTGTCCCTACAATAAAACTGAGCTTGATCCCTACGATGTAACGGGGAACCTGATCCTGCGACCAGACCCGCTAAAGTCCTCAGCTAGTCTGAACGAAGACCTATAGTTGCGAGGGAGGAATCCCTACAAGATCTAGGGACTGGGAGAAAAGGTGATGAAAAGAGAACTCGGCACTCAACTTAGCGAAAAGGGTAAATATTTATTCTAGTCCACGGTAGTGAAACGTTTCGGTCCTAAATTTCGGACCTTCATCAGCCACTACATATATGTAATACAAAAACAAAAAGGACTGAGCGTTGCAGAATATAATGTCCTACAGAAGGGACTGAGTTTCTGCCCCTCCTATAAATACAGAACATTCGACTTAGAAATGGATCTCCAACGGTTTTACAGACTACTCAGACTTAAGGTGTATTTTTCACAACCTATGAATGAAACACCTATTATACGAGATTCTATTACAGACACGAATCGCCTTTCCGTCACTACTTTAGGTCTTAGGAGCAAGAGCACATTTAGACCACCAAGGGGTTCCAATGCCCTAGAAACGTTTATTGATGTTATCGATTCCTCCTTTAATGCCCTTAAATCAGACATAGACCGAGGTAAATTACACTATTCAACGAATCTGTCAGCAGTAGATCACCATGCACTCAGATCTCTTTCAACAGACAACAACATAATCATAAAACCCGCCGATAAAGGGGGAGCCATTGTGGTCATGGACCGCTCCTATTATATCTCAGAAGCCCTCCGTCAACTTAATGATGACACCATCTATCGCAAATTAAGCAATGACCCCACTAATACAACCAGACACTACATCAAGGACATAGTGGGGGGATACTGTGAAGCTGGAATCATAGACCAGAAAACATATGATTTCCTCATATCTCAAAACCCAGTAACTCCGGTTTTTTACCTATTACCTAAAATTCACAAAAATCTCCAACAACCCCAGGCCGACCTATTGTCGGAGCATCTGACTCGATTCTATCTCCCATTGCGATTTATTTGGAAAAAATCTTGACCCCCTGATTAAGACTAGCCGCTCTTTTATTCTGGATACTGGATCCTTTCTGGACATCATTCGTTCAATTGATCACGTCCCTAGAGACTCTCTATTGGTAACATTTGATGTAAAGGATCTTTACACTTCTATACCCCATTCACATGGCATACAGTCAGTACGACATCTTCTTGAAATCTCTGATTTCAGTAGTACACACATCAACCTTTGTATTGACCTTCTGACTATCGTACTAACCAAAAACTACTTCATGTTCCAGGATGATTTTTTTCTCCAGATACGCGGGACCGCAATGGGCTCGAACGTAGCGCCCCCATATGCTAATTGCTACATGTCTCATTTTGAAGAAACAGTCATCTACAGTAGTCCCCTGTTTAGGGATAACGTGATAACGTGGAAACGCTACATTGATGACGTTTTTTGCATTTGGGGGGGCACGTTCGAGTCCCTCATCTCTTTCCATCAATTCCTTAATACATCATGGCCGGGCCTTAGCTTCACCATCTCCCACGACCCGTCCAAAATTAATTTCTTGGACACAATGGTCGTCAAAGATCCTGAGGGCAAACTGACCACGGATCTATATACAAAACCAACTGACCGCAATGGCTTACTTCATTTCTCCAGCTTTCATCCCACTACTATGAAAAACTCAATCCCCAGGTCACAGTTTCACCGGGTGAAACGAATTGTTTCTAACCCTACCATTCTGAATAAACGTTTAACGGAGATGAATGCTAAGTTCATAGAGAGGGGTTACCCACAGCGTACCTTGGATCTTTCTTTGTCTACACGAACCCATAACAGAGAGGATAATACAGGCAGAATAACCTTTGTACATTCCTATCACCCTTTTGCATATATCCTCCACAGATCTATTCGCCAACATTGGCCCCTTCTACAAAAAGCCCATCCAGATATCTCCGAATTTGCAAAACCATTCCTCCCCTGTTTTCGCCGTGCCCCTAATCTGAGAGATTCCTTAATTCTAGCTGACCTAGGGTCTACAAAACCTAGGACAACACAAGGTTTCATTAAAAAACCTAGAATAGGCACATTCCCTTGCCTTAACTGCACCCAATGCTCTAATGTCTTAAAGGGTGAGACCATTCATCACCCTTATACTGGCAAAACATTCAGAATTCGGGGCTATTTTACCTGTAATACCCCTTATGTCATATACGCCATCAAGTGTCCATGCGGCCTTTTATATATTGGCGAAACGACTCAACCAGCAAAGGACCGTATTTCAAAACATAAATCTACTATCCGCTGCAAAAATACACTTTTGCCTGTTCCGTCTCATTTCATTTCCGCGGGTCATACAATAGCTCAACTGAGGTTCCAAATTTTGGAACAGGTACCACAATCAAGAAGGGGTGGTGATCGGATACGGCAACTAAAACGCCGTGAGGCCTATTGGATCCATACATTGGACACACTGTCACCTAAGGGTCTCAACCGAGACTATGATCTACTATCCTTCCTATGAATTGTCCGTTTCTATCGGATACTATTTTATTCTGGACCATTAGGACTTCTGACATAAGTGTGCACATCTACACATCTATCTAGTACATAGGCTTTTATATGTATCGTCACAGACTTGAGCGTGTGTGCGAACAAACGCTATTTTTCATAAAAAAATGTAATGAGAGTTCATCAATCACATTATACTGTTTAAAACTATATTGCTATGTGATCACCGGTCTACAGCACAATAGGTTCTGGTACTTTTCTCCACTGACATTATATTGTCTAATAATAATATAATATTATTTTGTGATTACCAGTCCACAATAGAATATGCTCTGATACACATCTCTAACATGGATAATAAGGTATATATTTTCATAATTTCCATGCACATGTGGGACCATTAAGTTACAGACAAATAATGACCGCACGCGGCCCATATCTCTTTAAGATATTGATTTAGGCAGGTGTGCAAACAAACGCTATTTTTCATAAAAATGTAATGAGAGTTCATCAATCACATTATACTGTTTAAAACTATATTGCTATATGACCACCTGCCTACAGCACAATAGGTTCTGGTACTTTTCTCCACTGACATTATATTGTCTAATAATAACATAATACTATTTTGTGATTACCAGTCCACAATAGAATATGCTTTGATACACATCTCTAACATGGATTATAAGGTTATATATTTTCATAATTTCCATGCACATGTGGGACCATTTAGTTACAGACAAATAATGACCGCATGCGGCTCATATCTCTTTAAGATATTGATTTATCAGAATCTGCCTATATTTTTATACTTATTTGCTGTATTAAGATATGGTGCAATCACTTGTCTATTATACTTTACACCGGTATGTCTCTGCATTTATTAACAGTTTCTTTCTTTTCCTCTAGAGCCGCTTGTACTAAAAGAATTGTCTGTGGATCCTCTGCTCAGCTATCCACCTTTGAGCACGTCACCTCACTTGCTATTAACCTCCTCATACCGGAATCCCTCTCAGCACTTACTCTAGAACGCAATTTTCTTCCTGTGACACGCACGGCCATCAGTTTCCGCCCATGACTCTCCCAGTTCTCACACCCACCACCGCTATTGGCTAGGCTAAATCACTAGTCCCGCCCTTTCCCCTTTTTAGTCTCTAATGCTGAGTCTGCCTTCACTGCACAAGGACCAGCGGCGGATATCGCGTCCCTCCCACGGCATGCAGCGGAGACCTGACTTAAAACTCTCACCCAGGTATGATCACTGCCGGTTAGTACACCGGATCTATTCCCTTATATGCCTCCACTACTGGATGAATTGAATGAGGCTTTTGTTTTCAGATACTCACCTTTAACCCTTACTTTGGAGATCTACCTGGTATGTCATACCTTTGATATTTTTGATCACGGGCCGCTGTCACTTTTTCTCATTATGTCTTATCACCCACCAGATCCCAACAGTATCTACTGCTTACCTCTGAATTGGGTATTTCTACCCCTCTCGGTACTTAATGGTACGTCTTATTTTCTGTGCTATATCACCCTCACGTCTCATCTGGTCTGAAGAGTCTGTCCCTAACTATTTGAGGCAGGGGCGGAACTATAGTGGAAGCAGGGGAAGCAGCTGCCACAGGGCCCGGGCTAGAAGGGGGCCCGTCCCTGCTGCAGCTGCCCTGTGATTTAGGAGCAAAAAGGGGGGCCCGAGCACGCTGGCAAATGGATCCGCGCTCGGGCCCCCTCCCAACATTTTGTTCAGGCTTCTGACTCTGAACGCTGATGCATAACAACACTGTGTTGTTTTAAAGAGACACTACAGTGTTGTAAATGCAGACAGCGAACAGAAATGAGCACTGTAGCTTTAAGCTGCGGCCCAGTGCATTATGGTCCGTCTGTCACAGCGTGTGTGCATGTGGGGGCGGACAGCAGACGGCCAGGCAGACCACATGAAGCAGCAGGCTGACTGGACAAGCAGGTGGAAGCCCGGGCGAGCAGGGTGAGTACCGTGAGTCTCTCAACAGTGAGAAGAGGCTTGGCTGCTCAATGGTGACTGGGAGGGCAGGTGCAGGCAGGATCTAACAGGGCCCACATTCAACAGGCCCCAGGCTGCAGTGCAGGGGGCCCACATTCAACACAGGGCCCAGGTAGCAAGGGGCCCGCTTTCCAACAGGGCCTCGGGCTCCTGGGCCCTGTTTGACGCAAGCCTCAAGTCACCACTAACCTCCCCCTGGGCCCTGTTGGGCACGGGACCTCAGTCACCAGTAGCCTCCCCCTGGCCAGTAACAGCCTCATGGTTGCTACAAGTGACGAGTGACACCCTGATCTCTGCTACATGTGACAAGTAACAACCTCAGCTCTGCTACATGTAACAAGTAACAACCTCAGCTCTGCTACATGTGACAAGTAGCAACCTCGGCTCTGCTACATGTGACAAGTAGCAACCTCAGCTCTGCTACATGTGACAAGTAACAACCTCAACTCTGCTACTTGTGACAAGTAGCAACCTCAGCTCTGCTATTTGTGACAAGTAACAACCTCAGCTCTGCTTATGTGACAAGTAACAACCTCAGCTCTGCTCATGTGGACAAGTAGCAACCTCAGCTCTGCTACATGTGACAAGTAACCTCAGCTCTTCTATATGTGACAAGTAGCAACCTCAGCTCTGCTACATGTGACAAGTAACCTCAGCTCTGCTACATGTGACAAGTAACAACCTCAGCTCTGCTACATTTGACAAGTAACAACCTCAGCTCTGCTACATGTGACAAGTAGCAACCTCGCTCTGCTACATGTGACAAGTAACAACCTCAGCTCTGCTACATGTGACAAGTAGCAACCTCAGCTCTGCTCATGTGACAAGTAACAACCTCAGCTCTGCTCATGTGACAAGTAACAACCTCAGCTCTGCTCATGTGACAAGTAACAACCTCAGCTCTGCTCATGTGACAAGAAGCAACCTCAGCTCTGCTCATGTGACAAGTAGCAACCTCAGCTCTGCTCATGTGACAAGTAGCAACCTCAGCTCTGCTACATGTGACAAGTAACCTCAGCTCTGCTACATGTGACAAGTAGCAACCTCAGCTCTGCTACATGTGACAAGTAGCAACCTCGCTCTGCTACATGTGACAAGTAGCAACCTCGGCTCTGCTCATGTGACTAGTAGCAACCTCAGCTCTGCTACATGTGACAAGTAACCTCAGCTCTGCTACATGTGACAAGTAGCAACCTCAGCTCTGCTACATGTGACAAGTAGCAACCTCGGCTCTGCTACATGTGACAAGTAGCAACCTCGGCTCTGCTACATGTGACAAGTAGCAACCTCGGCTCTGCTACATGTGACAAGTAACAACCTCAACTCTGCTACTTGTGACAAGTAGCAACCTCAGCTCTGCTATTTGTGACAAGTAACAACCTCAGCTCTGCTCATGTGACAAGTAACAACCTCAGCTCTGCTCATGTGACAAGTAGCAACCTCGGCTCTGCTACATGTGACAAGTAACCTCAGCTCTGCTACATGTGACAAGTAGCAACCTCAGCTCTGCTACATGTGACAAGTAACCTCAGCTCTGCTACATGTGACAAGTAACAACCTCAGCTCTGCTACATTTGACAAGTAACAACCTCAGCTCTGCTACATGTGACAAGTAGCAACCTCGGCTCTGCTACATGTGACAAGTAACAACCTCAGCTCTGCTACATGTGACAAGTAGCAACCTCAGCTCTGCTCATGTGACAAGTAACAACCTCAGCTCTGCTCATGTGACAAGTAACAACCTCAGCTCTGCTACATGTGACAAGTAGCAAACCTCGGCTCCTGCTACATGTGACAAGTAACAACCTCAGCTCTGCTTCATGTGACAAGTAGCAACCTCAGCTCTGCTACATGCGAGGAGTGACAGCCTCATCTCTGCTACATGCGCGGAGTGACAGCCTCAGCTTTGCTATACAAGTAGCAGAGCTGAGGCTGTCACTCCTCACATGTTGCAGAGATGAGGCTGTCACTCCTTACATGTAGCAGAGCTGAGGCTGTCACTCCTCGAATGTAGCAGAGCTGAGGCTGTCCCTACTCACATGTAGCAGAGCTGAGGCTGTTCCTCCTCACATGTAGCAGAGCTGAGGCTGTCACTCCTCACATGTAGCAGAACTGAGTCTGTCACTCCTCACATGTAGCAGAGCTGAGGCTGTCACTCCTCACATGTAGCAGAGCTGAGGCTGTCACTCCTCACATGTGTAATTGGTGAGGGCGTGGTGCAGAAGTACGGTATACAGAACAATCTTAGATTATTCTGTATACCGGACTGTTGTTCTATTGAATAAATCATCCGTTTTGAAAGCAATTTGCAGGCTGGATTACAAGTTTCTTCACATATTTACTCTGGAGAAAGCCTACCTTCGTCACTACCTCAGTTGCTTCCTGGGAGTTGGTTCTTTTCTGTTATTTCACTATCATTACTCCAAAAACCTCTAATTTTGGATAATAAAGGTATCTTTCTTAACACAACTTGGGTAGACCGGGATTGGCAACGCGCGAGGGGGGGGGCCCCATTGTGAAGTTTGCTGTGGGGCCCTGCCGTTCCTAGTTACGCCCCTGATTTGAGGACTAGCATACTTCTATATAAAGATGATTTTCTCTAGTAAACCACGTTCATATTATACTATTGTACATACCTTGGTTATATTATTATGTTTTCTTTACAATTTTACTTTTATCTTTATTGTAAGAATTTTGAAAATCCTCTTTTCCTGTGACAACACCACGCCGACCCCCACAGAAGAAGCATCAACCTCAACCAAAAACGGTTTAGTCACATCAGGCTGCGTAAGGATGGGAGCAGAGCTGAACCTCTCCTTTAGCAACACAAAAGCCTCAATGGCCTCAGTAGTCCACTGAACCGCATCAGCACCTTTCCTGGTGAGATCGGTCAGAGGTTTGGCAATCACAGAAATTTTTTTTATGAATTTTCTATAATAATTGGTGAACCCCAAAAACCTCTGTATTGATTTCACACCAATAGGTCTAGGCCATTCCTGCACAGCTTGCACTTTCACAGGGTCCATCTCAAAACCTTCACTGGAGACAATGTAGCCCAAAAAACTAAGTCTCTGTACAGCGAACTCACATTTTTCTAGTTTGGCAAAAAGTGAATTATCACTCAGTAACTGTAATACTTCACGCACACTCCTCCAATGAGACTCCAAATCTGATGAATAAATCAAAATGTCATCCAAATACACAACCACACTTCTGCCGATCAAAGGTCTAAGGATGTCATTAATAAGATTCTGAAAAAATGCCGGAGCACTGGAAAGTCCAAAAGGCATGACCAGATTCTCAAAATGACCCAGTGGAGTGTTAAACGCAGTCTTCCATTCATCCCCCTCCTTCATGCGCAACAAATTGTATGCCACTCGAAGATCAATTTTCGAGAACCACTTGGCCCCCACTAACTGATTAAACAAATCAGGAATCAATGGCAGTGGGTAAGGATTGCGTACAGTAATCTTATTAATCTCACGAAAGTCTAGACAAGGCCGTAAACCGCCGTCCTTTTTTTTAACAAAAAAAAATCCAACCGCCACAGGAGATTTGGAAGGCCTAATGTGACCGGCGGCCAAGCTTGTCTGTATGTATTCCTCCAAAGCCTTTCTCTCAGGAATAGTCAAATTAAATAAACGACTTTTAGGAAGAGTCGCTCCAGGGACAAATTCAATTGCACAATCATATTCTCTATGAGGAGGCAATACCTGCGATTCCTTATCAGAAAAAACTTTCCAAAAATCCTGAATAGGTACAGGTAACTCCCCCTTAACTACAGCAGCAATACGCCCGTTACAACACTTGTCATAACACTTAGGACTCCAGGACTTAATTTCATTGGTAGACCAATCCAGTACCGGATTGTGCAATTTTAACCAGGGTAACCCCAAAATCACCGGTGAGGGCAAATTATTCAAAACTACCAAATCCAAATTCTCTTGATGAACACCATTAATAGTAAGAGGAAATTCACAGATATGGTGAGTAACATTTTTCAAGGGAGAGCCATCCACAGACACCACATTAATAGGAGAAGACAGAAGTTTGGGTTTTAATTTTAGTTTTTCCAAAAATTTCCCATCAATCACATTGAGAGTTGAACCACAATCCACAAATACCCGAAACTCCATTAACTCTTCCTCAACACCAGTGGTAGCAGAAAGAAAGACACCTTTATTGTTTAAACAAGCTATGCGGGCGACACTGACCTCATTTTTTTTTTTCTCTTTATTTATTCGAAGCGCACAGTTCTTAATGAAATGCTCAGATTTACCACAGTAGAAACACAAACCTTGAGCAAATCTGCGTTCTTTTTCCCGAGAGTGAGGTGCCATTGCTCCAATTTCCATCGGCTCTGCAATGTCAGTACATTCCTTCTCCAAACCTGGAGCTGACAAAGCAGACTTACTCTCATTAACCCTTGCACGCAGTCTCCTATCCACCCGTATGGCCAATTGCATAGCCTCTTGCAAGTTACCAGGTATAGGATAAGCAATCAGCAAATCTTTAACCCTTTCACTTAATCCTGCAAGAAATAAACTTTTCAAAGCTGAATCGTTCCAGCCCACCTGGGTGGACCACCTACGGAAGTGAGTACAATATTTTTCCACATTACCCGATCCCTGTCTCAAACGTCTCAACTCTGTCTCAGCTAATGAAACACGATCCGGATCGTCATACAACAACCCCAAAGCAGAAAAAAAAACATCCACTGATCCAAAGCATGGATCACTAGGCTGCAGAGAAAAGGCCCAGTCCTGAGGTTCTTTGCGCAAAAGTGACATTATAAACCCTATGCGCTGTGATTCATCACCAGAGGATCTGGGTCTCAAACGGAAATACAACAAGCAAGCATTTTTAAAAGAAAAAAAATCTTGTTGTTCACCAAAAAATAAATCAGGCAAACGTACCTTTGGCTCCACGAAATGTGCTCCAGAACAACTACTCACGTGATGCTGGATTTCAGCCACCTCCAGAGAGAGACCCTGCAGGCGTTCAGCCAAATCCCGAACCGACACCATGATGAAAACAGAAAATCTTTCCTTAGAGATTTTTTTTTTTTTTTAATTTCTTGGCTGGACTTACTGTTATGAACTGCTAAAAGCACTAAGGAAAGATGGGAACTCTGTCCCTACAATAAAACTGAGCTTGATCCCTACGATGTAACGGGGAACCTGACCCTGCGACCAGACCCGCTAAAGTCCTCAGCTAGTCTGAACGAAGACCTATAGTTGCGAGGGAGGAATCCCTACAAGATCTAGGGACTGGGAGAAAAGGTGGACACCTCCTAACAGAAATTGTAGCAGGGAAAATTAAACAGAAAACAAATTACTATGAGATCCTAAGATTAAGCAAAACTGACAGAGTAAGGCACCTAAGCACCCGGCTAGCTTAAGAGTAGATAATACAATGAAGTCCAGCAAAGCCAGAAGGGCGGAGCCAGACTAAATAGGGAAAAAAGGTCATGTGACCAGCAAACTGAAACAAAATCTAACAAGAGGGTTCTAACACAAGCTACTACCGAGTGGTACAAGGAAAAAAATTGAATAATGAAGAATAATGGACCCACCATTCTCATATCCTTAAGGCCCCCCATACACATTGACGTTAAGGGTACGAGAATGGTGGGTCCATTATTCTTTGATGAAAATGTGAACTCGGACGTACATGGATGTCTTCCAGCATTTCTATATACGCTCTTTCAGCAAGAATAAGGGTTGTTTCTTTTAGTTTTCTGTGCTATATTATGTATACTGGATAAGATCACCTCCTAGAAGACCACTTTCCAATTCAATTACAGGCGGTCATCTCAAAGAGTTGGCAATGAATAACATTTCTTCACCCTTTGTGGATATGTTTAGGGACCGTCATTGACTATTTCATGGTGCATCGACCAAGTTCAAACAAAAAAAAAGGTACAATGTCCTGAGAAAAGGCAATATCTGCTGATTTACGAAGCGTGACAAATATTTCCCTTCTTTTAGCTGCTCATTATTATCTTTCTGATAACCTACGTTACAGAGATTGCCCATTCATTTATACTAAAAACATTAGTCACCCAGATGAAACAAAACTACTGGGCTGAAAGAGATAAATGATGAATGAATGGCATCTAGTATGTTTACGTAGGGCAAAAGGGATTCCATTTTTTACATACTCAAGTGATCAAAGGTAACATATCTCTTTGAATTAGAAATTTGCAAAGTCTAAGCTAATGAGAGGCAGCAATAATTAATAGGCTACGGATCCCGCGTACAGGTGACGTGATTGTACAAAGTCTGAAGTCTTGTGAATAAAGCACCTAATGAGAAATGAGTAATAGGAAAGGAGCCTGTGGACTGACTCCTGGAGTCCGCACATGTTTAACCCTACCATGTAATGCCAGTGTTGGTCGTCAGAGCAGGGTTCGGTCAAAAATGTTAATCTTTCATAGTTAGAAAAAAGTGTGAAAACAAAAATGCGATACACTAACAAAATAAACAATGTTCACCTCTTCTTTTCCCAGCAATCCAGCGGAGAAGCTCTCCTGGTAATACTCGCCTGTCCTGGTTATCCCAGGCTCTGCTCCCTTCCCCTAGGTCTGCTGCCCTCTGTTGTGCTCCACGTTAGGTTTTGCAGGTTGACCGGCAGGGATTAATGACATTATCTCCTAGACTTTTTAAAGGTCTATTTATACACACACCTGTGTCTTGGGATCGGGTTTCTAGACCTCTATGTTTGGTGTCCTCCACCTTCTGCGCATACTGTGTTTTACCTGTTACCATCTCTGCTGGGCTCCATTCCATCTATCCTGCTGCTCCTGAGATTCCAGAGTGTGCCAGGTCCTTGCTGCCCACATGCCTTCCAGCTTGCCATAATGCCCGGGGTCCATGTGTCCACCTGGACCTGGGGCTTAGAGGATCCACCTCACCTCGTGAGCCTTAACAGGTAGATCTGACCAGTGGCAAGCAAGCGACTGCTGCAGACAACCAGTGGTACCTGCTGTATTACTGTCATCGTGGCTCCAATCGCTGAGCAATTACTCCAGTTTTACAACACATATGACCACTGTTGACACAATCAAAAGACTTTGGGGAATCAGGAGAACTTGGTTATCAGTGTCAAGAGAAGAGGTAAGTGTTGTATATTTGGTAGGTTCCATAGGAACAAAAACATGCAAATTAGATGAAAAGAATCTATCTCATCAGTGCCATCCACCTCCAATAAGTTGCACTACCAAAATAGTTTTCTTTCTATCCAAAATAGAGTTACTCACACTTAGGCCAAGTTCACACAAGCGTATTTTCGATCTGAGTGCTGAGAAAAAGCTGGTATCACACGGACAACACTAACACCAATGTTATTCAACTAGGTTGCTCAGATGAACAGGTTTTTTTAACAGATCCAATCTGTGCACAAAAAAAAATCATAGTATTCACTAGTCTCTTCCGTATATCGGATGAGACTCATCTTTCAAGTCTATGGGTGTGCAAGAAAAAAAAAGATCCCATATGGATCAGCCCAATAGTATCCAATTTTTACAGATAAATTGCAGTTATTTAACATAGTAAACTGTATTAGGTCATACATTTTCAGAATTGATGATGTATAAAAATTTTTCTCCTTGTGGAGAGTGACAAGCCAGGTCTGACACGCCAGTATGAGGAGACTTAAAGGCCTTGCATGCTCATCTGGGAAATTAAATATGCAAATTGTCTCTTCAGAGAGGAAGAGGAGTAGAACTCTAATGCCATGTATTGGAAGCAGCGATCCTACAAGTCAATATCGACACTTTAGCAAGAACTGCAATATGACTTAGGATAAAATTAGAATCTCAATTTGCAGACACGGTGTTTCAGGGTATTTCCCCTCGTCAGTGCAAAGTATGAGATCTGATTTGGCTAGGTGAGAGGCTAAGACTAGGATCTAAGGAGTTTTCTCCTTGTGGAGAGTGACATGCCAGGTCTGGCACGCAGTATGAGGAGACTTATAAAAACAGATGCCATACAGATGATTATTGAGATGAAAATTGTCCATTTTCACTGGATTAAAATTGGATAATTTTTTTAACACACTTATGTGAACCCAGTCTAATACAAAAGCAAAATTTGAACCTCATGGTCCCAAATGCAAAATCACTAATAGGGCCTCCCAATGACTACTACGAGCCAATTATAACAATGATGACTCCTCTTATGGCAGATGGATCTTTGGGAACCTCTTCTTGCACCAGAGCCAGGTGCCACTTTTGCACCCAGTATGGAAATGCCAAATAATACAGAGCCATAGTAAAAAATTGGCTGTTTTTCTATTACATATGACTTGAAAACAAGGAGTTACAAAGTATGACTACGGTCACCCGACTGTTTTTCTTTCATCCGAGAAAATTGGTCTGATTTTGCTTATCTCATTCTGATCACAATGTTATCCGATTTTCTTGGAGGTGGAGAAAAAAAAAACTCTGAGGCAGGTCCAATTTTTTTCCACGGACCCATAGAGTTGAATGGGCTAGTGGGATTCGATATTAGAGGCAAATCGTACATGCTGTGATTTTTTTTTCCTTGGACCACCTTGATCTGAGGAAATAAAATCAGAAATGTGCACAGCCCCATAGAATAACATAGGGATGAGTGCTATCCCTGAAAACCACAGACGTCACTCCTCCGATTTTTACGGCTGTCTACATGAACCTTAAGATCGATGTCACATTTGCGTATGTGATGCAAGAAACTCACGCGTGTCTCTCGCATCAACACCTGGCACTGCCGCCGGCACTCGGGACCGGAGTGTGCGGCTGCATAGAAAGTGCCGGGTGTTGATGCGAGTGACTCGTGCTAGTTTCTCACATCACACACGCAAGTGTGACACCTGCCTAAGGCTCACTCTCTGACAAAATAATACCTCCACCGCTGGTAAAAATGGCTGCTGTAAATTAGTAACTTCCTGGACCTACAAGGTGGAGCTGGAGTGTGACTGGTTGACATAGGATGAAACGTAGAACAATGCAGAACAAACACAATTTTCACGATAACATAAAGGACATTTTCAGATTCTTATACTGTGCTGTATATAGCTTTTTGTTTTTACTCGGAAAATCAGTAAAGGAGGATAAATATGAGAAGTGTCATATGTATGAATTGTAGTCATCTCCCCACCTTGGCAGGATCAGAGCTGCACATATGGCTACATGAATAATTCTCACTTCCTCCAGCGTATTTGTATATTCAGATACATGAGTAACATACCGTCCAACATCTCAACATTTCGATCCACACTTTCCTGCGGGGTAGACTTGTACACGGTGCACACACACACAATCTTTGCCTCCCACAATGTCTTGAAGCCAGAAAACAAGTGAAACAATAATACAACCTTCGATTTCAACATGGCCCAAACTGGCTAAGATGGCGATCAATAAGTATTTTACTGCATTTGCATTACATCTCATACGTAATTAGAATTATCCAGGAGTTAAAAAAAAAAGAGAATTCTTCATTAATCAGGACATGTGAGGACAATCTCATGACTGTGACTTTCCTCTTCTAGGATGGCTTCCATGCAAAAATAGACGAGATGCAAATGGACTGTCAAAGTCTAAAACCCATCAACCAAAAATGTTGTATTCTATAAGTGAATCTGACGTGATACAAGGCATTTTGTTTTTTAAACAAATTCTGGATTTTTTTGTGGAATTTCTTTAATATTTTGCTGACCCAACCTATGGCCTAAACCGTGAACTAACAAGTCATCAATTAGTAAGAAGATACTTGAGTGGTAGAAGTTCTCTTGCCTACAGTTCATGCTCTTACTGTGCCTCGGGGTAATATCGAGTGAGCTGTTGACAGTGGATAGGGGTTAAACGAAAAAATAGGAACAGCATCCAGTCCAGGTGAAGTATAACAAGTCTTTATTCAGCCACCATAAAATACGACGTTTCGGCCATTTTCAGGCCTTTATCATATACTTGATAAAGGCCTGAAAATGGCCGAAACGTCGTATTTTATGGTGGCTGAATAAAGACTTGTTATACTTCACCTGGACTGGATGCTGTTCCTATTTTTTCGTTGGACTGTTGTTCATTTGGATCCTTGAACGCCTGAACGTGCATCCGTGCTAACTCCCGAGTGCTGTCAGCTGCTTGAATACTAGTGAATAGGGGTTAGTCACGGGAGCGAGGATTTACAGTAAGACTCCACCGAGCTTAATTGTAGAAAGAGTTCATGATTTGAAGAAACTGGATATTGCTAAAACTTTACAATAATCTGGTGCAATCAATCTGGAACCCAGTGGTCTGGAATTTCTAGTCGTCCTCCATTGGGTCATATATAGTTACAGCACCATATCACATGTATGTAACAGGACCGCGACGGTATGTTATGGACAGAGACTCAATGGTCCAAATGTAAAAGTGGTAATATAATAAGTCCCACGCTGGAAAGACTTTTTTACATGTGGTTTGCTCCGGAGGACTCGTGTTATATTGTGTTCTGAGGCTCGTCCGTCAGTCTGTCAATAGGGACGTAAACGCGGTTATGAAGGGGCAACTTTAAATAGGGAATTACAGGAAAATAATGAAGATAAAATCATGTATGCATGAGAATTGTGTACAGCTATTTTCGGACAGGTTGCATTAGGGCGCATTGCATTAGGCGCCATTCTTTTTAGATATGACACCCACCTTCTATAATGATATGCTATAAATGCATCTTTTATTGAGACAATCGCATCCGTAAAATATATTTTCTCAGGCTACGACCGGAGTCACACACACCGTATAAAAATCGGACCGTATTATACGGCCGTAATACACAGAAAAGTCCCCTGAACAGTGATCCGTATGTAATCCGTGTGCAGTGCGAGGATGCGATTTTCTCACGTCAAAATATCCGTGTGTCATCCGTATGGCATCCGTATGGCATCCGTACTGCGAGATTTTCTCGCCGGCTTGCAAAACCGACATATAATGGATCCAAATGACAGCTTTTAAATCACAAAAGAAAGAATAGATATACACACATAGAATACATATATATACATGTCATTGTGACATATATATATACATATATTTATAGTTCATACACTCCTACATAGTATAATAGACGCTAATTCAATTGCCAGCTTCTGTAAAATCATTACAGAACCCGACATGAAACGACACATGGTTTACATACAGTAAACCATTTCATTTCATGTATTTTGATATATGGTTTTGATTAACAATTACATGAGTGTATGTGTGCAAAATTTCATACATGTAGGGGTTAATTAAAGGTGTAAATTCGTTGGAAAAAAATGTGTGGGCTCCCGCTGTATTTTCTCCACCAGACAGGGAAAGCCAGTGAGTGAAGGCAGATAATAATAGCCTAGGGAGGGAGCATTTTTTGTGCCCCCCCTGGCTACTAACATCTGCCCCCAGCCGCCCCAGAAAAGGCACATCTATTATTAGATGCGCCTTTTCTGGCACTTAGCCCGACTATTCCCATTGACATGTAGCGGTGGCTAATGGGTTAATTATGGGTTAAGGCCACCTTGCTATTGGAAGGTGACATTAAGCCGGGTTAATAATGAAGAGTTGTCAATTAGACAACTCTCCATTATTAATCCTATTGTATTAAATGGTTAAAAAAAAACACACACACATTAATTTAAAATTATTTTAATGAAATAAATACACATAGTTTTTGACCATATTTTATTGTACTGGTAATCCTTCCAAATCCCTTGTTCTCCTGTAATAAAAATAAAATAATAAAGAGACCATATTCTTACCTCTCCTGCGTTCAGTCAGGTCCCCCGCTGCAATCCATCTGAAAGGGTTAACAGGTTTACAACTGGGACCGCTGCTAATGCTGCCAGCCCGGCTGTAAACCCCCGAATGAATGAGTTTCTCTCTGCGGCTCACAGGAGATGAACTGATTAGCTGGGAAGCTTAATTGATTGTTTCCCACGCTAATCAGTTCACTTCTGAACATACATCTGAATTCCCTGAGGCTGCCCTATTCTAGGTTTATATTGCTCATGCTTCTCATTCTGCAATTTATAAAAATTTTAAGATTTATTATATTTCCAAGGATAAAAAAAAACTTCAATGATCAGGGGTGTTCCTGGGGTCTTATATTCTTCCCTAACAACAAATAGTATTATTAAATGAAAACACAATACAAATAGTAATTTTACCAATATTTTATATACTGGTAGTAATTTTACCAATATTTTAATACTGCCACCCCATGGCCTCTACCATTACCACTACATAGTGACTCGATAATACCACCATACAGGTACGGACTGGGGCTGATATTCAGCCCTGGCATTTGAAATCACACAGGCCCATGCTGTCCCCGTCCCCCAGCACCAGATGGGATATATTACTAATATTACCCTGAATGGAGGAAAGCAAGATTTACTCCAAGACCAATATTTGTAATGATGCCCGTGGCCTGCTGGGGTAAGTGACGGAGTCAGCGACTTTGTGCTCCGTAACAACTCTTAACAGTATGGGTGTATTGAGAACACCGATTCTGTTAACAACATAGAAGACAAGGCAGCCCACGACCAAACAGGCCCTTCTGGCATTTGCCAGAATTGCCAGATGGCCAGTCCAGCCCTGCCATCATACTACTAGTGGAGCAATATTAACGCCAAACACTGACGATATGGCAGTGGTGCTGCGAGTATCGGGCATCCAAAGCACATACCCCCGACTTTTGGTGTGCGTTGGCAGTAACTTTTTCTCTCCACTTTCAACTGTATCCGCAACCTCTATCCGACTTTATCTTCGTCTCTTTATGTCATCTTAATCGCTGCCCTTTCCAAGTTATCGTTGGTTGACGCTCCATTGGTGATGAGAAATCACTACATACTCTCTACCTGTCATTTTATACATAATTTATTTTTCCAGAACTTTTTATTTTTTTTTATGGCTAAGGAGAGGAGCTCAAGCTGCACGAGGTGAGACGTGAGACGGAGATGAGTAATACGACAGAGGACAGCAGTGCGGAATGCTTAATGGCCGGAGTATATCAGAGCTGACAGGACGGGCTACCGGAGACTGATATCGGTGACAGCAAAATAGTTAATGGGCGCTTCTATATTGTTTTTAATCAAGAAGGAAAGGTTGCGGGTTTTTACAACCAAAAGCAAAGGTTTCGATCAGGGTTATAAAGGTTTTCTGTTTAGAATTACTATGGAAGACAAGTCGGCATTTGGGGTTTATAGCTATATATTTACAATAATGTCATAGGCCACAAACCTAAAACACTAGACTAAGGTTTCTGGAGGTTCTGAAAACGCATACATTTAATACACATACATTTAGGCTACTTTCACACATCAGTTTTTTTGTGTCAGGCATAATCCGTCGAATACCTTAAAGGACTGAAATGAAAAAACTGATGCAACGGATCAGTTTTTTTGCTGGATCCGACCTGAACTTTTGAACCCGGAAAAAGAAGTTTTGGAGCCAGAAAATGCAGGTTCGCATGTCCGGAGAGAGTGGAAAATGTAGTAGTAGTAGTAGTAGTAGTAGTCCTTGATTTCCAGAATCCGGATCAGTCTTTTGACGGATTGCACAAAAGACTCGTCCGGTTCCATAGGCTTTTATTTATTCCGCCGCCTGATGCGCCGATTCAGGCACTATCAGGCGGGTCCGGAAGAAAAAAAAAACGTTGCATGCACCGTTTTGTCCGGCCGCCGGAATGTACATTTCCGCCGGATCCGGCCAAAAACGGATGCAACGCAATGACATCAGGCGCAATCCGGCGCTAATGAAAGTCAATGCTAAAAAAAACGCATCCGGTACCGGATCCGTTTTTTTAAAAACACGCCGGATCACGCCTGACGTCAAAAAACTGATGTGTGAAAGAGGCCTTAAAGGAAACCTGTCAGTCAATTTATGGCAGCATGAATCAGAGCTTGGATGCACCAATGTAGCCAAGTATATTATTCTCTGAAGCGCTCCAATGTTTAAAGATCTGACCAGGGACTATAGAAAGAGAAGAGACTAGCCTGACTGGCGCCTCCCTCATCCAGCTTCTCCATTATTACTCCACTTGATTGACAGGTCTCTGCCATGTGCATACATCGGGAGAACTGTCAATCACCTAGAGAGATCCAGGGCAGCGCTGGACTAGTCACGTCAAAGTCATGACCCCGGCTGAGTCAATAAACTGTTTTCTCTAAAATACCAGAGTGTTTCGGAAAAAAACATACCTGGTTGCCATCGCACAGCCAGGGACTGGATTATGCTGTCTGCAGTTTGGTCAATAAAGCAATATAATAAAGATATACCCCAAAAAGTGTTTCAATGTACAGCATCAAAAAAAAGGGGATGTAAAACTTAACATTTAATAACCTTAATGTTAAAAAGGGGACACACAGACAATTATCATCCTCCAAACAATTAGTGAGGATACATGATATAATCAGAGAGTAAAGTCCAATAGGGACTACAAAATATAGGAGATATAAATATAAACCAGACAACTTATAGTTTGCTCTGCACTGCAAGAGCAAAAATTGACTAACTAAATGCAAGCATCGCTTATTTGTAAGTCATTTGTCTGAAACTCAATCAAACGTGTGTGAGACAGCATGTATAAAAGGAATGATCTCACCCATTTGAATGGAGATATGCGCTCCAAAATTCATCTCCTAATAAAGTATGCATCTGGTCATTTCCAGAGTAGATAAGACCCTTTCCCAACGCGTTTCCTCCTTTCAGGATTCATCAGGGGATATGGTGACTAGAGACATCTATATCAAATGCATTGCTCTCATGAGGAGAAAAAACATGTAACTCCTCCTTATATCAATTATTAAGACACTCCCACCACCATTCAAACCAATCAGTGCAAAACAAAATAATGAATCACCAATAAAACGTGATGTGCATGGTTTAAAAATACATGCCTGTTTAATGAGCTCATAATCTTGTTGAAACGCACGCCACCTAATACGAAATGCATATAGCGATCCACCGTTTGCCAAATAGTGATCGCACGCCGTATATTAGTGGCGCATGCGCAGTTAGTGACTTCCGGTAATCGCATTCATTGGACATCCGGTCTACTGAGACTACGTCATTGGCGTCCCACTCTGCGATGTAAAAACCACCGCACGCATGCGTGATGCAATTTAAGTGGCTTATGGTGTATAAATTCAGATCGCACATTTCAAGAAGCAACACAAAACGCACAATTGTGTTGTGTCCTATATTGGGACGTTAAATTAAATCGCAAATTGCGACGAAGGTATAACGCTAATATGAAAGTTATGTCACTTCACAACAGAGGCATCATAATACAAATATATTGCGTCCCTAATGGCGTCATTAAATATTATTTCAACCAGCATCACCTATTGCGACCAAAATCATGCCATCTTAAGTGACATTCGATAGTTCACCAAAATCTGACATAAACCATATAGAAACATAAGAAAGGACGCGCAAGATCATTTTAACTCATTTTAACTCATTCAATACCGTTATTAACACAGACATAGTATAAAAATCCCCAAACGGAGAAAATTGGAGATTAGTCCTCGCACTAAGAGGTAAATCAAAAAAATATTAAAGGAGCATCCACATGAGGTGTCCCATGATACTCCAATCCAAAATATAGATATGGAGAAGAAGGAATATCCTTCCATATGGAAAAAATAATAATAATTGGAGCTTTGGCTGGCTTACCATATTATGGAACGATACTTAAATGATTTCATTGATGTATTTGAAAAAGGTGTAAAGAATATAAAGTACATAATCAAATATGGAGACCAGCATTCATAGGTCATGATAAAATAACATTTTAATTTGGAAGGGAAAAAAGAAAAGCCTGACAGATCCCTATCAGGTACCTATTTCCATCCGACCCTACCTAGCAGCGGAGGTTGGAGCCCTAAATTACTGCGCAAGTGGCCCCCCCGGTCCACGGCGGCTGACCCTAACTAAATCACCCTGCACAACCCTATACTAGAGAAAGCAGGAGTAAGAAAGTTGTTCATTTAAACCATATGGAGAGACAGTTTTAAGTCGAAAAATCCACTTTGTCTCTCGTTGTAATATTAAATTGTCCCAGTCACCACCACGAATCGGTCTGGGTACTTTGTCAATGCCCATGAATTTTATTGCATTAGGGTCTCCCCCATGCTTGAGGTTGATATGCCTGGCCACAGGTGTATCCCTCTTCCTCGCTATATCTCTCATGTGCTCACCAATTCTCCTCCTAAACTCTCTAATGGTCTTTCCAACATAGATCATACCACATATGCAAATAGCCCTGTAAATGACACCTTCACTCCTGCAGTTGATAAAAGAGGTGATCTCAAATTTTCGTGAGTTGTCAGATGCAAAAAATTGTTTGCCAACTTCCATGTTTTTACAGGCAATACAACCACTACATTTGAAACACCCCACAACGTTGGAAACACCCCTCAACCTCTACTTCTGCTTCTTTTTTAGAGCAAGGTTACCCCTTACGGAGCAGATCAAACCCTACAGGCACACCACTTCAAGGGGAAACCCACAGGTCATAAATTTATCGGATAGAGTTCTAACTGAAACCGAAATGTGTGTGCTAAGTAAAGGGCTGTCTTTTGTTCCGTCGAGTAATTTTGACTCATTTGAGGGTACGAAGGACCTCAATTTATTTGTCAGGAAACTTAAATGGAAGAAATTTCATATTCAATCTCAAAAAAGGACGTGTAACGAATTAGGGGTTTCTGACTCCTTCCTGGAGGATATTAGAGTCCTGTATAACCTCTCTGACACTGACTCTAGTTTAAGTGGTAAAGGTCCTTTTACAGATCTTAAATGCAAGAGTAAAAAAATGCCACCTCCCCAATCAGACCTTACGTCGATCGATATATTTTTGAATTTGGTTTCTAAAGACATACAGAAACTTGGTGAATCTCCTTCATTTACCCAATATAATTTGACCCGTCATGAAATGATGGCACTCAAAGATCTGGAAAAAGATCAAGACATTACCATTAAAAGTTCTGATAAAGGTGGTAATTTAGTGGTACTTAATTCTTCAGAGTATAAGAGAATGTGCCTTAACATTTTGAACAACAGAGAGTGTTACTGTGTTCTTTCTTCTGACCCTACTATGGTATTCACTAAGGAGTTAAGACAAATTATATTGAATGGCCTCTCAATAGGGGTTATAGACAAAAATGAGAGTGAATTTATTATACCTAAGTTTCCTACATTGGCTACATTCTACTGTCTCCCCAAGGTACACAAAGGGGTTGATCCCCTCAAGGGGAGACCAATTGTGTCAGGTGTGAGCAGTCTTACAAAAAATCTGGGCATCTATCTTGATAAAATTTTAAATCCATTTGTTCTTGCCCTTTGCTCATACACGAGGGACACGACAGATTTATTGAGTAAAATCGATGGAGTGGTTATGGAACCCGACACTATTCTTGCAAGTATCGATGTGGAGGCACTTTATTCATCTATTCCCCATGTTAAAGGGATTGAGGCAACTGAATACTTTTTAAAGAGTAGAGGTTCACAGTTTAAGGCACATAACATCTTTGTCTGCGATTGACTACGTTACCTATTGACACATAATTTTTTTGTGTTTGATTGCAAATTTTACCACCAGCTCAGGGGTACTGCGATGGGGAGCCCTTGTGCCCCCTCGTATGCTAATTTATTCCTGGGCTGGTGGGAGGAGACAGTGATTTTCGGTGAAAATGGTGTCGTCGGAGCTGAAAAGGCTCTTTTATGGTTGAGATTTATTGACGACGTTTTTATCATTTGGAAAGGTACAGGAGAATCTTTTGCTGAATTTGTCAGGAGTCTAAACGTGAATGACATTGGTTTGAGTTTCACATATGAATGGAATCCATCAAAACTGCCATTCCTCGATGTGGTTATTGAGAAGAACGATGATGGAACCTTGAGTACCAGCATTCATAGAAAACCTACGGCCACTAATTCTCTTCTGAGATGGGAGAGCAGTCATCCTTTGGCCCAGAAGAAAGGTATACCTAAGGGCCAATATACGAGGATACGTAGAAATTGCTCAGATGATAATAATTTTAGACATCAAGCAAATGATCTACGAAATAGATTTTTGGATAGAGGTTATCCTGATCATGTGTTAAAAGGAGCCTATAATGACATCAAAATCAAAAACAGGATGGAATTACTGACTCAATCCCCTAAACAAGAAGATGAATTTCTGGGTCTTAGATTTATTACCACATTTAATAACGGGGCCGATGATCTAAGGCGGATCTAGAAAAACCATTGGCCTATCCTGAAAATGGATCAGGACATTGGTGATCTCTTGCCTAGTCATCCCCAAATTACCTTTCGTAAAGGAAGGTCCTTAAAGGACAGACTGGTTAAGAGCCACTTTATAAATGCTGAAAAAACAACATGGCTAAAATCCAACGTTGTGGGGTGTTTCAAATGTAGTGGTTGTATTGCCTGTAAAAACATGGAAGTTGGCAAACAATTTTTTGCATCTGACAACTCAAGAAAATTTGAGATCACCTCTTTTATCAACTGCAGGAGTGAAGGTGTCATTTACAGGGCTATTTGCATATGTGGTATGATCTATGTTGGAAAGACCATTAGAGAGTTTAGGAGGAGAATTGGTGAGCACATGAGAGATATAGCGAGGAAGAGGGATACACCTGTGGCCAGGCATATCAACCTCAAGCATGGGGGAGACCCTAATGCAATAAAATTCATGGGCATTGACAAAGTACCCAGACCGATTCGTGGTGGTGACTGGGACAATTTAATATTACAACGAGAGACAAAGTGGATTTTTCGACTTAAAACTGTCTCTCCATATGGTTTAAATGAACAACTTTCTTACTCCTGCTTTCTCTAGTATAGGGTTGTGCAGGGTGATTTAGTTAGGGTCAGCCGCCGTGGACCGGGGGGGCCACTTGCGCAGGAATTTAGGGCTCCAACCTCCGCTGCTAGGTAGGGTCGGATGGAAATAGGTACCTGATAGGGATCTGTCAGGCTTTTCTTTTTTCCCTTCCAAATTAAAATGTTATTTTATCATGACCTATGAATGCTGGTCTCCATATTTGATTATGTACTTTATATTCTTTACACCTTTTTCAAATACATCAATGAAATCATTTAAGTATCGTTCCATAATATGGTAAGCCAGCCAAAGCTCCAATTATTATTATTTTTTCCATATGGAAGGATATTCCTTCTTCTCCATATCTATATTTTGGATTGGAGTATCATGGGACACCTCATGTGGATGCTCCTTTAATATTTTTTTGATTTACCTCTTAGTGCGAGGACTAATCTCCAATTTTCTCCGTTTGGGGATTTTTATACTATGTCTGTGTTAATAACGGTATTGAATGAGTTAAAATGAGTTAAAATGATCTTGCGCGTCCTTTCTTATGTTTCTATATGATTTATGTCAGATTTTGGTGAACTATCGAATGTCACTTAAGATGGCATGATTTTGGTCGCAATAGGTGATGCTGGTTGAAATAATATTTAATGACGCCATTAGGGACGCAATATATTTGTATTATGATGCCTCTGTTGTGAAGTGACATAACTTTCATATTAGCGTTATACCTTCGTCGCAATTTGCGATTTAATTTAACGTCCCAATATAGGACACAACACAATTGTGCGTTTTGTGTTGCTTCTTGAAATGTGCGATCTGAATTTATACACCATAAGCCACTTAAATTGCATCACGCATGCGTGCGGTGGTTTTTACATCGCAGAGTGGGACGCCAATGACGTAGTCTCAGTAGACCGGATGTCCAATGAATGCGATTACCGGAAGTCACTAACTGCGCATGCGCCACTAATATACGGCGTGCGATCACTATTTGGCAAACGGTGAGATCGCTATATGCATTTCGTATTAGGTGGCGTGCGTTTCAACAAGATTATGAGCTCATTAAACAGGCATGTATTTTTAAACCATGCACATCACGTTTTATTGGTGATTCATTATTTTGTTTTGCACTGATTGGTTTGAATGGTGGTGGGAGTGTCTTAATAATTGATATAAGGAGGAGTTACATGTTTTTTCTCCTCATGAGAGCAATGCATTTGATATAGATGTCTCTAGTCGCCATATCCCCTGATGAATCCTGAAAGGAGGAAACGCGTTGGGAAAGGGTCTTATCTACTCTGGAAATGACCAGATGCATACTTTATTAGGAGATGAATTTTGGAGCGCATATCTCCATTCAAATGGGTGAGATCATTCCTTTATACATGCTGTCTCACACACGTTTGATTGAGTTTCAGACAAATGACTTACAAATAAGCGATGCTTGCATTTAGTTAGTCAATTTTTGCTCTTGCAGTGCAGAGCAAACTATAAGTTGTCTGGTTTATATTTATATCTCCTATATTTTGTAGTCCCTATTGGACTTTACTCTCTGATTATATCATGTATCCTCACTAATTGTTTGGAGGATGATAATTGTCTGTGTGTCCCCTTTTTAACATTAAGGTTATTAAATGTTAAGTTTGTCTGCAGTTTGGGCAGCATGAATCGACTGGTGGGTCTTCTTTTAACTCAGTGACATATAATTTGTGGAATATTCATTACAACACTGCCAATCTCAGCCTAATCTGGAGATATGATTGGGATCAGTGCCAGTCTAATGATGATCGGCATCAGTCTGATGATGTCAAGAGAGAAGAATAACCGGCCTCTTAAATTTCAGCCTCTGATCCTTTTTATACTCCAC
Source organism: Oophaga sylvatica (assembly GCA_033576555.1). Taxonomy (NCBI): domain Eukaryota; kingdom Metazoa; phylum Chordata; class Amphibia; order Anura; family Dendrobatidae; genus Oophaga; species Oophaga sylvatica. The sequence goes on along the minus strand of JARQOD010000006.1, from coordinate 23,581,861 downwards.
AGAGATATTTTGCTGCCAGAAGAGTCTGGCAGCGGCTTTTTCATAGAAAACACAGAAGTGCTAAAGCAAGGGTTTTCTGGTTTTGGGAAACCACTGTCTCCCAGCTGTAGTTTTTTTTTTTCTTTTGAGCTGTCGATCGGTGAGCTCAGATGCTTTGCCCGAGTTTCCGGCACAAGCCGCTAAATTTACTGATTGGCTGCAGCGCTGCCGAACATAACTAGCAACAGTGAAGACTCTGCAGAGGACCAGGGGATGATGATCAAAGCGCAGATTTTTTTTTATTAAAACAAACTGTAGCCAGGGGAGAGGTTTTCCAAATCCTGAAAATCCTTATAAAATAATGTTCATATAATCACTGATAAACTTTTTTTTAACAAAAATTGTCCAACTCCTTTAAAGAGAATGTGTCATCATTCAACGCTGGCTAGTTCATTCCATGCCCAGACGTATCCAGAGGCCAGGTGATGAGGATTTCTCTATATTCTTCCGTTTACATCAGATTATATATTAGTGGATTCAAGCTACAGGTACAATACATTATTGGAGGAGATTTCACAGCAAAAATAAAGATGGAGTCATGATGTAACCCATTAATACATCTCCATTATTTTTCTGCAATTCCTTCTTTAAAGTGTCCCCATCACAACTTCTTACGGTCCCTGCTGCTATGCTAGATTTCTCCATCGATTTCTCTATATTCTTCTTCTTTACCTTGTGTTGTTCAGCAAACACAGTATCTGAGCACACAAGTTGTTAAAACCAAGAACAATGCCTAAAAGTTCAGAAAAAAGCAATCAGGTATGATCTATTGTTTGGAATAGGGTTCTTTATCTGATCCTGATAAAACTAGATTACAAAAAAATAGACTTTTCCTTAAAAAGTAATGACTTACAAGAAGCAAAAAAAGTAACAATCCTCCCTGGAGGAAGTCCTCCGATGCATTCTTCCTACACAGGACGGAACGCAGCACATAAAACACTCGTAAAAGCGATATTCAGGAATCTGGCGTCATTTCCAGTCCACTAATTGGTAAAATACCAGAACATTCGTGCCAAACAACTAATAATTCACATGCAAATGCACCAGTGTGCTGCCTGAGCAGATAAGAAGAATAGTTTGCTGTAATTTGAACACATGCCAATCATTGCATTTGGCAGAAAGTCAGGAATTTGGGGTACAAACATGAGCCAGACAGGATTTAAAGGGTCCGGCGATTTACAGGGAATTAAATAACATATACTTCATTGTTTGTGGGAGAGCATTTATGCTCATCTATCTATCTATCTATCTATCTATCTATCTATCTATCTATCTATCCATCCATCTATCCATCTATCTATCATCTATCTATCAATCTATTATCTATCTACGGTATCTATCTATTATCTATCTATCTATCCATCTATCTATCTATCTATCATCTATCTATTATCTATCTATCTATCTATCTATCTATCTATCTATCCATCTATCCATCTATCTATCATCTATCTATTATCTATCTATCTATCTATCTATCTATTATCTATCTATCTATCTATCTATCTATCTATCTATCTATCTATCATCTATCTATTATCTATCTATCTATCCATACTATCCATCTATCTATCATCTATCTATTATTTATCTATCTATCTATCTATCTATCTATCCACTATCTATCATCTATCTATTATCTATCTACGTATCTATCTATTATCTATCTATCTATCACATATCTATCTATCACATATCTATCTATCACATATCTATCTATCCTCTATTATCTATCTATTATCTATCTACGGTATCTATCTATCTAAAAAAAACCACTATATTCATCACCACCTGGACCAGAGCTGCTCCTCTGCCCCTCCCATCCACATCCAGTGAAGGCGGGAACCTTCACATTCCATCAAAACATTCTCATTCTGATTTTTATGAAATGCGACAGTTGAAGCTGATCAGAAGTTGTTGATTGGCCGCAGAGGTCACATGTTGCCCCCGCCAGATAATGATGGCAGGGGAACAGGTGAAGACACAAGATGGAATTCAGAGAAGCTTGTATAAAAATGGACAAATGACCGTATTTTCAGCCCGAGTGGAATCCAACAAAACATGGGATCGCACTCGGACCAATGTTCTTCTTTGGGGATTTGCTCATGTCCAATTTTTTTTTCATTGGATTGAGTCTGTCTAAGAAAAATAATTGCAGTATGCATGGTTTGCCTAAATAAATCAGATCATACTCTGATCTAACTGTGATCAGCGTTTAATCAGAGTGTGATTAGCATGATCAGACTGATTTTCTCAGATGAGAGAAAATACGGTGGTGTCTGACCCTAACTTTAAGGTGTGGCATATGTTGGATGATCAGTAGGAAATCCAAGGAGACCACATACTGATGGAAATTAGGCCAGAAGTGCATTGGGGGTGTGACAATGTACTCTGAGCAGTGAGTCAGATAAGGATGGAGACCAGGTCCAGGGGAGATAGGATAATGCTTGAGGGCAGATGACTCCACCTGAGTCTGCAACTAGTCCAACAGCTTGAGGAATAGTCATTTTAATTATACTGTTTCCCTTTAAACAGGAAAGTTCCAAACCCGCCTGACTGTAATAAAGCTGGAGAGTAGGGAAAAAGTTGGGGAGAATTATGAAATATATTATAATACCTAACTAGCTGTTAACAGTAAACCTTAAATTGATTTTCTGGAACATGTGCATTGAAATCCTTTTGTAAACTGAGTTCACGTTGAAGGTGAAACCAATGCGCCACAATGAACATTCTGCATCCCATATGGAGTATTTGGGTTCCTTCAGGCACCGGGGCCTTGGGATGACTACAGCCAGTGCACCCCTGACAGTCAGGTGACAGGCCATTCAATGATTTATGTAGTATACTATATAACTGCTTGTTCAGTATCTCCGGAAACCCTACAAGATTAAGAAATCCATTTTGCTCAGAAACAGTAAAATGCCAGCTGCTCAGTGTAGGATGCCTGCACGGTTTTTGTAATTCATCAACATATGGTAGTGATAGAAAACACAAAACATGGCCTGTGGTTGGAGAGATAAAATATTTAGGTGTTCGCAGCTTCTCTTTTGGAATAATTCAATTGTTAATTAGGGTAAATGATATTCAATGTGGGCGTCTTCTCTGTATCTACAGCGGTGCACCTGTTCTTGGTCTAAGTGGAGCATTGCCGGCATTAATAGCTTAGGGTATTATATGAGGACAACCTCCTATTGTGGCGTGATGGAACGTGCGCACAATAAGTTCTGCGAACTGTAAGTCTTTACCTATCTGCTCGTAAATATGAGGCAGCAGCCTGGTTAAAGTTCTTCACCCTCAGCTTCATTCATCTTTATGACTTGAGTTGGTTTTCCACCTTCAGGAAATTGGGTCCTGAATACTCTAAAATACCTAAAAAAAACCTCCCAACAGACCAGGTACTCACTCATCCCAGGTCCAGTGCCAGCTTCCTCCTTGCCGATAGGCTCTTCACCTCTACAACCAATCACTGAGCTCGGCTAAGATAGACAGCACGAGCCGCCGAGCTCAGTGATTGGCTGTAGTGGTGATGCGCACTGTAGACATGACTTCACCGCTACAGCCAAAACATCGAGACCCAAGCAACAACCAGCAACCGGTGCTGGACCCAAGGAGAGCGCGTACTTGCTCTGATTGTTGTTTTAGAGAATATGGGGTCAACTTTCCTGAAAAATGGACAGTACACCTCTTTAAAGCTAAAGAAGCTGTATCTTTTTGTTAGATCACAAAAGAAAAATAGAACAATTTTTTATTTTTATTGTGCCCCTTATTTTTGTGCCCTTGTTGCTTTTTTATTTCCTCTCTACCTTTGATCTTGGAAAACCCATTTAAAGATCTGACATGACAGCTTTACCAAATACTTGTATCCCTCATAATATAACCATTCCAGAGTACGATTTCTTATAACCCGGTGTTGTGCCGTTCCTCTGTCATTCCTCAAAAAAAATTATTAATAAATTGGCAACTGGGTATAACCAGCTGGAGGTGTGTCCTAGACACTGTCCAATCAGCGCTGGCACTGTCAGGCTGTAAGGGACACACCCCTTTGCAAGTAGAATGGTAACACCCAGTTGTCAAATTATTTATAGTTTTATAGGAGGAATAACAGAGGAGCACTATAAGTTAGTATGATTTATTATGCTTTGCTTATTTAGTGCCATTAATTCCACAGCACTTTACAGACATTATCATCACTGTCCCCATTGGGGCTCACAACCTAAATTCCCTATCAGTATGTCTTTGAAGTGTGGGAGGAAACCGGAGAACCCGGAGGAAACCTTCACAAAGACGAGAGAAAATACAAACTCCTTGCAGATGTCAAAAGTGGGATTAGAACCCAGGACCTAAGTACTGAAAAACAACAGTGCTAACCACTGAGCCACCGCGCTGTCCAATGAGAAAACTTGTGCCAGAATTGTTTTTATATAATAATAATTTAGTCAACAAGATATTTATTTTCTAATGCAGACTCCTAAAAGGGAATGTATCACCAATATTACATTTCATATTTATTTCTAATCAGTTTTTTTTTTATTGTGTACGATTTACTTAATATTTATTTTACTTTTTGTGCATGATTATGGCGTCAGCCCGAGCCTCCATTAATAGCATTCACAGATATCCTTTACAGCAATCACATATATGAGTTATTTAGGCACGCTCTGTGATCTGTGCAGAGGTCACTGTGCAGGGAGCAGGAGGACCATAACCTCATGCGAATCTTGTGATCTACATACAGGTGTTCTCTGCTATTGCAGGGCTGCCTATGATGATAATTAGACTGCTGAAAAGTCATCTCCACAGAACAGGAAGTATTAACATAAAAACTTAAACAATTGGTAATTTTCCGCTGTCACTTAGGATCACACACTGTTCCAGACGGATTAGCGCAGAAGGATTTACTCTCGTACACGAAAAAGTTAAATTTTGTGTCATTCACGTGCAGAATTGATGGATGGAGAACCCGGCTTAGCTGTTACCTTTGATTTACTGTTCTCTATCACAAGTTTCTTTTATTTCCAAAATGTACAAACTGCACAGGGACAGCATTGATGTCTTTGAAAACGAAGTACAAAGGAATATTTTACATATTCATCAGATTTTTCTCTCGTCTGCAGTCACTGATTTGCAAATTTTAATATAAATTTACTTACAATGGGGAAAAAAAACACCTTTCTAATAATTTAATATCATTTTCGGCACATTATACTACAGAAGGAGAAACATATCAATAAATGGAGGAAAGAAAGCGGTACACATTGGAGGATTATTTGCGGCCATTAGGAGCAGCCGAGCGTACGTGTCCTGTACAGCTCCGCCATTCAAACAAGTGCTAATCATAGGCAATTTCTCCCGCATTGAAGTGACTAAGAATGCCGGGCAAATTTTATTTATTCTTTACCGATAATTGTCGGAAATGTAACAACAGAAAACAGCATAGGCCGCAGCTGTGCAGGCTGTAGTTACCAATCAATAAGGGTATTGCTGTGGATAATGGCGCTCATTATGGAAATCAGAAGTTCCTATGGAGCCGTTCACAGCGTAAAATGAATAATTTCATGGTGTAAACTAGGAAAGGATTGGCTGATGTCAGTCCATATGGAACCGCTTATGTCATCGCATTTACTTTCCATTTTCCAAAGTCCTTCTGCACATTTTATTGCACGAGTAAGGCCTCATTCAGATGTCCAATTTTTGGGCATAGACGAAAATCAGACAAATTATTCTGATCAGAGTTTAATCAGAGTGTGGTACGAGCATCGTACGATTTTCTCGTCCTCGTAGAAATTGAAAAAAAAACCAATTCCTCCACCTTCTCCATTCTGAGAGTCCGTGAAAATCGGACTGCACTCAGATGTCATTCGAGTGTGGTCCGATTTTTCACAAACCCATTGACCCTCGGATCAAAATCGGACATGCATCCGATATTTGCCGCAGACCATTTGGTTCTGAGAAAAAAAATCGGACATGTGAATGGTCCCATGGAATATCATGGATACAAGTGCTATCCGCGAAAAACACAGATAGCACTCGTACGTGAAAATCGGACATCTGATTGAGGCCTAACAATGGCTGTCTAAGTAGAGAGCAAATCGTTAGAAGAGGCAGTGCTGCCATGAAGGTTTTGTGCCACTTGTCTTCTGTTGGCGCCACTTGACTTTTTTCACAGACACATTATAGTCTTTGTCTGAACTTGGGGTCATCCAGAAAAAGCCAAGACTTTCTACTGGGGGACAAAAGAGGACAGCACTTTACTATTGCAGCTGCCACTTGAAGGGTTTGTCCACCACTCGGACAGCCCTTTCTCAATTACTCTATTCCCCCATGTAAAATAAACACAACCCGTATTTATCTCCTCTGCCAGAGCCATTCCATCTATGTCGGCGCCAGGTCTCCCGCGGTTTCCATGATATTGTTATGTGACATCTTGAGGCCAGCAGCCAATTAGTGGACGCTAGTGATGAGCGAGTATGCTCTTTGTTCGGGTGATCTCTGAGATTTAGTTTCTGTTGATGCAACTGCATGATTTGTGGCTGCTGGACAGCCTGAATACATGTGAGGAATGCCTGTTTGTTAAGGAATCCCCCACATGTATTCAGGCTGTCAAGCAGCCGCAAATCATGCAGCTGCGCAACAGAAACTAAATCTCCAAGCACTTCCAAATACTCGGAGATCACCTGAGCATGCTCGGGAAAACCAGAGCAACGAGCATACTCGCTCATCACTAGACTGGTAGCCAATCAATGTCTACTAATTAGCTGCAAATCTCATGTGACTTAACGTCATGTGACACCAGGCACCGACATCGCTTTCAAAACCATGCGGTATTTAGATTTAGATTTTTCAAGCACTTTAATCCAGGGCAAAAACCTCTATGTGAACATACTCTTAAAGGGAATCTGTCACCCTAAATTGGCGGGATATTTAAATGATGGCAGTCAGGTCAGATGGGCGGTGTTTTGGGTACTTGCCTTAACATGTTGTTCGCCGCTGTCTCCATTATTTCTGGGAATTGTAGTCGTTGCCCTCCATATAACGCACCTGCGCATTGCAATCTTGAATTGCGCACGCGCAGTATGCTTTGCCCGCAGATTGCAATGCGCAGGCGCGTTATATGGAGGGCAACGACTACAATTCCCAGAAATAATGGAGACAGCGGCGAACAACATGTTAAGGCAAGTACCCAAAACACCGCTCATTTGACCTGACTGCCATCATTTAAATATCCCGCCAATTTAGGGTGACAGATTCCCTTTAAGGCTCCATGCCACAACGAGCTTTTGATGAGATTGTGATGTTGCAGATTTTCAGCACCATTTCTGCACCCTTTTTTTCGAAAATACTCAGTGTGCAATAAAATTAACAAAAACTCATCGTTGGAGCCTAAGGTAGGTTCAGACATTGTGCTTTTTTTGAAAAGCAAGCAACAAAACACTGCAATTTATGTAGTTAATATGCTTTTCTTATATAGCGCTATCATATTCCGCAGCACTTTAGATACATTATCATCAATGTCCCCATTGGGGCTCACAATCTAAATTCCCTATCAGTATGTCTTTGGAGAGTGGGAGGAAAGCGGAGAATCTGGGGAGAACATACAAATTCCTTGCAGATGTCCTTGGTGGTATTTGAACCCAACACCGGAAAGCAATGGTGCTGCTAACCACTGAGCCACCGTGCACCTTTTTCTTGCCGTTTTTCGTGCCAAAGTCTGAAGTGGCTCAGAAAAAATTGGAAATATGTCTTACACTTTCCATGTTTGGATTTCACAAAAAAAAAAAACGCCTTATATCAAAAACTGCAGTGGTGTTTTTCCAAAAAATGCTGTGTGTGAAACCATCTTGAAAGGCAATGTAAACAGCGATAGATCTCCGCAAGTAAGGCAGCACAGAAGAAAAGAATTCAAGGACCTTTATCTACTTAAGGGGATAAGTTCTTTGAACTCTACGACCCCTTTAATGTTTTTGAAGAAGGAAGAGATGAATGAAACCTTGCAATGAACAGAACTAATGTATGTTACATTACCAAAATGAATTTTCTGTACATTTCCAGATAACGGCAGCTGTTTCATAATTACCGAAAAATGTTCCAATAATTGCACTGAATAAATCTCTGCCTGGAATATTAATTATCATCTGGTAAAATTAAGAAGAAAAAAAAAGGAGAAAAATCCCAAAATATCCAGTGAGGCTAAAAAAAAAACGACATTGCAAACTCCCGGAAACTCATCTGTAGCTTTAGACTAGTTTCTCAGAGACACAGAGGGAATCTCTCAGGGGATCGGTGTCATATATTATTTAGGATTCTTCAAATAAAGTACCTGGAATGTAATAAACCAACACCGATATATTCACCACTTCTTACAAGAGGGAGCGCATTAACCCCTTCATTGGCACCAGCTAACTTTTTACCAAAAAGGTAGCCTATTTCTAACGAAAAGTTTGTCCGGAGCACGAGAACAATGGGACCGATTTACTATTGCTTTCGGACCTTTTTTGGTCTAGTTTTTTTGAGTTTTATGCCTGGTTTTGATTTTTGACCAAATTCTTCTTTTAATTTTTGCCTTTTTTGAAGCCTATTTTTTTATGCATTTGCTTGTTTTGATTTTTTTACAATATTTGACAGTGGGGGTGTGATGTTTGGTTTCCAGATACAGGTGACTCATCAATTAAGACTTATCAAAAAATTGTCTATCAAAAAATTGCAAAATTTGGTGCCAAAATGTTCTCCAGTTCTCCCCTGGAATGATTTCATGCACGTTTGAAATTTTTGCTCAAATTATATGACATGTTAGCAGAACTGTGACATTTTGCTCTAAAATGGAGCAAAAAATGAAAACGACAGAAAAAAAGCGCATTTTTGATTTTGCGCAAAAATTGCCAAACCTTGTGCGCCATTTAGAAGAATTTGGTGCAAATAAATACACTAAGGCATAAAAGAAGTTAATTAAAAAAAACAAATGATGAATCGGGTCCATTGTATTCAGTCAACATCAGGATATGGAACCGGCAGAGCAGCGTGGCACAACTGCGATAATTCGGGAGAAGAATCTTAACGGGATATTTCCAATGCACACATTGGTTTTAGATTGACGTGCCATACATAAATTTCCGATAGATGCAAGGATCCACACACACCATGCTGCCCTAACTCTAGATCCGACAGGTGGAAAGACCACCGGCTACTGCATGCAGGTAGAGAATGAATGAGAAGGTGGCCACATATGTGCGCAGCAGCGCAGCTCTCCACTCACTTTTGCAAAACTAGGCTGCACCTTGGGTTTGTAACCAGATGCTGGATACCAAATACTAGGATATTTTAAAACGGAGGCTGTGTACAACAAAAAATAAGTGAAAACATTAAAAGGAGTTGTCCAACCAGAACGAAAACTCCAGCTGATTCCGATTAAACCTCTGTCGCTTTTTTTGAGCATCTTCAAATTCAGGTAAATATAGAGATGGCATCAGAGCAAAAACCAAAGCGTTTCAGGCATAATACTGTCCTTACTCATGGGATGACCGAAATGCGTTGATGATGATGAATTGAGCCTAATGTCTTCAATCAATACAAGGATGTGGAACTGGTAGAGCAGCTTGGCATAACCACAAAGAGTAAGTATGGTACCAGGCCCGAAATGCGTTGATTTTTGCTCTGAGGCCATTTCTACATGTATCTGAATTTTAAGCTGATAAATTTTAATCCAAATCGACTGGAGTTTTCGTTCTATCCTTGACTACATCTGTGATCCCAGCAGGAGCACGTTCCTCTACGTGCCGAGGATTAATTACATCTGAACAAGGTGAGCTGCTGAATTTTGTATTTGTATGTGAAAAATTAAGTATTACATGTAAAAACTGTCCAGGCTAAGTGTACCGAAAGGGAGATGGGCAGTTTTAAAGGAGTAGGATTGAGGATATTTTACTAATTGCTGATGAACCCCTGCAATCCCAAGAGCAGGGCCTTACGGAGTCCCGGCTGTATGGAGCAGGTTGTTGGGCATGCGCATTTCTGCTCTAATAATTCACTGGGAAGAAAAAGATAAATGTAAGACACAGTGAGCAAGGGATTGTATATGCTCACCTGCCTGGGTGGTGACCTGGCACATCTCCATACTTGTGTGTATATACCCTAATGAAAATAAATAAGTAAAAAAGCAAGTGCATTAAATAATTAACATAGGGTACTTAGTAAACACTGTTTTGATCAAAAAAGCATAAAGCTGTCCCACCACGGCAAGGTGTACCCATTTGAGACAGTCACTACACTCTCTAAGGTTAAAACCTACCTGGTGTGAATAGTGGCAGAGAGTCTGGGTCCCAAATGGACACCCAGCTTCAGAGGGACTATATATGAACTACACAGCTCAGTAGAAAGGAGGCCACACCTATTTGTACTGAATACAAAAATGCTAAAGAAAAACAAAAAACTGAACTGAAGTAGACTTGAATGACATGCAAGATGTGGAAGCATGTTCACACTGGCCATAAAAGCAAGCAAAAACAAGGGAAAAAGCAATGTGTGTATATACCCTAATGAAAATAAATAAGTAAAAAAGCAAGTGCATTAAATAATTAACATAGGGTACTTAGTAAACACTGTTTTGATCAAAAAAGCATAAAGCTTTTTCCCTTGTTTTTGCTTGCTTTTATGGCCAGTGTGAACATGCTTCCACATCTTGCATGTCATTCAAGTCTACTTCAGTTCAGTTTTTTGCTTTTCTACATCTCCATACTTGTAAGACTGAAGGGCTGCTGCTCCGACCGATGACCCACAAGTCGATGGGAAGAAACGTATTTAAGCAAAACAGGGCAGGTGATGAAGGCGTCAACCCGACTTCGAAACGTGTTGTAGACAGCTGTTTTAGGGCTCCTTCCCCTTATGACTAGTGAAAAGACTCCTGGCCATCAGGGGCACTGTTATCTATATTTTTTTTTTCCTAATTTGCATACTTTTCCCAGGGATCATTTCTGTAAGACTCCCCACTGCCGGTAACACCCCAAAAAGCAAAATGGAGGAAAAAAAATGGTATAATTAAATGATTTGCTAAAAAAAAAATTCTGGTAGCAATAAATAAAAGATTTCATGCCAGCAGTTTCCCACCAGTCAATTCTTGCAGAAATAATCTACGCAGGCCATTTTGTTTTAGCACAATGTAATGAGCATTGGACATTGGAAATTCACTCAATCAATACAATGGAAATTAAAAATCATACAGAAATGCCCTCATGACACGACTTCTAAGTGCTTTACCAAACACTAAGTTTTAATGAGTTTCATAAAGATTTCATGACATTTACAAACACATATTAACAGATGGCGATTTATATTCTGCGAATTACTGACCCGGAAATATGTGATTTTTAATAGTAAAAATATTAAAGTAAGATGTTTCACCAATTAAAAGCTTGGGGAGAGATTTCAAAGTTTGTGTCCTTCACAAAACTAAATATCTTAAAATTTAGCAAAGATGTTTGACACATCCTAAAAAAACTATTCAATCGTAATCCTCATGTAAATATTTAAACAAATTAAAGGGGTTGCCCGGTCATATGATATTGATTACCTACTTCTAGGAAAGGTCCAACACCTGGGACGCCCCCATGATCGTCTCTAGCGACAGACGAGTTGTAATTCAAGAGAATATCGACTGTTCTGCAGTACCCGGCAGCGGCTGCTACATGTTGAATCCTGCTGCCAATAGAGCTAAAAACAGCTGACCATGGGAGAGCCTGGTGTTGGACCCCCACCGATCTGATATTAATGAAAACAGCTGATCAATATCATACATACCAAAGAACTTCTTTAACAATTGTACATTACCATTCCCCTTGTCAATAGACCATGTCCCTTCACAGTATCATAGAATGTTAGAGTTGGGACCTCAAGGGCCATTGTGTCCAATCACCTGCTCAATGCAGTGCAGGTACAGTTGTTAGTTAATCATATACTTCCAGAAGGAATTGCAGAGGAAAAGCACAATGCAGAGTCAGGGGAATCTTCACAGTGGTTTTATGTGTAGGAAAAAAACCTTCTCACTTAGGAGCGGATGTATCATTGGTGCAAAACAAGCAAACAACAGTCTTTGTCTTCAATCAATCCCTTACCACAGGAACCATGCAATATATCGGATATACAGTGGTGCTCAACTGCGTGCTTAAATAGAGTCCAAATGTCACGCACAATGTGGGAAGACTAAGCCCTAAACATCCCTATATAGGTTCTGCACCTATCGCCGAGCAGGAACCTAATCCCAGCCTGACCCTGGCAATAAGCCCTGCTTAGGGAAGGACGGGGTAACCATTAGTCAATCCCATTACAGCTAAAGACAGCTGGGATAGACAAACAAGGGAAACCCTTATTTTGAGTAGACAGAGTAATAACACAGACGTCCTCCAACAGCACCAAAAAGGAAGATAGCTGACTACTATAGCTCCAAGCCTCAACAGGGGAAACGGAAATATCACCGGCAATTTCAAGAAGCAGGCAGGAAGTCCATAAACACCAATGTCCAGGTGTGTGTATTAGAGCTGGGGGGAGGTTGCCATTGGGTCGAAAAGTCAGAAGGACTAGGAAGGCGTCTGCAAAGCCAACCACAGAGACCTTCTGCAGCCAGATTCTGATTCTGTGCGACTGTCTGGAGCCTCTGACACACTTGTGACACCAAATATGAAGAGAAGGAAAAGTGGCACTCACCAATCCATGAAAAATTGAGTCCTCTATTCCAAACTTCGGGACATGGACATGGTACGCAGGGGGTGCGGCTAGAGAAGAGAGTGTAGGACTGAGCTGCAGTACCTGAGAACGACCACTACATGGTGTACTGAGCAGCGATGTCCTGGCTCCATACAATGTTTACTTCCAATGACTGAGGGACCAGATAACAGCTGATCGGTTGGCGATGCCAGGAGTCAGATCCCCATCAATGCAAATGTGATAACCTATCATAAAGATAGTGTAGTGCAGCGGGGTTGGTGCAGTGTGACAGACAGTGTCCACAGGAAAGTTCAAACAAAGTGTCTTTAATGTCCAACGTACTCACAAACAGAACACAAACGGTATCCTCCGGATCGCAGCTGGGAATCAAGACAGTCGTATCCGAGACAGGTTGCACCACCATGTCAACTGAGGGGTGCCAGGCCTTTTAGCTTTGCTTGGCTTCGTATTACTTCACACAGGCTGAACGTTGCGGACCCACCTGCTCTGCAGTTTGCAAACCAAGACTGACACACCGAGCCCTTTGCAGCAGGGATTTTACATGGAATCTGTGGCCATGGGCCACTTGTTCCGGCCTGGAGGGAGCGAACCGCCCCAATACCATCCTGTAGTACTCTCCAAAAATAAAAGCCCATGCCGGGTTTTCTTAAGTCTGCCTTAGGTAAATAGCTTGTCCAAGACCACACTTACTTTTATTTTGCACTGCAACCACAGCTATATCTGTGACTGCAATGCACTCCTGCGGCCTTAATACGCTTCTCTGCACATCCTGGGGACACATAGCAACCCTCGCAAATTACACCTGTCACTGCCTCACAATAGTCAGAAGGAAATCAGCCGCACTCACATAAATACTTAGGAAATTTTTATAAATGCTGAAATTTTATTTATACAAATCAGCAAAACAGCGTGATGCTGGGTATGGGACATAACAGATTGATGCCGAAGATGTGAGACGTTTCGACCCGTCCTAGGTATTTTTCAATGGTATATAGCGCAGAATACGCTCCAGAATTGGTGTAAGCGCTATACACCGTCCTCCTTCTTTCCTAAGAATTTATGTGTGTATTTGATTTTCTTCTATCTTCTTTTTGGGATACCACACAGTTCTACCAGCACCTCCCCATTACTTTGGGCTCACACCAAACCTCCTACTAGTATCCTAAGGTTAAGATATCAATTTCTAAGCCTTGCACAAGACCCCTAATGCCAGGACCCAGATCACTCTTTGATCACCCCCGCTTAGAAACTTGAGTGAACCTTCAAAACTAAAACAAAGTTTGTTACATTGCATCAAATAAAAGACTTTCATGTATCTTCTCCCTCATCCTTTGAACCAAACCACATCAGGAAGTAAAACTAAAAGTGTCTAACCCATGAGAACTGCCCATATCGAAGAACAAAGATTAGGACTCGCTCACTCAGTCCCATTTATGGGAAATGTTTTTCACCCCTAGGATGGGGCGTAAACTGTTTTTGAATAACTTTCTTGATGGATTAGAAGCTTATTAACCATATATTTCCAATTAAACGCTTGCTCACATCCTATGTTGTTTACCCTGAGAGTCATGTTCGGGTCAAAGCACTAGTCTTCCACTCATCAGGGATCGGAAACTCAGCTTGAGACAGCAAATTCTACATTCCCACAGCATCCTGAAGTTGTCAGTCACTAGAAATACTGAAGAGGAAATGTCATCTATTTTTATATATCTGCTACTTATACTTGTATATAAATGTTTCATTTGACAGATGTATAGACATATTGGGAACAAAAAAAACATATTGCTATATATATTTTTGAATAAATGTAATTATTATATTTCTTTAAACAATAAACCTATCAGATTTAGAGGATTCGTCTGATCCAATGTTTGGAATTCTGAGTTTATACTTGGGGGCTCTTTATTTGGGACGCACCGGTCAGCCAGTACGGAGAGCTGCTACAAAGAGAAAGAAAAGCTCTGGAGAATGTAGATGGTCACTGTTATTTATATAAATGAATAATATGAACAAATATACGGAAATTTGTAATATATTTTATGCTTTTTCTCCAGTTATAAGCCACGTTTACTACCGCTCATCATGTATTCAGAAATCAAGCTAAAATCCATTCAAGACAAGATGAGTTGCCTCTCACTGATGGACCAAGTTACAGGTGCCAATTGAAGTGTATAGAGAGTACTGCTAATTTCTAATATGTGTTTTATTTCACTGCAGTGCTACATTCACATCTGCAGTGCTGCATTCACAGCTACACTGCTTAGTACTGCTGTACTACTCCTGCTTCTGAATATTTATACTGCTTAGAGACAGAAGTGCAGAGTATGAGAGATATCTTCACAGGAAGTCTACACCCGTTGACTCAGACAACGGAAAATTCCCATGCACAGATTAGAACTGGTGAAAAACGTAGGGTACAAGTCACAATCCTCATATACAAACACTACAGCTTATTTTGAAAATTTACTGTAAAGGGGTTGCCCAGGACATTAACAAAAATTGCCCTGAGGTTTAAGGCGAGATTACGCACCCCAGCCACCACACAAGGCAGCGGTGCTGCCACAAAAAAATTGCCCTGAGGTTTAAGGCGAGATTACGCACCCCAGCCACCACACAAGGCAGCGGTGCTGCCACAAAAAAATTGCCCTGCAAGGGTAAATGTGACACCAAAAATAGCTGGGAAAACTGTCACTACTTAGTCCCTGACCTTATACTTTCAGCTCTGAAAAGAGCTTTTGGTTTTTACAGAGAATTTCTGGACGATTTGCTCCCTGCACTAGCTGTGTTCTGCATGTAATGTGCAGACAATGGCGGCGGCAGGGATAATATAGAGCCTATGCGTCATGTATGAAGCTGGGCGGCCAGCCAATCATAGTAATGCCACAACCAAGAAGGCTGCAGCATTACTGTGATTGGCAAATGCTGGACGGGAGATCCGAATATTGCGAGGCGAGTAGTGAAGTACTCGCTATGTTTCAAGTACCGCGAGTACTTCATTACTCGCCGAGTACCGAATACTCACAATTATACTCGCTCATCCCTAATGTGTACTAATAAATGATTACTTATTTATATATCAAGTTTGGCTACATACTATTTCTTACAAGTTCTTTTTAGAATATCTTTTATGTACAGCTTATTTCGATAGCACTAAAATGTCACAGGTATGTTCAGGGCCGGCTCCAGGTTTTTTTTGGGCCCCGTCGAAAGAGCCTCAGTGGGCCCCTTTAACACAGACCACGATTCATGATGCACAGATACAGCAGAGAAATATAGGTATAGTACAATGCCAAATACTTCACTTCTTCCATTACATGAGTGATATCTATTGTAAATTGTACAATAGCTCAACCGCCAAATCCTCACAGCGCACAGAACAGACTGGACAGTACAGTCCTCCATACAATATTATGGGCACCACATAGTCTCCCCCTCATCACCCATATAATACCCCATGCAGGATGTCACCCCCCATATAATGCTCCATACAGAATACTGGACCCAAAATAATGCTCCATACAGAATACTGGACCCAATATAATGCTCCATACAGGATACTGGTCCCCATATAATGCTCCATACAGGATACTGGTCCCCATATAATGCTCCATACAAAATATGGAGCTCTCCTCTGCGCTGTACTGCGTTCTGCACTGTTACGGCTCAGGAAAGGGCGCTGTGGAAAGACTCCCCATTATCATCATGATTGTCTCCCCATCATCATCATTGCCTCCTTATCATCATCATTGCCTCCCCATTATCATCAATGCCTGCCCATCATCATCATCTCCTCCCCATCATCATCTTCTCCCCAACATCAATGCCTGCCCATTATCATCAATGCCTGCCCATTATCATCATCTTCTCCCCATCATCATCAATGCCTCCCCATTATCAGCAATGCCTGCCCATCATCATCTCCTCCCCATCATCATCAATGCCTGCCCATCATCATCTTCTCCCCATCATCAATGCCTGCCCATTATCATCAATGCCTGCCCATTATCATCATCTTCTCCCCATCATCATCAATGCCTCCCCATTATCAGCAATGCCTGCCCATCATCATCTCCTCCCCATCATCAATGCCTCCCCATTATCAGCAATGCCTGCCCATCATCATCTTCTCCCCATCATCAATGCCTGCCCATTATCATCATCTTCTCCCCATCATCATCATCAATGCCTCCCCATTATCAGCAATGCCTGCCCATCATCACACACAGACAGCACACAAGCACTCTCTCACATACATACACACACACATACACACATACATACACACACAAAGCACCGCACTACATACACACAGAGACACACACACACGTCTTACCTGTCCGGCGTCCCCGCGCTCTGTGCCACAGCCGGCCGCTGAATGATGACGTCATTCAGCGGCCGGCTGTGAGAGGTAGCGCCGGCGCCCCCCGGAGCCCGGAGCTGCGGCAGCGGAGGCACGGGAGAGGTAAGTATTGTGCCAGCTGATGCCGGGGCCCTGAGCAAGCGGGGGGGGGGCCCAGTGGCGGCGCTGACACCGCTCTCCTCCGCTAACGGGCGCGGGGGTGCCAGACTGCGAGTGGGCCCCCCCGCCTGCTCAGGGTCCCGGCACTTGCCCGGGTGTGCCGGGTGCTGACGCCGGCCCTGGGTATGTTTCAGAAATGATGTTGTATATATTACATAACCCAAAGAATGTTTATTCATAACAAGAAGGTCCCTTACATGTTTTCTATGTAATTACACTGGACATTGGTAGTTATGCAGGCGCTGACTTATCTTCCATAATCCCTAATAATATCTAGCTAATAATCCAAATGTAATGAAAGGGATGTCCACTTCTGTGAATAGCATACAAAAAAAGGCTGCACTCTATCATACTAAAGCATGACAATATGAAATACGCAAAATTTTGATTAGCAATACAGCTTTGGAGTATAAGGAAATATTTGAGTCGCTTAGTATAACATTTGGCCAAATATTATTTGCCCACCAACCATCGTCAAGGTGGTCTCAAGTCTGATGGGTCCCTGACCTATGTGAACATACCTCTATTAGGCTGATATCTGAATTTCTGGGTGAAAGTGGACACCTCTGTCAGTAATGCCTGCATTTATGGGTTAGTAGGAACCTGCTGTAATTAAAACCACCACCTGGTGGGGGCGAAGTGCTTGGTCAGTAAGCTAACATTCAAAAGACAAAAAAACTGACTGGCACATCCAGACTAATGTGAATTAGGGCATCAATAATCAGACTGGTGGTGGTGCGACACCCGGCACCTCACTGATGTTATCAGCTCTTTACACCGTTTAGTAGCCGCTGCTGAAAAATGTTCAGCTCCTATTCAATTGAAACGGACCAGTATATGGGTAATTCCCGAGGGAGATCTGCAGTATGGCGCAAAGAGTATAGCAGAAGCGGGTGTGGCTGAAAGCGTCACAGCGACAAAGAAAGAGTAAAAAAAAAGTGGTAAGAAGATGCAGTAATGAAGCAGAGACATAGTATTGGTTACGAAGCCTTCAAGTTGGTCGATTCAATGATGTCAGAGATGGAGATCACAGAATAAAACAAGCCAGTGTGAGAACTGCAATGAGTCAGAGACACACGTCATCTAGAAGTGGGTCAATAGGGTCAGCAACGGGAAGCATCTGATGTACCAATGGTACTTTTAACCACAATACAGGAGACTGTGACATTCCAAACTTTTAAAGAGGACTTGTTGCCTCTTGGGAAACATCATGAGATAATTGCGAATAAACTATAAACCTTCTTAAACATATATAATAATGTAAAGGAAAAAAAAAACGTTCCCTCTAATTTAGTAAAAAATAAATAAAATTTGGCCCTAGGAAGAAGAAGGCTGAAGTCGGCTACAGTTGGACTTTCTGCTGCTGTCTCACTTTCTTGACAGCTGAGTGAGACTTCCTACTGCTTATCTGGCAAGATACCACTGTGTAGGGAGAGACTGTCTGCAGCATGGAAACACATGGGACATTTTATCTACTGTCTTGCTTCATTCTGAGTTTACTTATAAATGAAGCATTGTAAGATGGATTCCTGTGTATTATGGAGCAGCAGGAGGAGAAGGAACAGTAAGGAAGAAGCAGCTACAGAGGTAAAACCTGTCCTTTCTTCTCTTTAGTTGTCTGCTGTGTCCTCTGTGTGTATGTAGTCAGAGACACTGATAGAAAAAGAGAAAACCTTTGAGGATCTGCAGGCATTTACAGCTTCTGCATGCTGAGCGACACCATTCACAACAGCGTTTCGAGCGCCAATAGTGAAGGAGACAATATTTTTTTAAATTATAGAGGATCTCAGTTCATATAGAGACCATAGGGAATATATATTTAGAGACTGTGCATACGGTTAATATTATCATATACATCCTTGTTACAATACACCTATTACAGATGAAGAAATACTCCAGACAACGCCATGACGAGTAGGGTGAGGGCACCAGTATTTCATTATGGGTAAGCATTGCACTTTATACTAATCTTTACACCTTACTTTTAGTACCACATAGGAAGTGATTTTACTAATTTTTTTTGGCTAAACTTGCTTACAGTATATTCAGGGATGCAGATCTTACCCCATGACTTGTGTCTCTTTTTGCTATATAAAATTCCTTTTAATTATTATTATTTATTTATATAGCGCCATTAATTCCATGGTGCTGTACATGAGAAGGGGTTACACACAAAGTTATAGATATCGTTTACAGTAAACAAATTTACAATGACAGACTGGTACAGAGGGGAGAGGACCCTGTCCTTGCGGACTTACATTCTACGGGATAATGGGGAAGAAACAGAAGGTCGGGGGTGCGGCAGCTCTGGTGGTGGCGGTGATGTGGCAGCTCTGGTGGTGGCGGCAGCTAGGGTGGTGGCGGCAAGGTGGCAGCTCGGGTGGTGGCGGCGAGGCGGAATGGTTATTGCAGGCTGTAAGCTTTCCTGAAGAGATGGGTTTTCAGGTTCCGTCTGAAGGATCCAAGGGTGGTGGATAATCGTACATGTTGAGGCAAGGAATTCCAGAGGATGGGGGATATTCGGGAGAAATCTTGGAGGCGGTTGTGTGAGGAACGAATAAGTGTGGAGGATAGTAGGAGGTCTTGGGAGGATCGAAGATTACGTGAAGGAAGATATTGGGAGATTAGTTCAGAGATATAGGGAGGAGACAGGTTGTGGACGGCTTTGTAGGTCAGTGTTAGTAGTTTGAACTGGATTCGTTGGGGAATTGGGAGCCAGTGGAGGGATTTGCAGAGGGGAGAAGCAGGGGAGTAGCGAGGAGAGAGGTGGATTAGTCGGGCAGCAGAATTGAGGACAGATTGGAGTGGTGCAAGAGAGTTGACGGGGAGGCCACAGAGGAGGGTGTTGCAGTAATCAAGGCAGGAGATGATGAGGGCATGCACAAGAGTTTTAGTAGATTGAGGGCTGAGGAAGGGATGGATTCTGGAAATGTTTTTAAGTTGGAGGCGACAGGAGGTGGCAAGAGTTTGGATGTGTGGTTTGAAGGACAGGGCAGAGTCGAGAGTTACTCCGAGGCAGCGGATTTCAGGTGCGGGAGAGATCGTGATGCCATTTACCATGATAGATAGATCGGGTAGGGAAGTTACGTGAGATGGAGGAAAGATGATGAGTTCGGTTTTGTCTACATTGAGTTTTAAGAAACGAGAGGTGAAGAAGGAGGATATAGCTGATAGACACTCCGGGATTCAGGACAGCAGAGAGGTGACATCTGGGCCAGAGAGGTAGATCTGAGTATCGTCCGCATAGAGGTGGTACTGGAAGCTATGGGACTTTATGAGTTGTCCTAGGCCAAGGGTATAGATGGAAAAAAGTAGGGGCCCCAGGACAGAGCCTTGAGGGACTCCAACAGACAGAGGGCGGGATGAGGAGGTAGAGTGGGAGTGGGAGACGCTAAATGTGCGGTCGGAAAGGTAAGTGGCGATCCAGGACAGGGCAAGGTCTTTGATGCCATGGGAAGAAAGAATCTGTAGCAGTAGGCAATGGTTGACTGTGTCAAAGGGAGAGGACAGGTCAAGGAGGAGGAGGATGGAGAACTGTCTGTTAGCTTTGGCTGTGAGTAAGTCGTTAGTAATTTTGGTCAGGGCAGTTTCAGTGGAGTGGTGGGGGCGGAAGCCAGATTGGAGGTTGTCGAGGAGAGAGTTAGATGAGAGGTGAGAGGAGAGTTGAGCGTGGACATGCTGCTCAAGGAGTTTGGAAGCACACGGGAGCAATGATATTGGGCGATAGCTGGGCATAGCAGTTGGGTCAAGGTTTGTTTTTTTGAGGATGGGTGTGATGGTGGCATGTTTGAAGGCAGAGGGAAAGGTACCAGAAGATAGCGATAGGTTGAAGAGATGGGTTAGGGCTGGGATGAGCATGTTAGTGAGGTTGGGGAGCAGGTGGGAAGGGATGGGGTCAAGTGCACAGGTGGTGAGGTGTGATTTGAAAAGCAGATTAGTAAGCTCTCCTTCAGTGATGTTGGAGAGGGAGGTTAGTAGAGAAGGGCAGAGGTCTGGTTGGGGTGGTGGAACAGTAAAGGTTTGCCTTGTTTGGTCGATCTTATTTTTGAAGTAGGTGGCAAAGTCCTCGGCAGAGATGAGGGGAGTTGGAGGTGGCAGTGGTGGGCGGAGGAGAGAGTTGAATGTGCTGAACAGTTGTTTTGGGTTGTAGGATAATGAAGATATAAGGTTTGCGAAATAGGTCTGTTTAGCAGAGGTGAGGGCTATTTTGAAGGCAAGTGTAGCTTGTTTGAAAGCAGTGAAGTCGTCTGGCAGGCGTGTTTTCTTCCAATGCCGCTCTGCGACCCTGGATGATTGTCGAAGTTTTTTGGTGAGATTGTTGTGCCAGGGTTGCCTATTGATTCATCGCACTTTGCCGTGCGTGAGAAGGGCGACTGAGTCTATGGCAGATGTGAGGGTGGTGTTATAGAAAGCAGTGGCGCTGTCTGTGTCGTGGAGTGAAGATATGGAGGACTGAGGTAGAAGAGAATCTGAGAGTCTGTGAATGTCTAGGTGTGCGAGGTTTCTGCAAGGATTTGCCAGTGGCTGGACATAGGGGGCAGGTGAAGAGGACAGGGATGAGAAGGTGAGTAGGTGGTGGTCAGATAGGGGGAGGGTAGAGGTTGTGAAATTAGATAGGGAGCAGAGGCGGGTGAAGATGAGGTCTAATGTATGTCCGTCTGTGTGGGTGGCTGTGGAGGACCACTGAGTAAGTCCAAAGGATGAAGTAAGTGACAGGAGTTTGGAGGCTGCTGGCTGGCAGGTGTTAGTAGGGATATTAAAGTCACCCATGATGATGGTGGGGATGTCAGAGCAGAGAAAGTGAAGAAGCCAGCTGGAGAATTGGTCAATGAATGCAGTGGCTGAGCCTGGTGGTCGGTATATGACTGCCATTTGGAGATCAGAGGGAGAGTAGATACGGACCGAGTGGACCTCAAAGGAAGGGAGGATGAGGGAGGGTGGGGGTTGGATAGGGTTGAAGGAGCAGTTATTAGAGAGAAGGAAACCCACGCCTCCACCATGTCTGTTGCCAAAGCGAGGAGTGTGGGTGAAGTGGAGGCCACCGTAACTCAGTGCAGCAGGGGAGGCCGTGTCATGGGGCGTCAGCCAGGTCTCAGTGAGGGCTAGGAAGGAGAGGTTGCGGGAAGTAAAGAGATCGTGGATCACGTGGAGCTTGTTGCAGACGGAGCGGGCGTTCCAGAGTGCTCCAGAGAGAGGAAGCTGGGGGGGTAGGGGTCAGTGGCACAGGTTTTAAGTGTAAGGGATTGCGGTAGTTTCTCTTACTGTGAGAAGTGTAGGGGTGAGGATTAGTGGGATGTATGGGGCAGGGGGGGCCAGGATTGGGGGATATGTCGCCAGCAGTGAGAAGAAGCAGTGAAAGGGAAAGAAGATGGGTGAAGGAGAGTGACCGGCTTACATTATATTTTAGTGGGAGAGGTCTGAGGTTAAGAAGCAGGTCTGCAGATGAAGCGATGTGGGGGGGTAGGAGAGAGGGGGAGACAGTTATTTGGTTCGAGCTTGCAGGGGTTTGGGGGTAGCGAAGGAGAGTGAAGATTAGTGGAGCACAAACGGTGAGGGCAAATGTGATCATGGTTAAAGAGCAGGGTAAAAGAAAGGCAAGTAAAATTAGAAGACAGTGATTATTCTAATTACATTTAGAATTAAAGGAGATATGTCAGCAGGCTTTTGCTATGTAATGTGAGAGCAGTATGAAGTAGGGGCTCAGACCCTGATTCCAGTGATGTGTCACTTGCTTGGCTGATTGTTGTCATTTTGATACAATCACTGTTTCCTCTGCTGCAGATCTAGCAGTTCTCTGATTGCTGAACTCTGGGTAATCCCGCCAACACCACTGATTGGCTGGTTCCTGCGTACAGCGTACATTGTCAGAAAGCTGCTAATGGAGGCGGGGCTGCACACAGTAGTTGACTAGGAGGTATAAGACAACTAAACTAGTCCTGTAGTGATAATCTCCAGCCAATAAAATACTGATTTTATTAAAACAGCAATATGGAGCCTAGTAAGTGACATACCACTTCCATTTGAACTCAGCTTCCCAGAGATGTGAAAAACCGCAGTTCATTTATGCTTTAGGAGTGGGGGCAATCACTTTTTCACACAGGACCTTGCAGGTTTGGATTTCTTTTTCTCTTAATAATAAAAACCTTCATTTATGAACTTCATTTTGTGTTTTCTTGTGTTATCTTTTTCTAATATTTACATCTGTTCGATCTGAAACATTTAAGTCTGACGAACAGGCAAAAGAATAGGAAATCACAAAGGGGGCAAACATTTATTCACACAATTGTATATTTTTTTCTAGATATTCTTTACACTTCCACGGCCCTGCTTGGAAAACTGAGTCTAAACACGTCAGTATGTATTATATATTCAGGCATGATTTTGACAGATTTTCATTTCTGCTCACTTGTCCTTCAGCAGAATGTAACCAGCTTTCTGCTTAAAGGAAACAAATACATGCAAATGTTCTTACTGTATCTGACAGCTTGTAATCCAAACTCGCATATGTATCAACGATGCCGTGAATTTCTTATCTTGTTTTATCAAGGCAGTTCTATAGGAAATCGTAAAGTGATTTCCTTCTTCCACTTATTTATCCACATCTCTTAAACTATATAACATTTGTCCTTACATACTGTATGCAGGGGAGTCACTAAGGTGCCCAGGGGTGCACACCAGCACCGGTGCCTGATGGGACAAAATATCTGCTACGAGAGGCAAACATATCATTGGGGCAACCTGGGCAGTGGCCAGGGCCGCCATCAGGGCATTACAGCCCTTACTAATGTATGGGGCCCGGTGCTTTAGGGGGGCCCGCCCGCCGCCCCAGCACGCTGGCAGCACAGTCCGGCAGCAGGTGCAGTGCTTCGCTGCTTTATATTCCCCACTGTCCCCAGTCCTGACCTCCTGGCTGGCAAATTAAATGGGCAGGCACTGTAGCTTTAAGCTACAGCCCGCCCTGATGCATCATGGTCCAGCCGTGACGTCACACGCTGCTCTGCTCCACTTCCTCATTCTGGAGCAGAGCGAGCAGAGTGTCACGTCCGTGTGCTGTGCCTGACACACACTGCCAAGTGGCTGGGAGCGGCGGACCGGACCGGTTGCAGGCGGCAGGCGAGCTCAGCAGGGTGAGTAGTCTGTCGCAGGGGGGCCCGGCCAGGACAGCCACAGCGCCAGCATCCACCACGCACCACCAACAGGGCCCAGGGCAGGAAGGGGGGGCCCAGCATCCACCAAAAGGCCCCCCAGGGCAGGCGGGGGGGGGCCCGCAGGCGCAGCATCCAGCAACAGGGGGCCTGGGGACCCTGTTGCTGGATGCTGCGGGCCCCTCCTGTCTGCCCTGGGCTGGGGCCCTGTTGGATTGCTGCGTGCGGCCCCCCCCGCCTGCTCATCATATGGGTGCATAAAATCTATGGAGCATCATATGGCGGCATAATCTTTGGAGCATCATATGGCGGCATAATCTATGGGGCATCATATGGCGGCATAATCTTTGGAGGATCATATGGCGGCATAATCTTTGGAGCATCATATGGCGGCATAATCTTTGGAGCATCATATGGCGGCATAATCTATTGTAGCATCATTTGGTGGCATAATCTTTGGAGCATCATATGGCAGCATAATCTATGGGGCATCATATGGCGGCATAATCTTTTGAGCATCATATGGGGCATAATCTTTGGAGCATCATATGGCGGCATAATCTATGGGGCATCATATGGCGGCATAATCTTTGGAGCATCATATGGCGGCATAATCTATGGGGCATCATATGGCGGCATAATCTTTGGAGCATCATATGGGGCATAATCTTTGGAGCATCATATGGCGGCATAATCTATGGGGCATCATATGGCGGCATAATCTTTGGAGCATCATATGGCGGCATAATCTATGGGGCATCATATGACGGCATAATCTTTGGAGCATCATATGGGGCATAATCTTTGGAGCATCATATGGCGGCATAATCTATGGGGCATCATATGGGGCATAATCTTTGGAGCATCATATGGCGGCATAATCTATGGGGCATCATATGGCGGCATAATCTTTGGAGCATCATATGGCGGCATAATCTATGGGGCATCATATGTGGGCATAAAATCCATGGAGCATCATATGGGGGAATATTCATCTATGGAGCATCATATGGCGGCATAATCTATGGGGCATCATATGGCGGCATAATCTATGGGGCATCATATGGCGGCATAATCTATGGAGCATCATATGGCGGCATAATCTATGGAGCATCATATGGCGGCATAATCTATGGGGCATCATATGGCAGCATAATCTATGGGGCATTATATGGCGGCATAATCTATGGAGCATCATATGGCGGCATAATCTATGGAGCATCATATGACGGCATAATCTATGGAGCTTCATATGGGGGCATAAAATCTATGGAGCATCATATGGGGGAATATACATCTATGGAGCATCATATGGCGGCATAATCTATGGAGCTTCATATGGGGCAGAAAATTTATGGAGCATCATATGGGAGAATATACATCTATGGAGCATCATATGGCGGCATTATCTATGGAGCATCATATGGCGGCATAATCTATGGAGCATCATATAGGGCATAAAATCTATGGAGCATCATATGGGGGTATAAAATCTAAGGGGCATCATATGGGGGTATAAAATCTATGGGGCATCATATGGGACATAAAATATATGGAGCATCTTATGGGGGCATAACTTTTATGGAGCAGCATATGGGCCATATTATTCTATGGAGCATCTTATGGGGCCATTATTAACCTTTATGGAGCATTATATGGGAGGTATTTTGTATGCCGTGTACCGCTGGACCAGAAGTGCGTCATCCGGACAGGAAGTGACACGGCGCAACATGATCTGATGTAATCGCGCATGCGCGATAGCGGTAGCAGCCGCCATCTTTTCGGTGGGAAAAGGCAAATATAAGCAGGACTGTGAGAGACACTAATCTGTATAGGAGACAAAATATAGGGGGAGGAGACTAGATGCCTGCATGTGGCGCCGTGTCACTTCCGGTCCGGATGACGCACTTCCAGTCCGGCTTTACACGGCGCCGCATTTAAACTCCCATTTGCTCCCTTCCCATACACCTGGTCACCCAGCAGACAAGGCAGGGCGCAGGAGCGCCGCCTGTAAACCTGTACATTCGCTTCTTAAGGTATGTCTTTGATTCAAAGCGGTTCACCCCATCTGCCATCACTCTGGGCTGCAACTTATGCCACATTTACCCCATGTAGGCTCTGTGGACGCCATCCAGGACATGTTTTAACCCCATCCAGGGCACATTTAACCCCTACTTTCTGTACACAGCAGGGCGCAGGTGCGCCGCCTATATTTTCATTTCATCCACCTCCAAAGGTATGTTTTCATGTAAATAGTCCACTCCATCTGCCACTGTAATGGGCTATAATTTGTGTTCCATTTGCCCTGTACAGGCTATCAGGACGCCACTCAGGACAGACTTTAGCCCTATTCTGGATACATTTAACTCCTGCTCTTTGTACACAGCAGGTAATCTCTGACATTTCAATGATGGTGACCCCTATTTCCCTATATTTAATCATTTTGATATTATCTGCAGCATCTGGCTCTGCTATAAGGGAATTTACAAGGAATTTATTGCCTCTACTATGTGCCATATCTCTGTTGTACTAATTTTACAAGGTAGAAATGCGCTACTTCTTTGTTTCTTATATCATTGTGCTTTTGTTCTACTATGATTATATAAATCGTTACTCTATATATCTCCATGTTGAGATTGTATAATGATGCTCCTTATGTTCTTTAACGATATATTCTACTTTCTGGATTATTATCTACATGACATTTTTCGCAATCAATTATATATGATCCAGCCCATATCTGTATATATGTTATATATGTATATGTAATCACTGTATATAATTGCCTCACACTATGTTTCTTCTATTTTTCTCTAGTACCCTATGATTAAGATCCGGGGGTCGAAACGTTGGGTATCTGTATATTGTACATATTATTATTACGGCACTGGCACTTTCTTCTTTTGGATTGGATAATTTTTCAAATAAAAATATTTTTCTGCATAGTAATCAATTGTAGTGTGCGGTGAATTTTGCTCTTCCTATATTTGTTGGTGCCGCTTAGGACCAATTCACCAGCACCTCCTATACACTAGACTTGAGTGCACACCATTTCACCCATATTACCTTGTCGTGGTGGTGGCTTAAAAAAATCTTTTGGTCAAAACAAAAGCTGATGGCTATGCATGTGATTTGATGTTAATGTGTCATTGGTGAGGGCGTGG
This sequence comes from Oophaga sylvatica, assembly GCA_033576555.1. Taxonomy (NCBI): domain Eukaryota; kingdom Metazoa; phylum Chordata; class Amphibia; order Anura; family Dendrobatidae; genus Oophaga; species Oophaga sylvatica. The sequence goes on along the minus strand of JARQOD010000006.1, from coordinate 23,554,283 downwards.
TGCAGAAGTGGAGTTTTTCCAAGAAAAGGCGGAGGGATTTTGGATAGTTCGCGTGGTGGAGGAGGAGCTAGGGTGGAGGCGGAACTTGGGGTGGAGCTTAAAGGGGGGCCCCATAAATTTTGCCAGTATGGGGCCCCAAAATTCCTAGTGGCAGCCCTGGCAGTGGCATAGGGGCCCATGAGGTAAGGGGGCCACTACCACCACCAAAGCAGGAGGAATATACTTTTCTTGTGCAAGTGCCTATACTATCTCTGTCCACCAAAAGAAGAAGACACATGGTAGGCGGAGATTTTGTTACAGATTTTGCACCTTTGGATAGACATGACGGACGGTGGTGTGATGCCAAAACTCTACCAATCGGTCGATTTCCACATTTTTTTAAAATTCCACCCAGGTTTCAAAATTGTGCAGCCAGTGGCCCACCACTGGAGGGCAGACTTTCTGCCACACTGTCTGGACGAGCCCTTAAACTGCTGAACCACCCACTAAAAATGTCATTTTGTCATCCTGTGAATCTAGAATTGTAGTCGCTTTATTGAATTCCAGATTATCAAAGATTCCAAAATAATCATCTCTGAATGGCACTGCGTTTCCTAAGACCATATTCCCACACTTTGTTTTTCCACAGTATTTTTTTGAGTAGAAAATCTGCTGCATTTAACAGATAAAGCATGGCGGATGTGATTTAATGAAAACTCAGACACTGTTTGATTGGTTGATTTTTTCCCCATATGCTTCAATTGGGAGCCTCATAAAATGATGTAAAAAAAACTTTTTTTAAATGAGTTTTTTTATGTCAAATCTGCACCAAAACCACATAAAAAAGTGAAAACATAAAACAATATTGCAAAAATGTAATAAACAAAAGCATATTTTTCAAAACAAAAATGCAACGTTTTGACAGACGAGACCATGGTCAAAAAGTATTGCAATAATCCATGTGGCAGTGTAAACTATGGAGGTCTTAAGACATGGAGGAACAATTTAAAAAAAATCTCAACACCATATTTTGCATAGTGGAACTTTGTGAAAACAGCAACAGAATATTGCCACCTAGTGGGCAGTTAGTTGCGGAAACTGACGACATCTTTACAGCTTCAATCTGTAAGGTTCAACTTCTTAGCTACCCAAAATATCAAAGTAATGCATTTCAGTGATGGAAACCAATATGGCGATAATACTTCTCCTACACTTATGTCCAATATTACCCGAAAATCTGTCTATTCACACGGAAGCAAATAAACAGAAAAACTGGCCAGCCATATTGGTTGTCACCAGCATTCCCAGAAACCAATGGCTAACATGTTAATAACAGAAGAAAGATAGAAATTTATTTTGTATTTACATTTATTATTACTATTACTACATATGGAAAATTCCCAATGGAATGAAACTATTCCCAATGGAATGTGTCTGAAAACAAGACCGCAGGCGATCTTAGGACTGCTGTCAATAAAATTCAATCCGCAATGATCTGCATTAGAGGAGGGTGCTGGTGGCTACACAGTTCTCCTGCAGTGGCCACTTCAGGAGAAAGGCAGTATTACATGGCATCTCTTTAAAGGGGTTCTCCAGGAATAAAAAACAGTTAAATAATTTAAGGATAATTAGCAAATCACAATCATTTTGTCTACGGAGATGATCACTATAGGATTAAAATGGTTGCCACCTTGTTTCACTGAGAGAAACCTGTCCTAGAATGTTAGGACAGGAGCCTGTGAGCATGTGCAGTAGGACAGGAGCCTGTGAGCATATGTAGTAGGACAGGAGCCTGTGAGCATGTGCAGTAGGAAGCTCCGCCCTCTTTCACATGTAGAAAGATATGCTCCATTGATACTACTGGAGATACCAAAGGTGCTGAGGTAAGAGGAGGCTGCTCAAACTTTCTGATCGCACTGTCTATCTGAATAAGAATATAAGTATCTCTTGCTCATAGCAAAGAGCATCCTACTGCACATGCTCAAAAGGTCCAGTCCTATTGCTTATGCTCACAGGCACCTGTCCTTCTGCACATGCTCACAGGAACCTGTACTAAGCACATGCTCACAAGGTCCTGTCCTACAGCACATACTCACAGGCTCCTGTCCTACTGCACATGCTTACAGACTTCTGTCCTACTACACATGCTCACACAGGCATCTGTACTAACCACATGCTCACAGGTTCCTGTCCTACTACACATGGTCACAAGCTACTGTCCTACTGCAGATACTCACAGGCTCCTGTCCTACTGCACATGGTCACAAGCTCCTGTCCTACTGTAGATGCTCACAAGCTCCTGTCCTACTGCACATGGTCACAAGCTCCTGTCCTACTGTAGATGCTCACAAGCTCCTGTCCTACTGCACATGGTCACAAGCTCCTGTCCTACTGTAGATGCTCACAGGCTCCTGTCCTATTGCAGATACTCACAGGCTCCTGTCCTACTGCACATGCTCACAAGCTCCTCTCCTACTGCACATGCTCACAGACTCCTGTCCTACTGCACATGCTCACAAGATCCTGCCCTAACAAACTAAGACAGGTTTCTGTCAGTGTAACAAGGTGATGGCCATTTTAATTTTACTGTCATTATCTCTCTAGAAAAAACTATTCTGATTTGATTAGTTAAATGTATTTAGGAATTTATTTATAATGACATTTCCTTTTGCTATTCATTTTTTCTATTCTATTCCTCGAGAACCCCTTTAAATACCGTATATACTCGTGTATAAGCCGAGATTTTCAGCACCTTTTTTGTGCTGAAAATGCCCCCTCGGCTTATACACGAGTCATAGGGCAGAAACCAGCGGGGGAGGGTATGCGGCGGCAGGAGCCGGTGGCTGGGACATCATACTCACCCTCCCCGTGCCATCGCTGAACGTCCCGGCCGGCAATCCTGCGTTCTCCCCGGCTTCCTGCAGCTCTCCAGCGCTGAGTGGTGACGTAATACCCGCTCATTAAGGTCATGTAATATGGATGCGACGCCACTCCCATGGGCGTGGCCTCCATATTCATGGCCTTAATGAGCGGTATTACGTCACCGCTCAGCGCTGGAGAGCTGCAGGAAGCCGGGGAGAACGCAGGATTGCCGGCCGGGACGTTCAGCGATGGCACGGGGAGGGTGAGTATGATGGAGGAGGATGGGGGGAGCATGGAGGAGGACAAGGAGCACGGAGCAGGACGGGGGGAGGACGGAGAGCACGGAGCAGAACGGGGGGAGGACGGAGAGCACGGAGCAGAACGGGGGGAGGACGGAGAGCACGGAGCAGAACGGGGGGAGGACGGAGAGCACGGAGCAGGACGGGGGTGGGCACAGAGGAGAATGGGGGAGTGCAGAGCTGGATGGGGAGCACGGAGCAGGACGGGGGAGGATGGAAAGCACGGAGCAGGACAGGATAATGGAGCAGGAGGAGGGGAGCACAGAGGAGAATGGGGGCGCACAGAGCTGGATGGGGGAGCACAGAGCAGGACGGCAACTTATACACCCGGCTTATATGCGAGTCAATAAGTTTTCCAAGTTTTTTGTGGCAAAATTAGGGGGGTCGGCTTATACACGGGTCGGCTTATACATGAGTATATACGGTAATATAAATATTTGTTATCTACAAATATATAGAAATTTACCAGAAAAATACGGTACATCCTAAGGTTAGAGGCCATTCTGCGCCATGTGCCAGTATTTGCTGGAATTCTTATACTCTGTGAAAAGCCTAAAGGTACTGCCACACTAAACAATCCCGCTAGCGATCACGATAACGACGCATACTAATGCGATCGCTAGCGGGATTGTTTCTATATCGCTAGTGTCGGCCACATTTAGCGATATAGTTAACGACGCTATCGCCGTTAGCGATCTTCTTAACGACTTTAGCGGTACAAAAGTACCGCTAAATCGCTAAGAAAAGGTGCCACACAGCGATTAGATACTTACCCAGCGGGAGCGCCGACGAGAAAATAGGGTCCGGAGCGATTCCAGCGACGAGCGAGATCACAGCAGGAAGCTCGTCGCTGGAAGCTGCCGCACTGAACAATATCGCTAACGGGATCGCTAAATAGTGACGTTTTTTAGCGATCCCGTTAGCGATATTGTTTAGTGTGGCATACCCTTAAGTTGTGCTGACCCTACAATCAATTCTATGTTAAAGTTGATGCCTGGACTCTATAGTATGTGTATGGTTGGTGATATATGTAGACCCCCTGCCAGCTGGGCAAAAGCAATTATCCAAAAAAAAAGAAAAGCACCAAGCATTATTGAATGTCTGACTACTAGTGTTGAGCATTCCGATACCGCAAGTATCGGGTATCGGCCGATATTCGCGTTATCGGAATTCCGATACTTAATTCCGATACTTTTTCAATATCGTATACCGGAATCGGAAGTTCCCATAATTCTTTGAGAGGCAATGTGATTTTAGTCAGCCAATGAGGAATCCTACGAAGTGTGGGCACATCCTGTAATGATGCGGTCATCTTAACTAATGGCATGGCTGTGATTGGCTGCTGAAATGATGTCAGAATGCACTATAAAAGGCGCCGCAGCCATTTTAGCGTCACTGTGCTGTGAACTCAGTTAGGGACAGAACGCTGCTGTGCTGACTCTGAGGGACAGTTAGATATTGCGATTTTGTGTACTACTGTGCTTGAGGCAGGCTAGTTTACCAACCGCTGTGTAAAGCTTCATTTTGCCAGTGTTGTTTTAACAGCTCTGTGCAAGGTGTGTGTGACAGTGCAGGTGACGCTGCAGTTTGCTCTGCATCCACCGCTGTTTGTAGGCATCTGCACGTGTCACTTTTTTTTTTGTTTTTTTTTATTTTATTTAGTGGAATTGGTGCAGCTCCATTATATTAGAAAAAAATCAAATCTATTAGTGTGACGTGCTTCCATCCGTATACAATACATTGGTTGCAAACACTATAGAAGTACAGAAAGGAGCTTTTCACAGATTGTGGACAGTTGTGTTTCAGTGTTCACTTCAGTCTGTGTTTTTTACTTTTTTGAGTGCAGATCACGCTCCAGTTACTTGTTCAAGCACTGCTGCTTGTACTCTGCTGAGCGTGTCTCAGTGGCTCATCCTTTTCATTTATCTCCAATTGGTTCTGCTACATTCCATTTAAAATAAATCTAATCTATTAGTGTGACGCGCTTCCATCCGTATACAATACATTGGTTGCAAACACTATAGAAGTACAGAAAGGAGCTTTTCACAGATTGTGGACAGTTGTGTTTCAGTGTTCACTTCAGTCTGTGTTTTTTACTTTTTTGAGTGCAGATCACGCTCCAGTTACTTGTTCAAGCACTGCTGCTTGTACTCTGCTGAGCGTGTCTCAGTGGCTCATCCTTTTCATTTATCTCCAATTGGTTCTGCTACATTCCATTTAAAATAAATCTAATCTATTAGTGTGACGCGCTTCCATCCGTATACAATACATTGGTTGCAAACACTATAGAAGTACAGAAAGGAGCTTTTCACAGATTGTGGACAGTTGTGTTTCAGTGTTCACTTCAGTCTGTGTTTTTTACTTTTTTGAGTGCAGATCACGCTCCAGTTACTTGTTCAAGCACTGCTGCTTGTACTCTGCTGAGCGTGTCTCAGTGGCTCATCCTTTTCATTTATCTCCAATTGGTTCTGCTACATTCCATTTAAAATAAATCTAATCTATTAGTGTGACGCGCTTCCATCCGTATACAATACATTGGTTGCAAACACTATAGAAGTACAGAAAGGAGCTTTTCACAGATTGTGGACAGTTGTGTTTCAGTGTTCACTTCAGTCTGTTTTTTTTACTTTTTTGAGTGCAGATCACGCTCCAGTTACTTGTTCAAGCACTGCTGCTTGTACTCTGCTGAGCGTGTCTCAGTGGCTCATCCTTTTCATTTATCTCCAATTGGTTCTGCTACATTCCATTTAAAATAAATCTAATCTATTAGTGTGACGCGCTTCCATCCGTATACAATACATTGGTTGCAAACAATATAGAAGTACACAAACGGGCCTTTCACAGCTACTGAACATGGGTTTTAATTTTTAACTAAAATATGTATTTTTTCAAATGACACAAATATAAGTAATGTTGAAGAGGAATAGTCCTACATCCATTGTTTGCACAATATTACAGGTGTACATCATGTCCCTTAATCAACAATGTATTATTATATTTACTTGTATGCTTTTATTTAAAAGCCAAGAACACAGAAGGATAACCTTCGCACTGCAGCTGTTGTCAAAGTTCAACCCACATTATGCACTTCCAACATTGCAGCATTTGAGGCATGATGTGAGTTGGATTGGTCAAAGTTATGGAGTGAGAAGGTTCACCATCAGTACCCTATAGCATAAGTATGCTTTTGTGTTAGCATTTGTGTTAGACATGTGGATATCTGCCATAATATGTCACAATTATTTAGTTACAGATTTGTTACCAACACTAATCATTGAATGGTTTTAAATTTGACGTTTCACTTGTTTACAGCTTAGAAATAAGGGTGTAGCCTGATATCTATGTGTAGCACTAGCCACTTTAACATGTCATGTTTTTTTAAACATGTGTAGCTAGGTAGCAGTAATTTTTGCCGGACACACAGCAGGGGAACAGCAGGCGTTACTGAACCCCACTATCACTATAGCTTGTGTATTGGTCTGTGGACACGACACTTCTGAGCAGCAACTGGCAGTGTTGTAGCCCAGGGAGTATAGCTCAGGTGGTAGAAAGATGAACATAACAGGAGACATGGAAAACGTTGCCAACCAGTTAGTTAATCTGAAACCGGACAGGCAAATTCAGGCGAGATCCATGCCTAGTTCATTTTCAGAAAAGTAAGCCGTTCTACATTATCGTAGGATAGTCGCATGCAACGGTCTGTTAGTACACCACCTGCAGCAGTAAAGACGCGCTCCGATAATACACTGGCAGCAGATCAAGCCAGCACCTCCAATGCATACTGGCTAAGCTCTGGCCATGTATCCAGCTTAGAGACACAAAACTTGAATGGGGAAGAGCCATCTGAGAGTACACTGAGAGGGCAAGACATGTAGTCTGTAACCATCTTACGGAAATGTTGCCTCCTGCTGACTGGAGCCGTCTCGGATGGTGTAGACATTGGTGGCGCTGCCACAAAACTTCGACACATTTGGAACATACTGTTCTTGCCCTGTGCAGAGGCGCTGCTTGTGCTCCCTCTTGTTGCAGAGCTGTCTCCACTGCCTCGACGCACAGAGTGCTTTGTAAATCAGTAGCAGCAGTGCTCTCGGCTGGAATGGAGAACATTATGGATTGCACCCGGGGTGTCTTGGTACTTCCGCATTTTACGCTCCCGGTTCAACGGTGTGATGAGGCTTTGTAAGTTGTCCGGGGAGCGAGGGTTAGGAGGGTGTACACCCAATAATCAGACGTGGTGTGAATGTGTTCGAAAGCGGCGGGGCGTTCTCAGCCACTGCAGCATGAAATCACCATGTGCTGCCGACTCCCAATGGCCAAGAAACGTTGTTCCCCTGCAAGAGGCGTCATCTCCGCCTGCTGTGCATCACCCCACCCTTGGTCTACATACTGAATAGAGCATTTTTACTCCCTCTGGGCGTTCTTCCTCCTCCATTGACTCTCCTCATCCTCCCCACAAAGTCCTTCAAATACATATAAATTTACAAAATTTAAAACTCAAAATTTTAAAACTTTGTATCATAATTCTGTAACATTTAGTTTATGGAAACACATACCATTAAAAAAGGATAGACAAAAAATGTACATTATGTGCTTTGTAAATTACATTAAAAGTTTGTAATGGTTTTTGAAAATATAGACAGCGACTCTGGAGGTTCAATTGTTGATACAGCATGGTACTTTGAAAGTCCTCCAGCCCTTTTTGAGGAACACGTTGCGCTGATGTCCCCGAAGGTGATGGAATTTGTGACTCCTCATCCCCCACCTCTTCCAAAACCCCATGCCTTAGTGCTTTCAGTGTTTTTTGAAGCAGGGAGATAAGGGGGACAGTCAGGCTGATAGGCATCATTTTGCACTCGCCATCCGCGTTGACTCATCAAACGCACGCAAAAAAAGTGGCAGATATCCTTCATAGAGTTATTCGCCCCTCATTACACTGGCAGTGGCTGCCCATTCATTATAGGGTCCAAATTTTTTTTTCTGGTTCTCACCAACAAAGCTCTCCACAGCGCAGCACCCCCTACATCTCCTCCCTTATTTATATTTATCGGCCTAAAACCGACTGCTGCACTCTGCAAAGCCTTGACTAACCCCTGCATTTTTAATCC
>JARQOD010000006.1:23430831-23545938 GCA_033576555.1 Oophaga sylvatica | reverse complement strand
AGGACAGGAGCCTGTGAGAAATGAGTGGGACAGGAGCCTTAAATGTCAGTAGGAAGCTCCGCCCTTTCACTGTAGAAAGAATGTCCATGAAACTGGAAAACCCAAAATGGAGGTAAGAGGAGGCTGCTAAATTTCTGACCACTGTCTTTTGAATAAGAATATAAGTATCCTTGCTCATAGAAAAGAGCATCCTATGACTGCCAAAAGGTCCATCCTTTGCTTAGCCAAGGACCTGTCCTTCTCACATGCTCACGGAACCTGTACTAAGCACATGCTCAAAAGGGGCCCTTTCCTACAGCACATCCCAGGCCCCGTCCTCCCTAAATGCTTACGACTTCTGCTACACACATGCTAAAACAGGCATCTTTTAAAAACCCACTGCCCAGGTTCCTGTCCTATACACAGGTCACAAGCTACTGCCCTACTGAAATTACCCAAGGCTCCTGTCCAGACATGGTCAAAAGCTCCTGTCCTACTGTAGATGCCACAAGCCCCTTCCCTACTGAACAGGTCACAAGCTCCTGTCATTAGAGCTAAAAGCCCGCCCTACTGCACATGGTCACAAGCTCCTGCCACGTAATGCTCACAGGCCCCTGTCCTATTGCAGATATCCAGGCCCTGCCCTACTGCACTGCTCAAAAAGTCCTCCCTATGACAGCTCCAGACCCCTGCCCTTTGCCAGCTCAAAAGATCCTGCCCTAACAAACTAGCATTTTTTGTCATGGAAAAGGTGATGGCCATTTTAATTTTCTGTTTTTATCTCCTGAAAAAAATCTGATTTGTTATTAAATTTTTTTGGAAATTTTATTTAAATGACATTTTTTTTTGCTATCATTTTTTCTTTCTATTCTCGAGAACCCCTTTAATACCGAAAATCCGTGATAAGCCAGATTTTCAGCCCTTTTTTGTGCTGAAAATGCCCCCTCGGTTATACACGAGTTTGGGAGAAACCAGCGGGGGGGGGGGTATGCGGCGGCAGGAGCGGTGGCTGGGGCTCTACTCACCCCCCCGTCCACGTAAAAGCCCCCGGGGCCGGCAATCCGGTTCCCCCGGTTCCCTGCAGCCCCCACGCGGTGGTGAGAATCCCCCCTCATTAAGGCAGAATATGGATGGCCCCCACTCCCAGGCGGGCCTCCATTTATGGCCTTATGAGCGGTAAACGTCACCGCTCGCGGGGGAGAGCTGCAGGAACCCCGGGGGAACGCAGGATTGCCGGCCGGGACTTCGGGGGGGCACGGGGGGGGGGTTTGATGGGGGGATGGGGGGACATGGAGGAGGCAAGGAGCACGGGCAGGACGGGGGGGGACGGAGAGCACGGAGCAAACGGGGGGGGAGGAGAGCCGGAGCAGAACGGGGGGAGGAGGAGAGCAGGAGCAAAGGGGGGGGGACGGGGCACGGAGGGGGAGGGGGGGGCACAGAGGGGGGGGAGTGCGAGGGAGGGGGGAGCAGGAGAGGCGGGGGAGGATGGAAAGCACGGAGCGGGACAGGATAATGGAGCAGGGAGGGGACCCCCGAGGAAAGGGGGGGCGCAAGAGGGAGGGGGGCACAGAGCGGAGGCAACTTATCCCCCCGGCTTATTCGAGTCAAAAGTTTTCCAATTTTTTTTTGTGGAAAATTTTTAGGGGGGTGGCTTATCAGGGTCGGCTTATACATGGTATTGGGGAAAAAAAATATTTTTTTTTCTACAAATATATAAAAATTTTCCCCAGAAAAACGGTAAATCCAAGGTTGGGGGCCTTCTGCGATTGCCAGTATTTGTGGAATTCTTAACCTGGAAAAGCCTAAAGGTATGCCACACTAAACAATCCCGTAGGATCAGTAACGACGAACAAAGCGACGCTAGGGGATTTTTCTATATCGCTAGTGTCGGCCACATTTGGATTTAAAGTTAACGACGCTACGCCGTTAGGATCTTTTAACGACTTTAGCGAAAAAAAGCCCCGCTAAACGTAAAAAGGGGTGCCACACAGGATTAAATTTTTTACCAGCGGGACCCCCGACGAAAAATAGGTCCGGAGCGATTCCAGCGACGACGGATCACAGCAGGAAGCTCGGCTGGAACTGCCGCACTGAACAATATCGCAGGGGATCGCTAAATATAAATTTTTTGCGCCCCCGAGCGATTTGTTTAGGTGGATACCTTAATTGTGCTGCCCCTCAAAAAAATTCTTTTTTTAAATTTGAGCCGGCCTTAGTATGGTTTGGTTGGTGATATTGTAGCCCCCTGCCAGCTGGGCAAAAGCAATTAAAAAAAAAAAGAAAAGCCCAAAAGCATTATGAATGTTGACTTAGTGTTGAGCTTCCCCGATACGAAGTTCGGTATGGCGTTTCCGTTAGGGAAAATTTCCCGAACAAATTCCGATACTTTTTCAATACGTAACCGGACGGAATTTCCCCAAAAATCTTTGAGAGGCAAGTGATTTTAGCAGCCAATGAGGAATCCTACGAAGTGGGGCCCCAATCCTGAAGGGGTGCGGTCACTTAATTTGGGAAAAGGCGTGATTGGCTCGAAAGATGTAAAAAGCATAAAAAGGCGCCGAGCCATTTTACGTCACGGTGTGTAATCAGTTGGGGGAGAACGCTGCTGGGACTCTGAGGGACAGTTAGATATTTCTTTTTTTGTACTACTGGCTTGAGGAGGTGTTTACCAACCGCTGTTTTAAAACTTCATTTTCCCCCGTTGTTTAAAAAGTTGTGCAAGGTTGTGGACAGTGAGGGACCTGCAGTTTCTCTCATCCACCGCTGTTTTGGCATTGCAGTGCATTTTTTTTTTTTTTTTTTTATTTTTTGTGGGGAAAGGTTCGCTCCATTATATTAGAAAAAAATCAAATCTATGTGTACTGCTTCCCCCCCTATAAAATCCCTTGGTTCAAAACATAGAAGTACAGAAAGGGCTTTTACAGTTTTTGGCTTTTGTTTAGTGTTCACTTTTATCGTGTTTTTTCTTTTTTGAGTGCGTCCGCTCCAGTTACTTTTTTAAAAACAGCGCTTGTACCTCCCCGAGGGTTCGTGGCCACCTTTTCATTTATCCAATTGGTTCTGTACTTCCCTTTAAAAAAATTAAATTTTTTTAGGTGACGGCTTCCACCCCTTACAATACATTTTTGAAACACTATGAAGACAAAAAGGACTTTTCACAGATTGTGGAAGTTGTGTTTCAGTGTTCACTTCAGTCTGGTTTTTTTTTTTTTGATGCAGATCACGCCCCTTTTTTTGTTCAAGCACTGTGCTTGTACTCTGCTGAGCGTGTCCAGGGCTCACCTTTTTTATTTATTCCAATTGTTTTTGCTAATTATTTAAAATAAATCAAAACTATTAGTGTGACGCGTTCCCCTCCGTATAAAACTTGGTTGAAACACTAAAAAGTAAAAGGGGTTTTCACAGTTGTGGACGTTGTTTTCCCCTTTCATTTTACTGTTTTTTTTTTACTTTTTGAGTGCGATCACGCCCCGAAATGTTCAAGCATGTGCTTGTATCTCTGAGCGTGTCTCAGTGCTCACCCCTTTTTATTTTTTCCAATTTGGGTTTTGAAATTCCCCTTTAAAAAAAATCTAATTTTTAGTGTGACGGCTTCCTCCAAACAATAAATTTGGGTTTAAAACCTATAGAAGTACAGAAAGGAGCTTTTCACAAAATTTTGGCAGTTGTTTTCAGTGTTCACTTCAGTCTGTTTTTTTTTTACTTTTTTGGGCAGTCACGCCCAGTTTTTGTTCAACATGCTGCTTTTCTCTGCTAGCGTTCTCGTGGTCACCCCTTTTTTTTATTCCAATTTTGGTTTTTCTACTTCCCATTTAAAAAAAATTAATTATTAGTGGACGCGCTTCCACCCCTAACAATACTTTGGGTTTCAACCCAAATTAAAATACACAAAGGGCCTTTTTACAGCTACTGACAGGGTTTTTATTTTTAAAAAATTTTTTTTTTTTTCAAATGACAAAATTTTTAAGAAAAATTTTGGGGAATAGTCCTACATCCTTGTTTGCACAATTTTTCGGTGTACATAAGCCCCCTTTAAAAAAATGTATTATTAATTTTTTGTAGCTTTTTTTTTAAAAAAAAGAACACAGAAGGATCCCCCCGCACTGCAGTGTTGTCAAAGTTCAACCCACATTAGACTTCCAACATTGCAGCATTTGAGGCATGATGTGAGTTGGATTGGTCAAAGTTATGGAGTGAGAAGGTTCACCATCAGTACCCTATAGCATAAGTATGCTTTTGTGTTAGCATTTGTGTTAGACATGTGGATATCTGCCATAATATGTCACAATTATTTAGTTACAGATTTGTTACCAACACTAATCATTGAATGGTTTTAAATTTGACGTTTCACTTGTTTACAGCTTAGAAATAAGGGTGTAGCCTGATATCTATGTGTAGCACTAGCCACTTTAACATGTCATGTTTTTTTAAACATGTGTAGCTAGGTAGCAGTAATTTTTGCCGGACACACAGCAGGGGAACAGCAGGCGTTACTGAACCCCACTATCACTATAGCTTGTGTATTGGTCTGTGGACACGACACTTCTGAGCAGCAACTGGCAGTGTTGTAGCCCAGGGAGTATAGCTCAGGTGGTAGAAAGATGAACATAACAGGAGACATGGAAAACGTTGCCAACCAGTTAGTTAATCTGAAACCGGACAGGCAAATTCAGGCGAGATCCATGCCTAGTTCATTTTCAGAAAAGTAAGCCGTTCTACATTATCGTAGGATAGTCGCATGCAACGGTCTGTTAGTACACCACCTGCAGCAGTAAAGACGCGCTCCGATAATACACTGGCAGCAGATCAAGCCAGCACCTCCAATGCATACTGGCTAAGCTCTGGCCATGTATCCAGCTTAGAGACACAAAACTTGAATGGGGAAGAGCCATCTGAGAGTACACTGAGAGGGCAAGACATGTAGTCTGTAACCATCTTACGGAAATGTTGCCTCCTGCTGACTGGAGCCGTCTCGGATGGTGTAGACATTGGTGGCGCTGCCACAAAACTTCGACACATTTGGAACATACTGTTCTTGCCCTGTGCAGAGGCGCTGCTTGTGCTCCCTCTTGTTGCAGAGCTGTCTCCACTGCCTCGACGCACAGAGCTGCTTTGTAATCAGTAGCAGCAGTGCTCTCGGCTGGAATGGAGAACATTATGGATTGCACCAGTGTGTCTTGGTACTTCCGCATTTTACGCTCCCGGTTCACGGTGTGATGAGGCTTTGTAAGTTGTCCCGGTAGCGAGGGTCTAGGAGGGTGTACACCCAATAATCAGACGTGGTGTGAATGTGTTCGATGCGGCGGTCGTTTCTCAGCCACTGCAGCATGAAATCAACCATGTGCTGCAGACTCCAACTGGCCAAGAAACGTTGTCCCCTGCAAGAGGCGTCATCTCCGCCTGCTGTGCATCACCCCACCCTTGGTCTACATACTGACTAGAGCATTGTCTACCTCCCTCTGGAGCGATGTCTTCCTCCTCCATTGACTCCTCCTCATCCTCCTCACAAAGTCCTTCAAATACATATAAATTTACAAAATTTAAAACTCAAAATTTAAAAACTTTGTATCATAATTCTGTAACATCAGTTATGGAAACACAATACCATTACAAAAGGATAGACAAAAAATGTACATTATGTGCTTTGTAAATACATTAAAAGTTTGTAATGGTTATGAAAATATAGACAGCGACTCTGGAGGTTCAATTGTTGATACAGCATGGTACTTTGAAAGTCCTCCAGCCCTTTGTGAGGAACCACGTTGCGCTGACTGTCCAGAAGGTGATGGAATTTGTGACTCCTCATCCTCCACCTCTTCCAAAACCTCATGCCTTAGTGCTTGCAGTGTTTTTTGAAGCAGGCAGATAAGGGGGACAGTCAGGCTGACTAGTGCATCATCTGCACTCGCCATCCGCGTTGACTCATCAAACGCACGCAAAACGTGGCAGATATCCTTCATAGAGTTATTCGCCACTCATTACACTGGCAGTGGCTGCCCATTCATTATAGGATCCAATTCTAATTATGGTTCTCACCAACAAAGCTCTCCACAGCGCAGCACCCCCCTACATCTCCTCCCTTATTTATATTTATCGGCCTAACCGACTGCTTGCACTCTGCAAACGACCTTCGACTAACCTCTGCACTAATCCGTACCTCCCACTCCCAACTCCAAGACTTCACCCGCGCTGCGCCAATCCTCTGGAATGCTCTACCCAAGAAATTAGGACTATCCGCAATTTGGATGGTTTCAGGCGCTCCCTCAAAACACATTTGTTCACAGTGGCCTATCACATTCACTAATCAAAGTCATTCTATGTGTAATTCTGTGTGTGTAGCCCATTCACTATCTCCATGCATCCCTCACTTCTTAAATGGCTGGACCCTCATTGTAAAAACACCATTGTATATAAACACCTGTACTTTGTATCTCCCACACCTCATTGTAGATTGTAAGCTTTCACCAGCAGGGGCGGCTGATTTTGCTTTAATTATTGTATTGTTAACGTTGTTACTTATGACTCGTGTTTTGAAACTGTTAAACTGTAAAGCACTGCGGAATATTATGGCGCTATATAAATAAATAATATTATTATTCTTATTATAGAGGCCCACTCAGTAGTGGTGAAGTGTGAACGGCGCAAATTGCGAGTTGACTGCGCCTGATGCAGCTGATACTCCATTACTGTTGGCTGCTGCTCACACAACTGCTCCAACATATGTAACGAGGAATTCCACCTGGTGGGTACGTCACATATGATGCGATGTTCATGAAGGTGAAATCTGCGTTGCAGAGCTGCAATCAGCGATCTGGCCATGCTGGAACGTCGCAAGTGAGCGCACTCTAGGCGGACCTTGTGCAGCAGTGCATCAAGATCCGGATAGTCCCTCAAAAAACTCTGCACGACCAAGTTGAGCACATATGACAGACATGGTATGTGAGTGAGGTTGCCAAGGCCCAGAGCTGACACCAGATTTCGGCCATTGTCACACACTACCAAGCCTGCCTGTAGATTCTCTTCCAAAAACCACACGTCGCTCTCCTGCTTTATGGCATTACAGAGCTCCTGCGCTGTGTGGCTAAGATTCCCCATGGAAATTAATTTCAGGATGGCCTGTTGACATTTGGACACGGCTGTGCTCATATCGGTCGCAACAGGTAAACGTTCACGGGTCCATGTGGAGGTAGACCGTGACGGCTCCTGCAGCGATGATTCTGAGGAACTGGAATAGGAGGAGGAATCAATGTGTACAGACTTGATTCCTGCAATCCTTGGAGTTGGCAGAACACGTACAGCGCCACTCGCAAGATCAGTACCCGGCTGCACAACATTGACCCAATGGGCAGTGAGGGAAAGGTATTGTCCCTGGCCATGGGTGTTAGAACCCTCTTGTTAGGTTTTGTTTCAGTTTGCTGGTCACATGACCTTTTTTCCCTATTTAGTCTGGCTCCGCCCTTCTGGCTTTGCTTGACTTCATTGTATTATCTACTGTTAAGCTAGCCGGGTGCTTAGGTGCCTTAATCTGTCAGTTTTGCTTGATGTTAGGATCACAAAGTATTTATTTTTCTGTTTAATTATCCATGCTACAATTTATGTTAGGAGGTGTCCACCTTTTCTCACAGTCCCTAGATCTTGTAGGGATTACTCCCTCGCAACTATAGGTCTTCGTTCACACTAGATGAGGACTTTAGCGGGTCTGGTCGCAGGATCAGGTTCCCCGTTACATCGTAGGGATTCAGCTTAGTTGTATTGTAGGGACAGAATTCCCTTCTTTCCTTACTGGTTGTAGCAGATCATAACAATGGGTACTGGTCCACGCATCGGTGGTCAGGTGGACCTTGCTACTGAGGGCTTTTAGTAGCGCATGTTTAATTTTTCCCTCAACATGCTTTTGCAGACCAGGGACGGCTTGCCTGCTGAAATGAAATCGGCTTGGCACATTGTATTGTGGGATTGACAATGATATTCAGTTACGGAAACTGTCTGTCTCCACCAGCCTGAATCACAGCATTTCAAGGGACAGGAGTTTTGCAATGCCAGCATTCAGAGCCTGTGCTCGTGCATGGTTTGCGGAGTATGGCCGTCTTTTATCCCATGCCTGTGCTACCGATGGCTGTTTTGTGGCCTGGGAGTGTGAGGATGACAGGGAACTTGCTGCTGTGTGTGGAATAACAGTTTGTCTCTGGACAACAGTGGCCGAAGTTCTTCCATGGCGATCCTGTGAGGAAGCATAACCAGCTGTGTGTGAGCTCGATGAAGAGGCTTCAACACAACCTGAAGATGTAGGTGCTGCTGTAGGTTGGCCTACATCTCTAGTGTGTCTTTGTAACTCAACTACGTGCTTTGTCCGCACATGTTTCCACATATTTGTGGTATTGAGGTGACTGACACTTTTAGCTATTTTTAATTTTTAATTACACAGCTTGCATTTCACATAGCAAATATCATGTGCAAGTGTGTGAAAAAAGGACCACGCAGTGCAAGTCCTGGTGTGTAGCCCTGGTGTTAGGCACACGCAGTACCCTGGAGAGTGTGTGGCGAGACAGCAGTTTAATGCTAAATACCCATTCACTCAACATACACTAGACACACCCTTAGGGTAGTGTAGTTACTTGTGAGGGAGTGGTCAGGGAGTCAGTGCCTGGACTTCAGAGAGGAAGGTCTAGCCTGGACTGAGGAGAAAGAAGATTAGTGCAGGAAGACTTCAGTCACCTGTCTAAAGGACAGTGAAAGGTTCAGAGACGTGCTCCTGCCTATTGATAACTGAGCATCTGTAACTAACTTTGAAGAAAGTGAATGAAGGAAGTAACTACCCGACTTTATGCTAGTGTGAGTGCTTATGCTACCAGCGAGGACAAGGCGAAAGGCACAGTGGATTATTGGAAAGGTGCGTTTGGGATTGAAGAAGTCCTGCACATTGCAACCGGTCACTGGGGACCGAAGGATCACTATTAGCTTCAAGCATAGTGGTAAGAAAACCAGGAATTTACCGGACCTTAGGTCGCGGCAAACAAGCCCCTTATAGTCAGTACGTAACTGGGGTCAGGGGGAGTGAAGACTTTGAGTCAGGCGCAGACAAAATAAGAATTCAGCTCTCTCGCAGGAAGGCTCCTAACACAAAACTGACTGGGCAGTACAGCTATGGATTAGCTGGAGTTATTGAGGGAACTACGCTTCAGGCTGGTTGTACTCATTGTGTTGAAAGTAAAGGAGGCCCCTAACTTGTCCAGCTGCTGTCTCAAGATACACTCTCCTTGGATCAGCCTCCCTGGGACCTGCCTGAACATCTTACAAGTAAAGGTATGGAAAGACGCTGACCGTGTGAGACTGTGTTATTTACTTGCACCCGACTTCACTAACTTCATAGACCTGAGGGAAGAGTCCCACCTGTAGGGGACCCGACATCTAGCTGCCTCACCATCCCCTCAGAGATCTACAGCAGCGCTGGTATAAATTACCAGAAGACTACAGGTGGCGTCACGAACTGTATATAAATCTATCCCCTGTAAATATTCCCCCCAACATACGCCAGACCGCCCGGGCCACAGACCGAGCCACAGCTACCTGTGACAAATCCCCATAGACTTCTACGGGCTCGGCTCTGAGTACCCCATTGCCCTGGTAACCCACAATTGTGGTGGCGGGTCGACACAAATCTTTGGCGTCACGAACAGGATGCGAAACTCGCAAAATTGCGAGCCCTGTGTGCCTAAGGAATTGTTTTTGTGAAAAGGACTGTTTGCACTTTTGGCGCCAAAATCGCCATTTTTGTCGCCATATTCGCGCCCTCAGGCGCTGGAGAAGAAGGTGGGCGTACCTTCGTGGGCGTGTACCCCCCAGTGGCGCGAAGAAAATGCCTGCCCTCTCAAAGTGCTATTACAATATGCGATCCTGCCCTACAGCAAAGGAGGTCCGCCTCCTCTTCACCTTCCCTGCGAGGAGGAGGAGACGCAAACCCCACCTCCACGGAAGAGACCGGATGTTTCCGCAGAAAAAGAAAGAATCTTCTGGAACATCATGGAAGCAGGACGTGTGCAGCCGAGCAGGGAAGCGGAGGAAGGCAGGCCCCGTGCCCCAGCTAAGCTGCCACCAGCACCGGAGTTATCCGTGGTCCTGCACCTGCAGCAGGCGTTGTTAGAAGCAAAAGAAGAAAATGCACGCCTGAAGAAGATGGTCCAGCACCAACCTGGATTGGAGGAGATCGAGAGACGCCGATGTAACTTGATGCAGTGGCGACTGTGGAACACGGCGTCCTCTCCCCTCAACGACCCCCCACGATTCGAAATACCGAAGATTCTGCTGCCCAAGGCGAAGGAGCAACCGGAGGCTGCCCCCGAAAGTACCGATCCTGATCCCACCGGTGAAGCGGTGGAGGCGAAGGAGGTTGAGGAGGTACCGCCAGTTCCGGAACGCCCGCCCGGCCAGGAGGCCGCAGCAGATGATCGGTCCCCGGCAGGGACACCGGAGGGGTCCTGTCCGTCGTTACCAGACGTCGACTGGGACGAGATGGCGCGCCTGGATGACGTCGCCTATACCGCCCAGTGGGAACATGAATGGCAGAGTCGTGAGGAGAAGCAGAAACGCCAGCAGGAGGAAGAGCGGGAAGCTCAGCGGAACCGTCAGCGACAACATGCAGAGCTGATCGCGGACAAAGAGAGTGTCCGGAGAGATAAAGGTACCCTGAGGGAACCGCGGCGGCAGGGGTGTGTGACTGAGTTCCAGCTCAGGAAGGGCTGGGGCTTCATCCGTGAACCGGGCCTCTACCCAGGGGTCTTTGTCAGCAGGCGTGACGTAGAATCCCACCTGCCGCAAGGCCATCCCGGGAGGGACTTAGTAAATGGAGACCTCGTCACGTACACACGGCATTGGGGAATGAAGGGATGGTATGCCCTTAACGTCACCATCGTCCGTGACCCCGTCCCCGACGCAGGTAACGTCACCACTACCGCAGCGTCCCCGTCTCCAGCTCAAGCAGTATCCGGCCGTGCCCCAGCATCGCCCCCTGCAAATTCATCGCAACTAGCGACCCAGAGTTCATCGCAAATTAAAGCAATTTCTACATCGCAACATGCGACCCAGTCTCAATCGCAATCCATGACACGGTCCATATCGTTAACTGTGATTGAAACGCAATCGGTGTCACGTGAAGAGAATGTACCCGTTGCGCCCCTAGTGGTTCGCACGAGAACTGTGGCGACCCAGACCCTAATCGCAGCGCATGATTTGCTAGTCCTGGGATCTAGGGCCCATTGCATTGTTCCAACCCCCGGGGTGGAAAGTGTATTTGAAAATGAATAAATAGTAAAGAAGAATCGGTGAGATCCATATAGGGTCTACCATAAGTAAAAAGTTTGAGAATGTTTTATAAAGTTTTGCATATATATTTTGCTAACTGTAGAATGCCCGGCTGGGTAACCAGAAAAAGTTTGCACTTTAGTATAATAATGTGATATTATATTTATGTCTTTGGTTTTACAATGGACTTTGAGGTTGAGGACTGTGCCAACCCAGAACTTACTTGTACATAGTTGCGCTTCGGTGCCTTATCTTGGTTTTACATAAACCAGCACAAACTACCTCTGAATACAAAAACCCGTGTGGTGTGGCACTGAGTGAGGTCTGCATTTGGATGTCCTGCAGCCCACCCAGGACCTACGTTGAAGGTTTGGTGCGGGTCCTTCACAAGTATACTGTATATTTATTAAATGCTATTTAATATTTGTATTTTTCTCTAATGTTATTGTTCGCAACGTTCAAGATATCCTCACCTCCCGGATGGGACGAATTAATGTTATTGTTAATGTTTTCATGCATAAACAAAATGTCTCTTTTGTATTTTACAGCCCGGGAGTGCTGTCTTTTACCATGGGGGAATGTGTAGCCCTGGTGTTAGGCACACGCAGTACCCTGGAGAGTGTGTGGCGAGACAGCAGTTTAATGCTAAATACCCATTCACTCAACATACACTAGACACACCCTTAGGGTAGTGTAGTTACTTGTGAGGGAGTGGTCAGGGAGTCAGTGCCTGGACTTCAGAGAGGAAGGTCTAGCCTGGACTGAGGAGAAAGAAGATTAGTGCAGGAAGACTTCAGTCACCTGTCTAAAGGACAGTGAAAGGTTCAGAGACGTGCTCCTGCCTATTGATAACTGAGCATCTGTAACTAACTTTGAAGAAAGTGAATGAAGGAAGTAACTACCCGACTTTATGCTAGTGTGAGTGCTTATGCTACCAGCGAGGACAAGGCGAAAGGCACAGTGGATTATTGGAAAGGTGCGTTTGGGATTGAAGAAGTCCTGCACATTGCAACCGGTCACTGGGGACCGAAGGATCACTATTAGCTTCAAGCATAGTGGTAAGAAAACCAGGAATTTACCGGACCTTAGGTCGCGGCAAACAAGCCCCTTATAGTCAGTACGTAACTGGGGTCAGGGGGAGTGAAGACTTTGAGTCAGGCGCAGACAAAATAAGAATTCAGCTCTCTCGCAGGAAGGCTCCTAACACAAAACTGACTGGGCAGTACAGCTATGGATTAGCTGGAGTTATTGAGGGAACTACGCTTCAGGCTGGTTGTACTCATTGTGTTGAAAGTAAAGGAGGCCCCTAACTTGTCCAGCTGCTGTCTCAAGATACACTCTCCTTGGATCAGCCTCCCTGGGACCTGCCTGAACATCTTACAAGTAAAGGTATGGAAAGACGCTGACCGTGTGAGACTGTGTTATTTACTTGCACCCGACTTCACTAACTTCATAGACCTGAGGGAAGAGTCCCACCTGTAGGGGACCCGACATCTAGCTGCCTCACCATCCCCTCAGAGATCTACAGCAGCGCTGGTATAAATTACCAGAAGACTACAGGTGGCGTCACGAACTGTATATAAATCTATCCCCTGTAAATATTCCCCCCAACATACGCCAGACCGCCCGGGCCACAGACCGAGCCACAGCTACCTGTGACAAATCCCCATAGACTTCTACGGGCTCGGCTCTGAGTACCCCATTGCCCTGGTAACCCACAATTGTGGTGGCGGGTCGACACACTGGGAGCGCACGTTTTGACTTTTGGAAGACAACTGCTCCGAACAGGTGCCAAACTGGAGGCTACAGGCAACCGAGTCTGCAGCCTAACTCTCCCTCCTGTTTGTACCGTTGGGGCAATGTCTTCCTCTATCTTCCTTCTATCACTAACCATTTCTCTAGGCCTCTCCCAGCTTTCAACCAAAGTACTGGTTCTCACCCACAAAGCTCTCCACAGTGCAGCACCCCTCCTACATCTCCTCCCTCATTTCTATCTATCGGCCTAACCGACTGCTGCGCTCTGCAAACGACTTTCGACTAACCTCTGCACTAATACGTACCTCCCACTCCCGACTCCAAGACTTCTCCTGCTCTACGCCAATCCTCTGGAATGCTGTACCCCAAGAAATTAGGACTATCCACAATTTGCATGGTTTCAGGCGCTCCCTCAAAACACATTTGTTCAGAGCGGCCTATCACATTCACTAATCAAAGTCATTCTATGTATTCTGTGTAAGTGTGTGTGTGTCTCTAGCCCATTCACTATCTCCATCCCTCAGTCCCTTAAGATGGCTGGAACATCATTGTAAATTCACCATTGTATAAAACACCTATACTTTGTATCTCCCCCATCTCATTGTACATTGTAAGCTGTCACGAGCAGGGGCGACTTATTTAGCTTAAATTATTGTATTGTTAACGTTGTTACTTATGACTTGTGTTCTGAAACGGCTAAACTGTAAAGCGCTGCGGAATATGATGGCGCTATATAAATAAATATTATTATTATTCCTCTGAGCTGCTCCCACCACCTTCCTGTTCCTCATGCCATGTTGGGTCTTGGACCTCATCATCTCCACTACCCTCTTCCAACACCTGCTGTTGGGTGGTCTGGCCAGCACCATGCTCAACAGAAACTGGCACCTGGGTCTCATCATCATCAGATGCGTTCTGCGGTGTGCTGACCATCGGCACTGTCTCACCCGCCTCTTCAGATTCAGAGAGACACAGCTGTTGCGCATCACTGCATACTCCCTCTTCACATTACAGAATGCTGCTTGGCTGGGCCCCTGTTTGCAAGCCAATAGATTCTGAGAACAGAAGCAGACACTCAGCTGGCTCCTGTACAGAACTCTCTGACTGCCTGGGCAATTTGCCAGGCGGTGAAGAGACAGATGGTTGCCCAACAGTGCTGTGGTCCTGAGAGGAGGTGGAAGCAATTGAAGTCGATGCATTGGCTGACATCCAAACAACAACGGCTTCAATTTGTTCTTCCCGCAGCAGGGGGGTACTCCGAGCTCCTACAAAAGTGCGCATAAAGGAACGCTCACGGGGAAAACTGGTGGATGCTGTGTCACTGGGGGCCGCAGCAGCCACAGAATCCCCACGTCCTCTCCCTGAAGAAACTCCACGACCACGTGCCTTACTCCCTGCCTTCTTCATCTTGGTAGATTGATAAAGAAAGTCTGAAAAGTTATAAGGTCTAAGTGTGGTTATTCCGCAGAGACTGCAGTGAACACTGCACACAACTGTTCACTACCCAATGCGTCTCAGCAGGAAGGCAGTCTGTGCGTCAAAACAAAGGCACAAGCATACATCCATGTACCCTGTTTATAAAGCTATATAAAAAAAATTATGTAGTAGTGACGCACACTTTATTGAGGTACAGTATTACATCGCAATTCACCATCTGTGGCTATGCAGTCTCATCTATATATACCTTATCTATCTGTTGTCATGCTTCCAAGTCGACAGTCACAGTCAGCCATAAATAGCAATTTTCACTATGCACTATGCACTTTTGAAAGGTTATGTTTGTTAATAAAAATGATTATTGCCACATATTATGAGTATTACATGATGGAAATTGTATAATTTTGTATAAAATATTTAGTGACATTATTCAGCAAATGGAACATTTTAGTAATATCACAGATAACTTGTAATGCTGATGATGTTTTGAAGTCAGACATTCATTGTCTATACAATAAAAATGGTGTACATACTGTTACTTATCCATCATTAATGGATTCAGATATGTACTTGTATGCTTTTATGTACAACCGTATAGCAGATTCCTTAACTAATTTATTTTGTGGTTTGCATTGCTGTTCAACATGTTAATGTATGTGTTTATGTTTGTCAATTCTTTATTTATCTAGATATTAGTTTAAATGAAATCATCATCTTATGGTAGTAAAGGTTATCTTTCTCTTGTTTGAAGTATAGACATTTAAAATTGACAGGTAACAAGGAAATTACTTGATCTAGTATTTAAACATCCTCCTTGACCCTGGGCTCCAACACCGCCAGTTGTTGCTCGGAAGTGCTGTTAGCACAGTCAACACTTGCTCCTGTGTTACTGGGGTTCAGTAACGTCAGCTGGTCCTCGGTTGTGCCATTGGCTCTTTTCCTTCTGCTGCCCCTCCGGGTTCCAGCACAGTCAGCTGGTCCTCGTTACTTGCATTGGCTCTTGTACCTTCTGCTACCCGTCCGGGTTCCAGTACCGTCAACTGGTTCTCCGCAGTGCCTTTGGCCTAGGTGCCTCCATCTCGGTATCCGAGTTCCAGCAACGTCTGCTGGTCCTTGGTAGTGCTTTGGAGCACAGGTACCTCCTGCTTAGTAACCGTGTCCCAGTAACGTCAGCTGGTCCTCGGTTGTGCCATTGGCTCTTTTCCTTCTGCTGCCCCTCCGGGTTCCAGTACCGTCAACTGGTTCTCCGCAGTGCCTTTGGCCTAGGTGCCTCCATCTCGGTATCCGAGTTCCAGCAACGTCTGCTGGTCCTTGGTAGTGCTTTGGAGCACAGGTACCTCCTGCTTAGTAACCGTGTCCCAGTAACATCAGCTGGTACAAGATTGTGCTACAAATACAAGATACGGAACAAGAGACACAAGAACAATAAGCAGAAGATCTAAAAGCAGAAGAACATGAAGTATAAGACCAAAATGAAGAGCAAAATATATGCTCTAAATTCTAAGCAGAAGAAGACTAAGCAGTGTATGGGGGTGAATCCGTTCCTCCTCGTGGTGCCCCTGGAAAATGCCTGCTGCTGCAGGCTAAACTGAACACGGACAAATACTGTTGTAATTGAAATCTTTTGTGACAGCAAGAACGGAAGGATGAAAAATTCATACTTTGACAGATTACAAGTACAGGATTCTCTGTCACAAATAAGAATATGATGAAGAAGATGAAGCAGAATATGAATAAGAATAATAGTTTAATAAGAAGAATATGAGTAATGTTAACAAAGATGAATAGCAAGAAGTTTAAGAAGAAGATAAAGAAGGTGAAGATGAAGAATAATTTGATGAAAAAGATGATGCTGCAGAAGATTATGAAGGAGAAAGTGTGTGAAAAGTTAAAAAGGTGAAGATGAAGAGCATGGAAGTTGTGTAATATACATATTTGCCAAAATATAAAAAACGTTAACATTGTCAATTTCTTCGTCAATCCGAACATCTTTAAAAAAAAAAATATTTATGCTATTCCATTTGATTGGGTTAAACATCTATGCCTTTAATGTCTCCTCAACCTTCCCCAATACATTCTACATTACTCTTTCTTGTTTTCCTTCATGTACAATTAACCAACAAGGCAAGAATGGGTTTTTTTTAATTTCGATATTTTGTTCCCATAGACTTACATGGGACTTCCGGTATCGGTATCGGGTATCGCCGATATTTTAGTGATATCGGCGATACCATTCTGATTCCGATACTTTAGGATATCGGAAAGTATCGCTCAACTCTACTGACTACTTCCAGGCAACTAATTTGTCCTCATTATGAATTTCCCAATGCAGCACATAGTGGCAATCTGCAAACTGCCATCTCTTCTTACATGTGCCAGGAGCTCACACCAGAAGAAGTGACCTAAAGATTACACAAAAGCAACTTTTGGGACATTTGGTGGTGGCACATCTAGTATTGTCAGCCGGTCAAGGCAATTCCTTAATATATTGTGATTAATGGAATCACTCCTTTTGCAAGCAGAAGCAATTTAATAAAATCCTAATAACCAGGAAGAACTGTAAAACAGAAAGTGTACTATTTGAATGGACTCTCTCAGAAGCCCACTGCTTCTTTTTGTGACAGAATACAGACTGCTATAAGCTTGAGCAATTCCCTAATATAATAATTAGAGGCAATTACATAATTGAAATAATTAACTAGAAAAATAGCTAGAAATACCAGAATTTGAATTATGTTTATGGACTCTCCCAGAAGCCCAGCTCTCCCCTTTTGTGACGGAATTCAGGCTGCCACAAACTTGAGTAATTACCTGATATACTAATAAGCGGCATTTACATTATTGAAATAATTAACTTGAAACAATAGCTAGAAGTATCAGAATATGTATGATGAGTATGGACTCTCCCAGAAGCCCTGCGCTCCCCTTTTGTGACGGAATACAGACTGCCATAAATTTGAGTAATTACTAATTACCTAATATGCTAATAAGCGGCATTTACATTATTGAAATAACAAACTACTAATAGTCACTGATAATAACAGAATCCGTATGATGTGAATGGACTCTACTGGAGGCCCAGCACTCCCCTTTTGTGACGGAATACAGGCTGCCATAAACTTGATCAATTACCTAATATGCTAATAGGTGACATTTACATTATTGAAATAACTGACTAGTAATGAATCACTAGTAATAAAAGAATATGTATATTGTGCATGGACTCTCCCAGAAGCCCAGCATTTCCCTTTTGTGACGGAATACAGGCTGCCATAAATTTGAGCAATTAGTTAATATGCTGTTAAGCTGCATTTACATTATTGAAATAATTAACTCATAATAATCACAAGTAATAATAGAATTTGAATGATGTGAATGGACTCTACTGTAACCTCAGCGATCCTTTTTGTGACGGAATACAGGCTGCCATAAACTTGAGCAATTCCTTAATATAACATTTAGAGGCAATTACATTATTGAAATAATTAAATATTAATAATTACTAGTAATAACAGAATACGTATTATGTGAATGAGCTCTCCGAGAAGCACAGAACCCTTTGTGACAGAATACAGACTGCCATACATCATAATATAATATTTAGTAGCAATTACTGTACGTTATTGAAATAATTTATTAGTAACAATAAACGATGGAGTGTTATAAAAAACATATCATATAATAGGAATTCCAAGGATCATATACCCCCTATAAATATAAGAATACTGTCTTAGAAGTCACCAAAGACCTTCAATACTATATACAGCTATGTTCACACGTTGCTTTTTTATGCAAATTAAACGCTGTGTTTTACAGTACAAGCAAAAGCTATTAGATTTCAGGAATCTCATGCACACACAATGCTGTCTTTTTTTAAAAAAATCTGCAGTATGTCACTTTCAGTGTTTTTGCAGTGTGTTTTTACCATAGAAGGTGCAAAAAAAACAAAAACACATGACCGTGCATTTTTGTTGTCTTTTTGGTGTATTAAACTAACTTTACTAAACCTAAACTGTGGACAAATGAATCATAGAATCTGCCCCCAAAAAAGTAGTAAAACCTGCTTTTCGTAAGCACCTTTTTTTTTTTTTTACTGCCAAGAGAACAGGTTTTGGCTGCAAAAAAAAATGCAGCAATAAAGCAACGTGTGAACCTAGCCTAAAAGTATGAGATTTTAGGTGGAGGATATTTTAGGGGTTGCACAATTTCAAGATCCCTCCTTATATAATGCAAATAAGAAACAACATCCAAATCTCAACAAAAAAAAAAGGTAGACTAAATAATTGATAGAAAAGACCCTTATTCTTTTTATAAGAAGTTCTGAAGCAGCTGCGATGGATTTTATGATGTTCTGCATCAGCTGGGACGCTAAACTGTATAATGCATGCTGCAGCTACTGAAGAACTCTTTGTTAAATAGAAAGGGAGAGCAATATGTTAATCAGCGGGGAAAGACTTATTGGGGAGAAAAAAAAGACTCTCTGACGGACGAGATAATCAGTGACACTCATCTCTGGGTCATCGCCACATGGTCCTTATATTTAGGTTATTACAGACACAGGAATGGAAAATTTATATTAATGTCATTATTTTCTAGGAACACAAATTCAACATGCAAGGAAAACTGACCAAAGTTTCCGTGGTCTAAATTAGTTCTTTTTCCTCTTCTTCTATAAAGCTGGATACATCTATACATTACTCCTAAAAGCGTATCTCTCAGCCCGAACCCTATATGACGACTACAGCTCCCATCAGATGCCGTTATCTCGTGGAGTCGGAACTTACTCTTATCCAGGCTTATTATCCAGGCTGATGAATCCCATCAGTTTCATATGTCAGAAACAGATACCGAGACTGGATCCGCTGCAGTGATTTTTCCAGATCGCTTTATCCATTTACTGGAAAACGAATTTGTGAACGAAGAAAAAAAAAAAAAGTGAAAATATTTTCGTTCTTGCATCCCAATGGCGGTGCCCCTCGGTGAAACTTCCTGCCTCACCCCCTCCCTCCGCTGCTCCTGTTATTATACAACCGTGTGAGGATGTCTGCGGAGAAATGGAACAGGCCTTAGAAGTTCCGCAACTTAAAGGAAAACATATGCAGGATTTCCTGCCGCTCAGCCCCTATTAAACCTACGGGTCTTGTGGATATCTATAGGATCCTCAGGGGCTCAGGTTGGAAAGGAGACAGCTACTGTTTATTCTTATCACAATTTATGATGAAAGCAGATGGCCGCCTCTACTGGGTATTTCCTACGTTGGAAAAATGCAGATTTCTTAAATAAAGCTTATATTGTTCCTTAAACGATCTAGACTCCTGTGACGCAAATATGTTTTGTCTTTGTTTTTCATCAATTTCAAATGTGCCAGGGAAATATTAATTTAAACCTTTTAAAACATACCTGTCCCTTGCCATAAATATGTAAGTCTTTTTTCTCTGGTATAAATGCCGCTGTTCTCCTGAATCCAGCGGTTTTTTTTCTTTTGTTCCTGCGCCTCTCCATTCCTGAGCTATGGCCCTCTCTTCCCTTGATATAAATATGGCCTTTTTTAGCCAAGTGGGCATGACCCTCAAAGTTGATCTCCATAGAGATGAGTTGATGATCACGCCCACTTGTCAAATAAGTCTAGACTAAGTTACAGAAAAGAGTAGGCCGTATCTCAGGAATGGAGAGGTACAGGAACGAAAGAAAAACAATGCTAGATTCAGGAGAACATGGGCATTTACACCGCTACATGTATGTGACAAGTGACAGGTCTTCTTTAAAAGAGGGCTCCACTTTTTTAGATAGAGCCTGAATGCTGGCACGTGGCTACTACACTCCCTGATAGAAGTTATGTCGCTTATCCATGTTATGTAAATAAAAGCTTATAACCTGACGTTAAATTCATCCATTGGTTGTATAAATTATTCTTTTGAAAGCTGAAACCCGCCGAAATGTGTTTTGGGTTAAGAAAATAAATTGGCATCAATGCAGAAATATTGATCATTTAATGGACACAGAATGGTCAGATTTTGGCAAGACAAAAGTTTTGTCACCCACAGAAAGTAATGTGATATTCAAACAAATAATTAACTTAAAATACAAATATATGTTGCATAACATTGGTGAATGAAGTTGTGGTGCTATTAGAGTCATATTTAATTCTTTGTGTGGCTTCCATGAGCTTGAAGGAATGCATCCATGCGGTTCAACAATGATTCATACAATTTATTAATGAAGTCATCAGGAATAGCAGTGAATGCAGTCTTACATGCCTCCCAGAGTTCATCTAGATTCTTTGGTTTTGTCTTCCAAGCTTCCTCTTTCATCCTACCCCAAACATGCTCAATGATGTTCATGTCTGGTGACTGGGCTGGCCAGTCCTTGAGCACCTTGATCTTTTTTGTCTGGAGGAACTTTATTGTAGAGATGGATGTATGAGATGGAGCACCATCCTGCTGCAGAATTTGACCCCTTTTATGATTTGGAATATAAGAGGTAGCTAATACTTCTTGATATTTTAGGCTATTGATATTGCCTTCCACCTTGCAAATGTTTTGCACACCCCCATACTGAATGTAACCCCAAACCATGATCTTTCCACCACCAAATTTAACTGTTTTCTGGGTGTATTTTGGATCCATATGGGCTCCAGTAGGTCTCCTGCAGTATTTGCGGTGGCTGTGGTGTAATTCTACTGAAGATTCATCAGAGAAATCCACCTTTTGCCACTTTTCCAGCGTCCATCTGTTTAGCAGGCTGAGGGACTTTGCAAATGCCACACGGTTTTTTATTTGCCTTTTGTTTAGTGCTGGCTTCTGGGCACTGATTCGACCATGGAGGCCATTTTGAGACAGAATCCTACAAACTGTTCTAGTTGACACAGGGACTTGAGGTGACCAGGTCTGTTGGAGCTCTACTGCAGTGGAAGAGGAGCTTGCTTTGGATTTTCTAACCAGCAAACGTTCCTCCTGAGCAGTTGTCTTGCGGGGTCTGCCGGACCTGGGCTTGTCAAACACATCTCCAGTCTCTTTGAATCTTTTTTTAATTATTTGTACTTGACACTGAGACACATTAAAGGTGCCAGCTGGATCTGGTCTTCAGCCTCTTGATAATCTAGACTTTGGTCACAGGGTGGATATTTGGCATGTTGTCAGAGCTCAAGTTGCAGTTCAAGTGAAGGTCTGGGGTGCTGGGTTTCTTTTTATACACACCCACTAATTAACCGATCATTTACTGAGCACAGGTGAGGCTGTAAACTAGGATTGGGTGCATTATATGACCAGGCGACAAAACTTTTGTCTTGCCAAAATCTGACCATTCTGTGACCATTAAATGATCAATATTTCTGCATTGATGCCAATTTATTTTCTTAACCTAAAACACATTTCGGAGGGTTTCAGCTTTCAAAAGAATAATTTATACAACCAATGGATGAATTTAACTTCAGGTTATAAGCTTTTATTTACATAACATGCATAAGCGACATAACTTCTGTCAGGGAGTGTACTGATGAGCGAACACGTTCTGATAAGGCGTTATCCCAGCACGCTCGGGTGGTAACTGAGTGTCTTCGGCGTACTCGAAAAATATGTTCAAGTCCTCGCGGCTGCATGTCTTGTGGCTGTTCGACAGCTGCAACACATGCAGGGATTGCCTAACAAACAGGTGATCCCTGCATGTGTTGTGGCTGTCGAACAGCCGCAGGGACTCAAACATATTTTTCAAGCACGCGGAAGACACTCGGTTAGCACCCGAGCATGCTCAGATAACACCATAGCACGAGAATCGTGCGAGTTTCTTGCAAGTGTGATCCCGGCCATATAGAGACTTCTGTTGGCAACATTAGGTTGGTCTATTAGCACCCATAAAACCCAGCAGAGGAAAAAGAAATATTTGGGAAAATTTACAAAAAAATCCCCTATCTATATGAAAAACAATCTTTGTTTCCCTTCGCAACCAACTAGTCACAACTTTTTCATGTTTTAAAAACAGAATATGAAATTAAAACTCCGTGATTGGTTGCAAAAAGTTTTTCTTTTAGACATTTCTTAAATTTCCCCAACAGATTAAATAAAATATATATATTTTCACTATAATCTTTAATTTAACCCTTTCCTACCTTGCTCTGTAAAAGAATAGCCGATAACAGTCCAAAAGACAGACCGGGTTTCCATTTGCAACATCCGCTGTGCTATACAACCAGCTAACAAACCGAGCTGCTGCGATCGGAGCTAGCTCTGATTGCAGAAATTTAACCTCTTTGATGCCACTATCAATCGTGACAGCAGCATAGAAGAGTCTGGAAATGGAGGAAGGTAGGCCTTCTGACGCACCCTTTCCCCATCACAACATGCTTCATTGATCCACTCTGGGCAACCTGCAAAACACAACACGAAGCACAGAAGAGGGCAGCGGACCCGGGGGAAGGAAGCGGAGCCCAGAACACTCGGAACAGGTGTTTAACACACAAGCTCTCATATAACTCTATCGACTGAAAAAGTAAAAAAGTTATAGCTTTTAGAAGGGGATGAGGAAAAATTCTATATGAAAGAGGGACCTACTGGGAATCTGTCACCCAAGGGCCCCCATTAACCTTAAGTCAGTCCTGGCACGCACCATCACTTGAAGGTGCCATCTGTATTGTACAGCTTTTGTTTGGAGCTTATACCTGCATATACGATAAATGGGCCTCAATGACCTTGATCTCCCCTCTAGTTTCTAGTTTCACATTAGCGTTTCACTGACCTGCGTCGGTCTGCGCACGGGTCTCCGCCCTGGCCGCGCATGCTCCCGGCCGCTCCGCCTATGGGCGCATGACGCTGCATGCGACCTGCGTGCCCTATAGACACCTCTCCATTACTAAGCTGTGGGCTTGATGTCACCAGACAATACAAAGGTGACATCAACCCCACAAATATAAACCCTAGGGCAAGTGGGAAAGCGCCAGAATTAGCTAAGTGCCAGAATTAGTGCATCTAGTAGATGCGCCTTTTCTGGGCGGCTTTGAGTTGCCATTTTTAGACTGGAGTGGGGGGCAATATCCATGGCCCCTTTCCAGCCTGAGAATACCAGCCCCCAGCTGTGCTGTCTGCTTTAGCAAGGCTGGTTGTCATAAATGCAGGGGACACCAAGCAATTTTTTAAAATTATTTATTTAAATCATTAAAAAATACGGCGTGGGGACCCCTTTATTCTTGATAACCAGCCTTGCTGAAGCTGACAGCTGAACGTTGCATCCCCCAGCTGTGAGTTTTTCCTGGCTGGTTATCAAAAATACAGGGGAACCCACGCCAGTTTTTTTTTAAATTATTTATTTACAGCACAGGAGCTGGCTGATGAATACTCCCATCAGCCGCTCCTACTCTCACTGTTATTAGCGGCAGCAGGCATCAGCTGATGGGAGCTGTAGTCCCGTCAGCTGACACCATTGACCGGAGGTAAACTTTATACCTCCGATCACAGCTGCTCGCTCACGCTGTCTTTTGACAGTGTGGGAACCGGGGCTCTCTGGCCGCTGGTGATGATTTCACACCGATCAAAAGCGGTGTTTGCCGCGATGTCAAGCACATGACAGCGCGACAAACACCCGGTGTTTGGGAAGCCGAACCTGAGCAGTAACACGGACTTCCTGGTGAAGTTCGTGTTCTGTGTCCGTGCCCGAACAGTAGGTGTTCGGTACGGACGCCAAACTTTACTGTTTGGGTTCGGCCATCTCTAGCTGTTACTGTATGATGGTATACTGTACACACTGTATTGTAGTATTATTCAGCTGTTACTATATGATGGCATTCTGTACACACTGTATTGTGGTATTATTCAGCTGTTACTGTATGGTGGCATTCTGTACACACTGTGTAGTGGTATTATTCAGCTTTTACTGTATGATGGCATTCTGTACACACTGTATTGTGGTATTATTCAGCTGTTACTGTATGATGGCATTCTGTACACACTGTGTAGTGGTATTATTCAGCTTTTACTGTATGATGGTATACTGTACACACTGTATTGTAGTATTATTCAGCTGTTACTATATGATGGCATTCTGTACACACTGTATTGTGGTATTATTCAGCTGTTACTGTATGGTGGCATTCTGTACACACTGTGTAGTGGTATTATTCAGCTTTTACTGTATGATGGCATTCTGTACACACTGTATTGTGGTATTATTCAGCTGTTACTGTATGATGGCATTTTGTACACACTGTATTGTCGTATTATTCAGCTGTTACTGTATGATGGCATTTTGTACACACTGTATTGTGGTATTATTCAGCTGTTACTGTATGGTGGCATTTTGTACACACTGTATTGTGGTATTATTCAGCTGTTACTGTATGATGGCATTTTGTACACACTGTGTAGTGGTATTATTCAGCTTTTACTGTATGATGGCATTCTGTACACACTGTATTGTGGTATTATTCAGCTTTTACTGTATGATGGCATTCTGTACACACTGTATTGTGGCATTATTCAGCTGGTACTGTATGATGGCATTTTGTACACACTGTATTGTGGAATTATTCAGCTGTTACTGTATGATGGCATTTTGTACACACTGTATTGTGGTATTATTCAGCTGTTACTGTATGATGGCATTTTGTACACACTGTATTGTGGTATTATTCAGCTGTTACTGTATGATGGCATTCTGTACACACTGTATTGTGGTATTATTCAGCTGTTACTGTATGGTGGCATTCTGTACACACTGTATTGTGGTATTATTCAGCTGTTACTGTATGATGGCATTTTGTACACACTGTATTGTGGTATTATTCAGCTGTTACTGTATGGTGGCATTCTGTACACACTGTATTGTGGTATTATTCAGCTGTTACTGTATGGTGGCATTCTGTACACACTGTGTTGTAGTATTATTTAGCAATCACTGTGCTGTTATTCTTTTGTCACTGTGTTTGTGGTATAATTCTGTTATCACTATATTGTGATAGTTCTTAGCAGTTGCTGTATGATAGTATTATTTAGTAGCCAGTGTATGGCGGTATTAACTAATCATTAAAGGGTAATAATATTTTTGTAGAAATCATAATGTATTTTGTGTTGAGGTTACATTTATGGATACAGATTCCTCAATGCAGAAGACTACATTGAAGTTTCACAATCTTCTCTAATGAACACCATAATTACCTTGATTGTTTAAAATGTGTTGCATATTTAGTGTAGGTGCAATAAAGCATGCTACTGTATAAACTTGCTTGGTGCTCCAGCTCTGAATTATCTCTAAATATAGTAAGACAACACAAGATTTCCCTGGAAGAGTGGAAGAAACAGAACCAATGAAACATCACCCTTCTCTGGGAGGGCAGGAAAGAGTCCATTATTCTGAATTAGTCTACCGTATATACTCGTGTATAAGCCGAGATTTTCAGCACCTTTTTTCGTGCTGAAAATGCCCCCTCGGCTTATACACGAGTCATAGGGCAGAAACCAGCGGGGGAGGGGGTGCCGCGGCAGGAGCCGGTGGTTGGGATCATACTCACCCCTCCCCGTGCCATCGCTGAGGTCCCTGCAATCCTGCGTTCTCCCCTTCCTGCAGCTCTCCAGCGCTGAGCGGTGACGTAATACCCGCTCATTAAGGTCATGTAATATGGACGCGACGCCACTCCCATGGGCGTGGCTTCCATATTCATGGCCTTAATGAGCGGTATTACATCACCGCTCAGTGCTGGAGAGCTGCAGGAAGACGGGGAGAACGCAGGATTGCAGGGACGCTCAGCGATGGCATGGGGAGGGGTGAGTATGATGGAGGAGAGGACAAGGAGCACGAGCAGGACGGGGAGGAGAACGGTGGACGGGGGAAGCTGGAGCAGGACGGGGAGGAGAACGGAGGACGGGGAGAACGGAGGACGGGGCAGCATGGAACAGGATGGGGAGGGGGGAGATCGGTGGACGGGGGAAGCATAGAGGAGGACGGGGGAAGCATAGAGGAGGACGGGGAGAACGGTGGACGGGGGAAGCTGGAGCAGGACGAGGAGGAGAACGGAGGACGGGGGAGAACGGAGGACGGGGAAGCATGGAACAGGATGGGGAGGGGGGAGATCGGTGGACGGGGGAAGCATAGAGGAGGACGGGGGAAGCATAGAGGAGGACGGGGGAGAACGGAGGACGGGGGAAGCATGGAGCAGGACGGGGGGGAGATCGGTGGACGGGGGAAGCATGGAGCAGGACAGCGGAGGACGGAGCAGGAGGGGGGGAGCACAGAGGAGAATGGGGGAGTACAGAGCTGGATGGGGGAGCAGGACGGGGGCAGCACAGAGCAGGAGGGCAGTTTATACACCCGGCTTATACATGAGTCAATAATTTTTCCCAGTTTTTTGTGGCAAAATTAGGGGGGTCGGCTTATACACGAGTATATACGGTAATTGGCTAAAGAGCATCTATCAGTAGGATCAACACTGCAAAGCCGCCTCTATGGGCATGAAGGTTATAGAAAGTTGACTGAAATGATATCTGCAATCTGATGTTTTATTCCGGAGTAATCCTCATTTTTCTTCATTTTCTTTGTAAATTAGCCTTTAAGATCTATGGGCCGGACATAGATCTCCCTGAGAATCTGCCTCCAGAGCTTATTATAAGTGAAAGGTGGCATTACCAGTGTGAGACATGTAATGACTGACAGTCTGCTCTCCTGATCTACAAGTCTCACCCTGGTAACGCCTCCTGATATTTAAAATAAGGGTCTGGAGGCAGATTCTTAGGTAGATCTATGTCCGGCCCATAGATCTTAGCAGATAATTTACATATTAAGAAAAAATGTAGATTTCTATTCTTGGTGATAAGACATCAGATTGCAGATGTCAAGGTATCATTTTATAGAACGTTCTATGACTTGTATGTCCATATGGCTTAGGAGGGTTGAAACTACTGACAGATTCCCTTGAAGGCTGTATTCACATGTCCAGTAGTTATTTCTACGTTTGTATCTGTTTTGGGAATAAAAGAAATTAAATGATCCAGGACTGGATCAATTCATTTGAATGAGGACAGAAATTCCATTTGACTAAAATCCAGATCCAATACGGTTTTTAGCAAATTATTTGCATAACTTTAGTGGCCTTCTAAAAAAAACAGATGATAACTGGATCCGTTTGGTGAATCGTTACAGTCAATGTGAACACATTTACAGTGGATCCGTTTGAAAGGAATCTAGTTTTTTTTATTTTTATTTACTGGATCTGCTTCAAACAGATAATTACTGTACATGTGAACTGAGCCCTATGTGTCTTATTCCTCAGTTAACTGCTGATTTTTCTTTTTTTGGGAAGATGAGTAGTTCCTCTGTCTCTCTGGTGCCGCTTATCTCAGAGGAAATGTAGAATCGGTTAGGAAAAATCCAACATTATTTATTTATTTAATTTTTTTTACAAAATCAACTGTCAGACATGGGTCTAGATTGTTGGTAATTCCAGACAAAAGCAGGATATGCCAACAAACACTAATGGATATGACAGCGTCAGTCAGATAAGCACCTTCTATCATAATGATTAAAAGCACAAGTCCTCCTTATCTAACCTCTCATATCTACTACAGATAGGCTAATTGTCCTGAAGAACATCAGAAAGATCCATTTATAGCGGGTTTTTTAATTTAACCCTTTAACAACCATAAAGTCCAAACATTTTTTTTCCCTTTTTTTTTTTTTTTTAATCCACACCAAAGCCATAAGTATTTGAGTCATTGGCTGGATGAGGGCTTGTTTTGGTGAGGTGAGTTGTATATTCCAATGGAAGTGGGAAATGAACAGCAATCCCATCATTTTTTTTAATCTTAAAAAGTAGGTCATCAGAAAATGATCTGCTGTATAAATCAGATTTTTAGAATATATTTACTTCAAAATAAAACTTTGTTAAATGTTTTATTCTTTTTATATCATGAGATCTGTATTAAAATAAAGAAAATCTTGCAGTTTTCACACTGGCCACCGAGGCCTGGTGCACTCGATCAAGAAGTAGCGCACTTTGGACATGCTGGAGAGATGTGCCGCATGTCCGCATCCGCCGGGGTCTGTGGACGCATAGTGGACATGGGGTTTCTTGAAATCTCATCCACTATGCTGTAACTTTTGGACGCTGCGGGAGAGACGCTGCATAAGTATGCAATCAAACCCACCGCAATTCCGGATCGTGGGCACATACTCTTATACTTTTTGCTCTTTACCCACGACTTTGCGGAAGTTTCATTATCATCACAGACAGGATTACAAATATAGGAAATACCTCTATCTACAGTAGGATCCGCCATTCACAGAAAGTGATGTCATCCTCTCCCTCCTATACAATGACCTTTTCACATGCTCATTAGATGCTTTAACCCTTTCATGACCCTGCAATTTCCCATTTTTGCGCTTTTGTTTTTTCATGCCCTTCTTCCAGGAGCCATATTTTTTTTATTTTTTTTGTCAATACGGCCATGTGAGGGCTTGTATTCTTGCGGGACGAGTTGTACTTTTGAATGACGCCATTCATTTTACCATATAGTGTACTGGAAAACAGGCAAAAAAAAATCCAAGTGCATTAAACTGCAAAAAAAGTGCAATTCCGCAATTATTTTGTTTTTTTATTTACCATGTTCACTATATGGTAAAACTGACCTGCCATTATGATTTTCCAGGTCAGTACGAGTTCACAGATGCCAAATATGTATACTTTTTTTTATTTACGTGGTGAAAAAAAAAATCCGAAATTTTGTAAGCAAAAAAAAATTTGCTAATGTCTCCATTTTCCAAGAACTGTTGCGTTCTCATTTTTCAGGATCTGGGGCTGGGTAAGGGCTTATTTTTTGTGGCTTGAGATGACATTTTTATTGATACTATTCTGGGTAGATATAATGTTTTGATCAACTCTTATTACATTTTATTGCAATGTTGCAGAGGCCAAAAATGTAATTCTGGCGTTTTGATTTTTTTTCTCGTTTCATCGTTTATTAATCAGATTAATTTATTTTATACGTTGATAGATTGGACATTTCTGAACGCAGCGATACCAAAATGTTTTTCGTTTTTTTTATATTTTATTTTCAATGGTAAAAAGGGGTTACTTGAACTTTTTTGTTTTTTTATTTCTTTCATAGTTTTAAAAACTTGATGGGCAGGATTTTGATGAGCTTCAGGCAGGTGTGTGTTAAATCGCGCTGTCAGCGATTGAAAGCTCAGCATAGGATCCCGCAACAAAGGCAGGAACACGACCTTTGATGTAAATGTATGTCAAAGGTCATGAAGGGGTTGATACTAAACATAGGGTCTGAGTCAGTCTATAGCTGCTAATGTAAGTGTTTATTTCCTGAACAAACAAGTATGAGTCTAGAATCCATGTGACAAGTGTCATCCCTGTGTCATCAGTGTGACACATATCGATTCCTGGAAATCAGCGGTACTGTTCGCACTGTTCCCTGGTGCTGAAATGAAGACAACTCGCATCACTGTCCGCTGCTCACTTTGCGATCAGCACTAGCAGGGGACAATGTTGAGAGTTATATTCAACTGTTAACAGCAAGAGCAGACGGCGGATGATGGGAGTATTCATCAGCCACCGCCTGCGCTATAAATACATTTTTTTTTT
Source organism: Oophaga sylvatica (assembly GCA_033576555.1). NCBI lineage: Eukaryota > Metazoa > Chordata > Amphibia > Anura > Dendrobatidae > Oophaga > Oophaga sylvatica. The sequence goes on along the minus strand of JARQOD010000006.1, from coordinate 23,515,898 downwards.
AATTATATCGGGTCCTCCTGTTTAATTGATAACCAGCCAGGCAAAACTGACAGCTGTGAGCTGCAACTCTCAGCTGTCAGCAAGGCTGTTTATCAAGAATAGAGGGGTCCCCACTCCGTATTTTTTAATTATTTAAATAAACAATTTAAATAAATGGAAAGAGGCCCCCCCCATTTTTGACAACGAGCCAAGCAAAAGCAGACAGGTGGAGGCTGATATTCTCAGGCAGGTAAGGGGCCATTTATATTGCCCCCCAGGCTAAAAATAGCAGCCTGCAGCCGGCCAGAAAAGGAGCATCTATTAGATGTGCCAATTCTGGCACTATGCCTGGCTCTTCCCACTTACCCTGTGGTGGTGGCAAGTGGGGTTCATATTTGTGGGGTTGATGTCACCTTTGTATTGTCCGGTGACATTGAGCCCATGGCTTAGTAATGGAGAAGCGTCTATAAACGCCTATCCATTACTAATCCTATAGCTATATTATAAATAAATAGACACCCAGAATAAAGTCCTTTAATTGAAATCATGGCACAGACTCCTCTAAAGAATCTAAATGAAACTATGCTTTTGACATTGCCCAGTCCACAAAAGCCATGGTCTCCTGTGTTATGATCTGCTACAAGCACTAAGGAAAGATGGGAATTCTGTCCCTACAATAGAACTGAGCTGGATCCCTACGATGTAACGGGGAACCTGATCCTGCGACCAGACCCGCTAAAGTCCTCAGCTAGTCTGAACGAAGACCTATAGTTGCGAGGGAGGAATCCCTACAAGATCTAGGAACTGGGAGAAAAGGTGGACACCTCCTAACAGAAATTGTAGCAGGGAAAAACAAAACAGAAAACAAATTACTACGAGATCCTAAGATCAAGCAAAACTGACTGAGTAAGGCACCTAAGCACCCGGCTAGCTTAAGAGTAGATAATACAATGAAGTCCAGCAAAGCCAGAAGGGCGGAGCTAGACTAAATAGGGAAAAAAGGTCATGTGACCAGCAAACTGAAACAAATCTAACAAGAGGGTTCTAACAGTACCCTCCCTTCTAAGAGAATCCTCCGGATCCCCTAGGACTTAGGCTTATCCGGAAACCTTTTGTGAAACGCTCTGACAAGTCTAGACGCAGAAACATCATCCGCCCTCACCCATGAGTTATCCTCGGGTCCATAACCCTTCCAAGCGACGAGGTACTGCAAACTCCCTCTATACCGTCTAGAATTTAGGATGCGGGAAATCTCATATTGCCCGTCCTCCACCACGAGGGGAACAGTGGCCGAGACGTCTCCATCTGAGACCTCAGCTTTTTTCAAGAGAGAAACATGAAACACCGGATTAATCTTCCAGGAGTTAGGAAGCTCCAACTTAACAGCAGATTGGTTAATAACCTGAAGCACCTTAAAGGGTCCTACAAACTTGGGACCCAATTTCTTAGACGGAATCCTCAAGCGCAGATTCTTAGAGGACAACCAAACCATGTCACCAATAGCAAACAAAACCTCTTGTCGTTTTCTATCAAAATACACTTTAGATCTTTTGTTAGCCTCCTGAAGATTACCACGCACATCAGTCCAAACTCTCTCCAAAACACCAGAAAAATTCTCCTCTTCAGGTACAGCCGATCCCAACTTGGAAAATGACCCAAAAGACGGATGTCTCCCAGTACAACAAAAAAAAGGCGAACAACCAGCAGAAGCGGATGTATGGTTGTTAAGAGCAAATTCAGCAAGTGGCAGAAACTCAGACCACCCCTCTTGATTATCAGTCACAAAACAACGCAAGAACTGCTCAACATCCTGGTTTTTCCTTTCTGTCTGGCCATTAGACTCAGGATGATATCCGGATGAAAACGACAAATGAACTCCCAACCTGTCACAAAAGGCGCGCCAAAAACGAGCCACAAACTGAGGTCCCCTATCAGAAACAATGTCAGTAGGAACGCCATGTAGTCTGACAATTTCCTTGACAAAGGCCTTAGCGAGAGTCTTAGCGCAGGGCAGTTTGATGAAAGGAACCAAGTGACACATCTTGCTAAAACGGTCCACGACCACCCAGATGACAGTGAAACCCTCAGAGGGGGAAGGTCAGTAATAAAGTCCATAGCCAAATGTGTCCAAGGTGCACTAGGGACCTCCAGAGGGCAAAGCAACCCCGCAGCAGGAGTATGAGAAGACTTAGATCTAGCACACACAGTGCATTGACGCACCCACTTAATGACTTCCTTCTGCCATCCAGGCCACCAAAAGCTGCGACCCACAAGTCTCTTGGTCTCAGAGATTCCAGGATGACCTGCTAACCGAGAGTCATGACATTCAACAAACAAATCTCTCCTCAGGGTACCAGGCACAAACAACCTCCCATGCGGCGTGTTAGATGGGGCACTCTCCTGTGCTTTAAGAATCTCATCTTCCAACACAGAGTCCAAAACAGCAATAACAACCCCCTCTTGCAAAATGTTTTCCTCCTCCTCAGTACCCACCATAGGAGAAAAGCTGCGAGACAAAGCATCAGCTTTAACATTTTTAGTACCTGGGATGTAAGTAACGGTAAAATTAAACCGTGAGAAAAACAGTGCCCACCTAGCCTGACGGGCATTCAAGCGTTTGGCAGCATCAAGGTAGACCAGATTTTTATGATCGGTGAAGACTTGAACGGGAAATTCCGCTCCCTCCAAAAAATGACGCCAGTGTTCAAATGCGAGTTTAATTGCCAACAATTCCCGATTACCGATATCATAATTTAGTTCAGACTCAGAAAATTTCTTTGAAAAAAAAGCACAGGGATGTACTCCATCCGTCTTTTCCTGAGACAACACCGCGCCGACCCCCACAGAAGAAGCATCAACTATGCTTATGACATTGCCCAGTCCACAAAAGCCATGGTCTCCTGTGTTATGATCTGCTACAAGCACTAAGGAAAGATGGGAATTCTGTCCCTACAATAGAACTGAGCTGGATCCCTACGATGTAACGGGGAACCTGATCCTGCGACCAGACCCGCTAAAGTCCTCAGCTAGTCTGAACGAAGACCTATAGTTGCGAGGGAGGAATCCCTACAAGATCTAGGAACTGGGAGAAAAGGTGGACACCTCCTAACAGAAATTGTAGCAGGGAAAATAAAACAGAAAACAAATTACTACGAGATCCTAAGATCAAGCAAAACTGACTGAGTAATGCACCTAAGCACCCGGCTAGCTTAAGAGTAGATAATACAATGAAGTCCAGCAAAGCCAGAAGGGCAGAGCCAGACTAAATAGGGAAAAAAGGTCATGTGACCAGCAAACTGAAACAAAATCTAACAAGAGGGTTCTAACATCCTGTAACAGAATTAAAATAGTAAGCAACAATATTCCTTACCTATCCGCCGAGAAGATAATAATCCAAGATAATAATCCATTTGTCTCATGACGGGTCTAGCTCTGCTACATCTAGATGGCAGGCTGCATTGTTGCATGATGCGACTATACAGCCTGCCATCCAGTAAAAACGCTGAGCAGCATCTGCTACCGCTGCTCAGTGTCTCGCGGTGAACTCCTATGACCTGACTGACGTCACAGCGGGTGTGAGAAAGTTCTCACGCTCGCAGTGCCGTCAGAAAGGTCCTGGGAGTTCACAGCCAATGAACTGAGTTCAACTCACTGACATCAGTGTGAGCGCCATTACAACTTTTCCCACGGCCCATTCAAGGGGTAATTGAAAAAAAAAAAAAAAGCCCCATAGAGCCACAGTCTAGCATCCGATTTTTATGGATAAATTACAATTCTGTAACATAAGAAACTGTAATTTGTCTTATAAATGATTAATAACTACTGAGTAAAAAAAACGGATTGTATACAGATGACAAGTGAGAAAAAAATTGTCCCACTTTTCTGGGTGAAACGCTGAACGATTTTTTTTTTTATATATATACCTCCCTTAAATTGTGAAACTCCAGATACTAAAATTTACATCTCAGAATGTAATGTGTCTAATGGATAAGAAATGATTGAATGTACAGCAGATTGCCGCTTCTTTTCAGTGACTCGTCCTATTATTTACATGTATCCCGGAGGTATCGGCGTGTGACGGTTCGTGCTAAGAGATCAGCGAAAGTAAAGGAACCGACTATTTGTGGCCTCTTCCAGGTAAGTTTGTCGCACGGATCCAAGTAAAACAAACTTGTTCTTTTCTTGTGACTGATAGAAAGTCTAGTTACAACACGACTGGAGCAATTGTCATGCCGCCTGTTACAGCAATAAAGGATTTAAGCAGATTAGCCGGCGTGACAAGTTACTCAAGACGACGCGCCAAGGGGTTTTATTTTTTTTTATTTCTTTTTTTTTTTTACTTCGGCAGCAGATGTAAGATACCGAGCTCCTAAGAAAATTGGTAGAGAAAAGCACAGCAACTGCAAGGGCATCGACGATTAATCCGTGCCGCCTGCAACATGACTCCTATTATAGGAAAACTAGAGATGTCCCATCAGAAATAATACAGAAGGTCAAAGTTTAGAAGAAGAATCAACAATACTACAAAGCTTCTTTCCTCAGAGGCATCATGACTTTTTTAAGACGCCTCCAATGCCCAACACTGGGACGTTTCCACTATTATGATGTCAATAATTGATAGAATAGAGGAAATTGGAGCCAGTTTACACACATAGCCTGTGCAGCACAGGGGCCCCGAGGTGACAGTCGGGTCCACTGGTCACAGAAGATTTTAACACTAGTATGCTGCCCCTCTTCCAACCTCCTCCTGTTGACAGTCGACAGGAATCTCCCACATTACACAGACACTGCATCATTTCAGTCGCCAAACTCTTCCCTGCCCCAGACTAAAAGAAAGATACTGACTGTCCATTTACTGTACTTGTCAGAAAATGTATTTTTCTTAAAGGGGTTCTCCTAACTGTTATAGTTATCATCTATCCACAGGACTGTCTCTGACAGTCCCATGGACAATGTATTAATCGGTGTGAGGCCCAACAGTCAAACTCCCACAATCGCCTATAGATAGGTGATATCTTGCGTTTGTTGGGACGACACAATTAAATATGAAAGTACGGATTTTCTAGGCATGGAGGCAGAAGCGAAGGCCAACGTGCTGATAAGAGAAACATAAGCTACACTTGGTTGGACAGGCATGTCCCAAAATGTAATTTTTTTACAACCTATACATTGATTAGTAATGTGGTCATCATGGCAATATTGTGATCTTTGCAGAACCTCAATACTTCTTTATGGGGGGGGGAAGTTTCAAAACAATCAAGGTTTCCGCCAAGATCCTAGACAATTTTTTTTCTCCTTGAACAAAATATAGGCCTCGCAGTTCACCATATTAAGGATGAGCAGAAGAGCATGTGAGACTAAACTTGAAAAATTAGGAAATTAGCTCCAGGGCTGTCACGCACAGTGTAGGACAGACTTAGGCTAGGTTCACATTTGCATATATGTGCGCAGCGTATCATCTGCATATGCAAACGCATGCAGGACTGATCGAGTACTGCACCTCTTGATTCTAAAGATTGTCAAAATTCTAGTGGTGTGCCTTGTCTTCTGCATCTGAACATTGGCATTCCTCCATGCATGTTTGTCACACTTAAGTGTTTCATATCAGCAAACCAATTTAAATATTAGACAAAGATAACACAAGAAGACAGAAAATACAGTTTTTTAATGAAGGTCTTTATTGTTAAGGAAAACGAAATCCAAATCTAAAAGGATCAGTGTGAAAAAGTTATTCCCCCTAAACCTAATACCTGGTTAGGCCACCCTTAGCAGCAACAACTGCAATCAAGGAATTTTGGCCCATTCATCTATGCAGAAGTGTTGTAATTCAACCACATTAGAGAGTTTCCGAGTATGAACCGCCTTTTGAAGGTCATGCCACAACATCTCAATCAGATTAAGGTCAGGACTTTGACTAGGCCACTCCAAAGTCTTAATTTTGTTTTTCTTAAGCCATGAAGTGGTGGACTTAGATCATTGTCCTGCTGCATAACCCAAGTGTGCTTCAGCTTGCGGTCAGGAACAGATGGTCGAACATTCTCCTTCAGGATTTTTTGGTAGACAGCAGAATTCATGGTTTCATTTACCACAGCAAGTCTTCCAGGCCCTGAAGCAGTAAAACAGCCCCAGATCATCTCAATACTACCACCATATTTTACTGTTGGCATGATGTTCCTTTTCTGAAATGCTGTGTTACTTCTATGGCAGATGTAATGGGACATACACCTTCCAAAAAGATAAACTTTTCTCTGTCCACAAAGTATTCTCCCAAAAGTTTTGGGGATCATCAAGATGTTTATTAGCCAAGCTGAGATGAACCTTTATTTTCTTATTGCTCTGCAGTGGTTTTTGTCTTGGAACTCTGCCATGCAGGCCATTTTTGCCCAGTCTCTTTCTTATGGTGGAGTCATGAACGTTGTGCTCATGGCATTTTTGTTGGTCTACCACTCCTGGAAGGTTCACCACTGTTCTAATATTTACATTTGTTTGGTGATCTGAACCATTTAAGTGTGACAAATAAAGGGGCCAACGCTTTTTCACACAACTGTATGTATATATAGGCCTGTATTTAACCCCTCTCTGACATTAGACGTATCCCGTCCATAAAACCCGTGACAATCTGACCATGGACGGGATAGTACGTCATAGGCGATCAGCTGCGTTCCCGGGGGGAGCGCAGCTAATCGCCGCCGGGTGTCAGCTGATTATCACAGCTGACACCCGTGACTGTGTGTCAGGAGCGCTCCGGGCACATTAACCCCTTGCACACCGCGATCAAACATGATCGCGGTGTACTCGGGGCACAGGGAAGCATCGCGCAGGGATGGGGCTCCCTGCGCGCCCCCCTGAGACCCTCAGACCAGCGCGATGTGATCGCGCTGTTCTGAGGGCTTCCTCCCTCCCAGAACCCGGATCCAAGATGGCGCCGGGGTCCTGGAGGGAGGCGGCTTCCTCAGTGCCTGCTGAGAGCAGGCACTGAGAAGCCTGCTGCACTGCCTGAGCGATCGCTGGTGTGACAGAGTGCTGTGCACACTGTCACACCAGCGATCTGATAAAATACAGTGATGTCCCACCCTGGGACAAAGTAAAAAAGTTAAAAAAATAAAAATAAACATGTTTTAAAAAAAATCCAAAATAAATAAAAAAAATAAAAATATTCCCCAATAAATTCATTTCTTCCTGTAAATAAAAAAACCAAAACAATAAAAGTACACATATTTGGTATCGCCGCGTTCGTAACGACCCCCCCTATAAAACTGTCCCACTAGTTAACCCCTTTAGTGAACCCCTTAAAAAAAAAAAAAAACAAAGCAAAAATCAATGCTTTATCATCATATCCGCGAACAAAAAGTGGAATAACACGCGATCAAAAAGACGGATATAAATAAACATGGTACCGCTGAAAACATCATCTTGTCCCACAAAAAACGAGCCACCATACAGCATCATCAGCGAAAAAATAAAAAAGTTATAGCTCGCAGAATAAAGCGATGCAAAAATAATTATTTTTTATATAAAATTGTTTTTATTCTATAAAAGCGCCAAAACATAAAAAAATGATATAAATGAGGTATCGCCATAATCGTACTGACCCGAAGAATAAAAATGCTTTATCAATTTTACCACATGCGGAACGGTATAAACGCCTCCCCCAAAAGAACTTCATGAATTGCTGATTTTTGTTCATTCTAACCTCCCAAAAATCGAAATAAAAAGCGATCAAAAAATGTCACGTGCTCAAAAATGGTACCAATAAAAATTTCAACTCGTACCGCAAAAAATAAGACCTCACATGACTCTGTGGGCCAAAATATGCAAAAATTATAGCTCTCAAAATGTGGCGATGCAAAAAACTATTTTTGCAATAAAAAGCATCTTTTAGCGTGACAGCTGCCAATCATGAAAACCCGCTATAAATAGTAAATCAAACCCCCTTTATCACCCCCTTAGTTAGGGAAAAGTAATAAAATAAAAAAATGTATTTATTTCCATTTTCCCATTAGGGTTAGGGTTGCGGCTAAAGTTAGGGTTAGGGTTGGCGCTAAAGTTAGGATTAGGGTTAGGGTTGGGATTAGGGGTGTGTTAGAGTTAGGTTTGTGGTTAGGGTTGGGACTAGGGTTAGGGATGTGTTGGGGTTAGGGTTGGAGTTAGAATTGGGGGGTTTCCGCTGTTTAGGCACATCAGGGGCTCTCCAAATGTGACATGGCGTCTGATCTCAATTCCAGCCAATTCTGCGTTGAAAAAGTCAAACGGTGCTCCATCACTTCTGAGCTCTGCCATGCGTCCAAACAGTAGTTTATCCCCACATATGGGGTATCAGCGTACTCTGGACCCCAAGAGTTATTGTCCAATTTGTCCTATTTCTTCCGTTACCCTTGGGAAAATAAAAAACTGGGGGCGAAAATATCATTTTTGTACAAAAAAAAATTATTTTTTTGTTTTTACGGCTGTACATTATAAACTTCTGTGAAGCACTTCGGGGTTCAAAGTGCTCACCACACATCTAGATAAGTTCCTTGTGGGGTCTATTTGCCAAAATGGGGTCACTTGTGGGGGTTTCCACTGTTTAGGTGCATCAGGGGCTCTCCAAATGTGTCACTACTTCCCTTCCGAGCCCCGACGTGTGCCCATACAGTAGTTTTTGCCCACATATTGGGTATCAGCGTACTCAGGACAAATTGGACAACAACTTTTGGGTTCCAATTTCTTCTGTTACCCTTGTGAAAATAAAATATTGGGGGCGAAAAAATCATTTTTGTAAAAAAAAAAAGATTTTTTATTTTACGGCTGTACGTTATAAACTTTAGTGAAACACCTGGGGGTTCAAAGTTCTCACCACACATCTAGATAAGTTCCTTGAGGGGTCTAGTTTCCAAAATGGTGTCATTTATGGGGTTTCCACTGTTTAGGCAGATCAGGAGCTCTCCAAACACGACATGGCGTCCAGCCAATTCTGCGTTGAAAAAGTCAGACGGCGCTCCTTCCCTTCCAAACTCTGCCATGCACCCAAACAGTGGTTTACCCCCACATATGGGGTATCAGCGCACTCAGGACAAATTGCACAATAACTTTTGGAGTCTTGTTACCCTTGGAAAAATAAAAATTGGGGTGAAAAGATCATTTTTGTGGAAAAAATGATTTTTAAATTTTACGGCTCTACATTATAAACTTGTGTGAAGCACTTGGGGGTTCAAATTGCTCACCAAATATCTAGATAAGTTCCTTAGGGGGTCTAGTTTCCCAAATGGGGTCATTTGTGGGGGTTTCCACTGTTTAGGCACATCAGGGGCTCTCCAAATGCAACATGGCATCCAGTCTCAATTCCAGCCAATTTTGATTGGAAAAAGTCAAATGGTGCTCCTTCCATTCCGAGCTCTGCCGTGCGCCCAAACAGTGGTTCCCCCCCACATATGGGGTATCAGCGTACTCAGGACAAATTGGATAACAACTTATGTGGTCCAATTTCTCCTGTTACCCTTGGGAAAATAAAAAATTAGTGACTAAAAGATAATTTTTGTGGGAAAAAAATAGGATTTTTTATTTTCATGCCCGGGCATTATAAACTTGTGTGAAGCACTTGGGGGTTCAAAGTGCTCACCAAAGATCTAGATAAGTTCCTTAGGGGGTCTAGTTTCCAAAATGGGGTCACTTGTGGGGGGTTTCCACTGTTTAGGCTCATCTGGGGCACTGCAAACGGAACATGACCCCCATCAACGTCTGCATTCCAAAACGTTACTACTTCCTTTCCAAGCCCTGCCATGCGCCCAAACAGTTTCCCCCTCCCCCACATACGGGTATCAGCGTACTCAGGACAAATTGGACAACAACTTTTGGGGTCCAATTTCCTTGGGAAAATTTAAAAATTTGGGACTAAAAAATCATTTTTGTGGAAAATTGTTTTTATTTTTTTTCACACCCAGGCATTATAAACTTTTGTGAAACACTTGGGGGTTCAAAGTGCTCACAACAGATCTAGATAAGTACCTTAGGGGGTCTAGTTTCCAAAATGGTATCACTTGTGGGGGTTTCCACTGTTTAGGTGCATCAGAGGTTCTCCAAACGCGACATGGCATCCAATCTAAATTCCAGCCAATTTTAGTTTGAAAAAGTCAAATGGCGCTCCTTCCCTTACGAGCTCTGCCGTGTGCCCAAACAGTGGTTTTCCCCCAAATATTGGGTATTGGCATACTCAGGAGAAATTGCACAACAACTATATCTGCCCATTTTCTCCTTTTACCCTTGTGAAAATAAAAAAAAAGTTTGTAAAAGATCATTTTTTGTGGCTAAAAAGTTAAATATTCATTTTTTCCTTCCACGTTGCTTTAGTTCTTGTGAAGCACCTGAAGGGTTAATAAACTTCTTGAATGTGGTTTTGAGTACCTTGAGGGGTGCAGTTTTTAGAATGGTGTCACTTTTGGGTATTTTCTGCCATATAGACCCCTCAAAGTGACTTCAAATGTGAGGTGGTCCCTAAAAAAAATGGCTTTGTAAATTTTGTTGTAAAAATGAGAAATCGCTGGTCAACTTTTAACCCTTATAACTTCCTAACAAAAAAAATTTTGGTTCCAAAATTGTGCTGATGTAAAGTAGACATGTGGGAAATGTTATTTCTTAACTATTTTGTGTGATATATTTCTCTGTTTTAAGGGAATAAAAATTCAAAGTTTGAAAATTGCAAAATTTTAAAAATTTTCGCCATATTTGCGTTTTTTTCAAAAATAAACGCAAGTTATATCGAAGAAATTTTACTTCTAACGTGAAGTACAATATGTCACGAGAAAACAATCTCAGAATCGCGAATATCCGTTGAAGCGTTCCAGAGTTATAACCTCATAAAGAGACAGTGGTCAGAATTGTAAAAATTGGCCCGGTCATTAACGTGCAAACCACCTTTGGGGGTGAAGGGGTTAAAGGGAAGAAAAGAGGGTGATTTAAACTAAGGCTAGGCATCACATCTTCAGACCGATATGGCAGCCTGGCTGCTACAACAAACTATCGGCACCCTGAGATTACATAATTACGGGTTGATGTGCACTCAAACAAACACCTGACCTGAATTGACCTGATGCCTTAGATGCCACTGTCAGAGATTGACAGCAGTATAGGGTTCAGTCACTACTGCTGGCAGTGAGTGCTGGCTGTGTAAAACAGCCAACATCTGTTAGGTAAGTTGCAGGCCTGAACCCTCTTCATACACCTGCACTGGGTTTGTGGCCTACATGTACATCACACATCAGGAAGAGTTTATGGAATCAACTATCACAGCTACAACTTTAGTCGCTCTTCTCTGCACCTGCTCTAGTTCAGCCATGTCCTTCTGGAACACTGGAGCCTAATACTGGACATACTATATAAGTGTAGCCGCACTTGTGACCTGTATAGAGGCAAAACTATGTTTTTCGCTTGAGAGTCTATGGCTCTTTTAATGCATCCCATGATTTTTTTTGCCTTGGCACCAGCAGCCTGACACTGATCACTAATGCTAAGTTTATGATCCATCAAGATCCCTAAAGACCTCACCTGCAGCCTGAATTTCTCTGTTCCCTTACTTTCAAAAAATGGGAAGGGAACAAAGGTCTTGATGAGGGGAGGGGTCGGGCTGGAGTCGATGGTGCCTGATTTTTTAAGAGGCGCACATGAATCAGGTGTGCCTGAAAAGTGACGAGCGCCTTAACTACAAATCTTACTCCAGTCGAGAACTTGAGTAAGATTTGTATCTCAAGCCACCTCGCAGCTCGTCGTGCCCCCATTCTGACACAGCTCCATCCACTTTAAGCTGGCGTGAAAATGGCAAAAGTTGCAACATTTCTTTAGCAACTCTGCGTTGCGCAACAATTTTGCAACTTTTCAAAGTGCTTTACTCCAGAATTATGTCGTTATCGCTTCGGTGAACTAGGGTCTTATTACTTTTCCAGCTCTTTTTTGCTCCAACACTTCGATCCCGCCCTGGGAGACCATAACCCTCCTCCATTTATCATTTATTTGTGACCTACATGAAAATCTATCATAACCATTGGCAATAATAATAACAGTATAAAAGTATTATGTCATTATGACTGATCGCGGCAGCAGGATAATGAGTCCATATCTCTGCACTGTAGCAGGTGGTTGGTTCGGCTCTCTGCACCCCAGGCGCTGGTTACTTTTTATTCCCTTAGGTACAGATGTGGAGACGGGAAGTGAAGGAGAATGACGTTAGGATTCCGCAGTGATACAAAGTTCCACCGGATGATTCACCTAGTGTGCGGGGCCAGTGTATCTCCTCTCTGTGGAACACCATGTGTTCTTACTTGATCCTATAAAATGTATCACAATTATCTTTCAGCGAACGTTCTCTATACTTAAATACATTCTCTGTCTCCAGCTCTAGATGATTTAATTCCTGGATCTTAAAAGGAACGTTCTTAGAAAACAGCAGAACTAAACTGACATAACCAGAGGCAATTAAGTTTTCAATGTGCATTAGAGGTAAATTATTGTGTGCCTTGAAAGCTTTCAGCGTCCTTTCTATCAGAATTTCTTTATCCTTTAAAATGTCAGATATTGTCGCTGCAGGGAGATTTCATTACTGGCCGCTGCATAAATCGCGCTTATTAATTCACACTTTATAAAACAGTATGAAGCTGTCTGTAAAATCACAAAAAGCCTGATACTTCAACATTTATATTTCCCTTTGTAAATGTTGTGATGCATCAATAAAGCCCTTTCTACACTCTTTAGGGCTTTCGTAAAATGTATATACCTGGGATGGATAATGGCGGCATCAGTCGCCCATTGAGTGCTATTGTAAAAAACGCAAAACATACCTTTGACCTTTGAGCCAATAGATTGGTCTACTGCAGTAAAAAATGGAAATCCGACGCGTATCATCCAAATTGGCCGCAATTGGATAATTGGGGGGTATTCATTGAGTAAATGTTCACTGCCATGTGGGCCACATGTAGCCCTAGAACTGTTGTTGACAGCCATTATAGAGCTCTGCCATGGTAATTGGTAGTTTTTAACCTAATTATCACACCTCTTTGACATCCACCTTCTTGTCATCGACTCCTCTTGATCTCATTGCTGTCCAATATATATTATGACATGGCACCCAATGAAGGCAGTAGGAGAATATGGTCATAATTATTATGCCAGATTCCAAAAAGTGAATGTTTCCAATGCACTGGAGTAATTGATTTTTCTCTTTATTTGAAAGCAGACACTTTATATTTTAAATGCATCTTGGAAAATAAAGAGACAAAATAATTACTCCACTGCCCTAGAAACATTCACTTTCTGATCTTATCTACAATTTGGTGGGAAGTCATCCCCAATATGCATGGACTTTGGAGTTGTGCATGGAAAAACCACCATGGATATGCCAGAGTGAGAGCCAATAATTGCTGTGGTTCTCCAGTCAGCAAAGATTTCCTTTTCTATGATAACCCTCGGAACAACAATTATCTATGGTCCAAGACAATTCTCTGATGTCTCCTATTGGGGGGCTTGCGGATCAGAAAGGATTCGGTTAGAATTATAGAATGTTAGGGTTGGAAGAGACCTCCTGAGTCATCTAGTCCAACCCCCTGCTCAATGCAGGATTCACTAAATCATCTCAGATAGATGTCTGTCCAGCCTCTATTTGAAGACTTCCATTGAAGGAGAACTCACCACCTCTCATGGCAGCCTGTTCCACTCCATATTAGAGAATGTTTCTACATCTATAGGGTTTAGGAAATGAATTGCCATACACACTAATTGGAAATTCTAGGTCAACAGAGCCACATTTGTGTAAGATCCTTATTTCTTATAGCCCTCATACACATTAATCTAATGTTGGCCAAACCCACCGATACTGTCAGATTTGGCCGACATTCTAATCTGTATGGAACCTCGGACAATTTATAGTCAGTTGCGATATCGGACGGTTGATCCATTTGTTCTCCTGTAGATAAGCCGTCACCAGACATCGGAAGGTTGATCCATTTGTTCTCCTGTAGATAAGCCGTCACCAGACATTGGACGGTTGATCCATTTGTTCTTCTGTAGATAAGCCGTCACCAGACATCGGACGGTAGATCCATTTGTTCTCCTGTAGATAAGCCGTCACTGTAGACAAACCGTCACCACACATGGCTCTCTTGTAGAGAACACAGGAGCGCTCAGTTGACAACCTTCTCAAGTGTATGACAGTCTTTAGTCAAAGTGAAGAGTGGTCACAAAAGATCTCTGGAGAGCCTATCTTGTCCTTCGTACAGGTAACCTATTGATCTGAATTGACCCTATGTAATACCTTGTTTCTCCTTTGGTGGCGCTGCAGAGAAATCAAACACCTATTGTTAGATATTGCTATAAATTCCCTATAGATAACATCTGATTGTCAGAGTTTCGGCAAAAGGACACTTCGTTCACAGCTTATCATCATGGGAGAACTTGGATAATAAGCAATATCTGTGTCATTTCCAGACACCGGAGTGCTGATGTTTTACTTTATACGTGATTCACTGTTAGAATAATGCTTATTAATAGAAATATTGACTCACTTCTCTGTAGGTTTTTCTAATAATGCTGCCTGTCTCTGGATAACACTGCAATATTGCTAATAAAGTTTACTCACAGATAAAAACAATAGAAGTTATTCTTCTTGCAGATATTCACTCCTGCTTCTGAAAAATAGGAAATTGTAGGGCCCCCTGACGAAGGCTTCCGCCGAAACGCGCGTCGGGGTGACGCGGGCGTGTTGGTGGTTTTCCCTCCGCGGCCTCGACTTTCCTGGTGGACCTTTGCACCCTCAGTGGTATGTTTAATCTATCACTTTTATATGGCAATACGGAATTATTATACAATGGCAATACTCCTTTGGCTACATCCATGCCATTTCCACCAAATGGGCCGTGCATTCTGATTTTCTATATGATACTGGTATACTTTTGAGGGAATATATATATATTTTTGCTAACTCTCATATGAGTCTATGTATACTATCTTGTGATATGATCTGATTTTATAGCTCTGAATTACTCAGCAGCACCCCTGCATCCCGTGTTCTTTACTGCACATATGCACTTTGGTTTTCTAACTCTTTTACCTGTTCGTATCTGTATTAATAAATATTTCTATGTTTTCATTATATATCTTGGACTATTTGGTCGTTCTTTTTTCTTTTTTTCCTTTATACATTACAGAGTAGACAGTCACACATGGTTTGCATTTATTCACTTCTATCATGTCTAATGTTATGTGCTAAGACATTAATTTGCTCTAATCAGCATTTATTTCCAGCGCCTCACTCTTCTGCATTGTATTAGATGAAACCGCAGCGCTTTTATTGACTCAGTCTTCAGTATTTCAAGGGAGCTGTGTTATATGTGATAGCGTCTAGCAGCCGCATCACTCACAGATATTCCCACAACAGTCGCCCTTCGAAGCCGCAGAGTCCTCAATCTCGGTTTAGAAACACAAAGTTTATTTTTTTTCCCCCCAAGAAGCCTCTATCGGTGTCTGTATTTCTTCTGCAGATCTGCGGTGCTGCGCACAGACGCGCCGTACACTTTCCAGTACGTCAAGAATATTTGGAGACATGGCCAGAAGTTGCAGTAAATTACCAGAAGTCTCTAATTTAGTGAAAGTCTGTTCTAAATCTGAAAAAAAAAGTTTGCAGAAAGCGGATCTAGTCGACAGCCATGTAATAGCCTCAGGAAGGAACTGCACAGCGCCTATAGGGAATAAACCAATGGTTGAGATGGTCACAAAAAGTGGCAAAAAAAGAATATAGAAATCATACAGAGCCACTGCTCACTGGAGCATGCCTTCTGGAAAAAGTGCAGAGCTTAGAAACTGAATAGAAAAGAGCTTGCGATTGTTCGACCATCACTGCTAGACAGCTATGGTGGTCGGAATCCTAGGCAACAAGATGTAAACAAGAGAAAAGTGTTAAGAGCGGCTAAAAATTGTTCTAAACAGTAAAATACAAAAGTTCTTGCTTTTACAAGGCCTATATATAGCATTACCCATTTATGAAGATGGGAATAACACTTTAAGCCTTTAATAATTCACGTATTTTAGAACGGACTATTAATTTATTTAACTTTCTTTTTCATCTTTTTATTTTTGCATTTGAAGCACTATGACTTTTTAATTTTTCCATCGATAACGCATGATGACCGATAGTGTTTTTCTGTTATTTTGTCATGCTACACTTTTAGGGTTTATATAATGCATTCATTTTTTATGTTGTTTTTCTGCTTTTTATCATCGAGTGTAAGTAACAAGTTACATTTATTCTACACTGTAGGTCAGTACGGTTACGTTGATAACAAATTAGTATAGTTTTTTTTTTACATTTTAATACTTTTGCATAAAAAAACTTGTTTGTTTTGTGTTTTATTTTTAAGTCATTTTTAGGTTGTCAAATTCTGAAAGGTTTACGGTAACTTTTTTGTTTTTTCCGTCACCACAGAAATATGACAATTTAATTTTTTGCTGAATTAGTTAAAGTTTTCATTCATATAATTTTGGGATGAATAATTTATTAATTCATTTTTTAGAATTTTGAAGACGTTAGGATTGCAACTACCCCCACCCCACCAAAAAAAACAGCAGTTACATTTTTTTTATTATTATTTACCATGCACCATGCAGTAAAAAATAGAAAGGTCACTCTACAGGTTGTAATGTTTGCAGGGGTAGCCACTACATATTTTTTGGTATTTTTTTTAAATAAATATTAAATATTAATACATTATTGGGGGTGCAGGAAAGCTTTTTTTTCCCATGAAACATTATTGAAGTTAATTGTATTTTTGCTTCCTTATGGGACTTGAACTGGCCAGTGTTAGCCCCAAATCTTCCATATGACAGAATCAACCCAATGCATTGTACCTGTGGAACAAGTGTCTGAAAGGGAATCAACTTCCTCAATCAAACACCTTAGATGTCATCTACACTATTGGCTGCAGCATCTAAGGGATTAACTAAGACTACATTTATTGCATTTTTTTTCAATGCCCATGTCTGTCTACAACAACCTGCACAATGTGAAATACGTAGATCTGTACCTAGATATCTCCAACTGCAAGGTCTGCAAAAATCAGTGGAGCGGAAAAGAAAAATGTTTGTAACAAGCACATTAGTAATGCTCATATATTTACATAGCAAAGCCTTTGCAGTGTCCCCCAAATCCTATGTATTCCCTTCTTGAGCGGAGAAAATATTTAACGTTTACTGGATGTGTAAAAATGCAATTAATTTTTGTTAAAAAATTTAATTTCCCCAAATCAAAGTTTTTCCAAATGCACAACTGAGACGACCTAACGGGAATATTCGGAGGAGCACATGAACTCCCATCTAATGTGCCTTAGACGCAGTGCTGCTTGGCATCGCACCGTCCCTGGATAAATGTCAGCAGCCTCATGTGATCGCTACAAGGCCCCTGCCATATGGTGCATGTGATATTATGAGGCGGCTCATAGGCTTCTTGACATCGACCATCATTAATCTTCAATCTGCCATCAAGATTAATTTAATATAATGAAGTTGTGGAATACGGTGTAACGAGTTTTTCATTACCTGAAGAGCTTAATAGTGAATCAATGATTGCGTTCAGACTCCAGGAGTGATAAAGGGACGGTATGTACATACAGTAGAAGCCTAATGACTTATCCTTTCTCATTGAGCAATCATCATGCACAAAATAATTATTCATCTCTGCTATATGTATATATGGTATATACGGTATCTACTGGAGCGGAGATACTATCCACAACATACCCGATAAGTTGCAAATTTCTCCATCCTGAACTTTACCATTTCATGGTTAGGGGTGGAATCCACTGTAAAATCCACATGTAACTGTGTGTAAGATTTTCCAAACTCTCATCCGCAGGTTTCAGGGAAAATCCAAAATGTATATAAAGCGGTGTTGCAGATTTGTTTTCCTTCAGCATGCCAATTAGTGCTGCAAATTTTCACTGTGGATCTCACTTTTTGCAATGCTGTGAATCAGATTCAGCTCCATAATGGAATCCACACTATTTAGCGCTTATTTTGCCACTATAAATTAGATGTGGATTTTCCTCTGCGGAAATTCCACAGCTATGGTTGTAACCAAATAGTGTTTTTTTTATTTATCAATTTTAGAAAACAAAAATTATTTGAAAAGTAGTTTTAGATCATTATTAAATCCTGCACATCCTTACTTACCGGTAGTCCTCCATAGGAAAAAGCATGCAAATAGGCTCTCCTCCAGGGAAAGTGTTCCTCACATGTCCCTGGCTCTTGAGCCAGGCTCTGCATCTTCTTTTCTCAGTGTTCCTCTCCCACTGAACGTTTTGGGTTAACATGGTAAACTGACTCGTGCCGATGATGTCATTCCCCTAGGCTTTACGGTTGTGGCACACAACTTGAGTATTCAGGTAGTGTGGCGTCTATGGGGTATGAGGCTCTTTGTGCCACTTAACCAACCTGGTACTGATGTACCTAGGTGCCTGACTGCATATATGACTCTATTGTTTCTCATTGCCTGTACACACACTCGGCTATGCTGTATAAAGGTGCCTGTCTACATGTTCAGTTCCACATGTTGCCCAGCATATCCAGCTTCACTGATCCAAGCTGTTTATGTATTGTCCAGAAGATCCAGCTCCCCTATTCTACATGCCGTCTTTCATATTCATCAGTACATGTTGCTCCTGGGTGCCAACCTGCAAATCCAACTCTTCTGTTCCACGTGCCGTTCATCTTATTCAATTCTGCTGTATCTCACTGCACCTTTATTCAGAGATGACCATCTAGACCTTTGACTTAGCAAATCCACATAATCAGGTGAGTCATAATAGAAAGGAGTTCAGGTTAAGGGGAATCTGTCAGCAGAATTTCATCTGCCAAATTATTTATGTGCACATGTGTAGCCCTGGTATGTAAGGCACACAGGATCTGGAGAATGCGCAGTAAGGTAACAGTTAAAGCTTGACACTCACTTACACTTCAGACACACCCACAGGGGTGTATAGGGGAGTGACGTGTAGCACAGGGGAGAGTCAGTCTAGCTTCCTGTCATCGTACAGAGCAGTCGGGGCTAGTTCTTCTTAGACAGTGAGGATTCCTGTCAGAGCTCTGGGTGAGCAGAAGATTAGTTCCTGCCAATTCAACGAAGTGGAGTCTAGTAACGGATGACTAGTTATCATCCCAAGTCTAGTCAGAGTTACCTTTTACTCAGTCTGAACTTTGAGGAAACTGAGAGTTACTCAGTGAGACCAAGGAAGAAAACTGACTTTCTATCTTCACGCTTCAGTGCTACATTGAAAGCAGAAGCAGGGCGAAGGGCATAGTGGGAAGGATTCAGAAGTGCCTTAAGGATCGGATTATCCTGCACATTGTCACCGGTCACTGGGGACCGAAGCGTCACTATAGCTCCAGGCATAGTGATAGAAAAGCCAGAGTCTTACTGGACCTTAGGTTGCAGAAAGCCGCCCTTAGAGTGCCAGTACGTAACCGAGTCAGGAGAACAAGACTTCTGAGTCTGGCGCACGGCAAAAGAAAGTACTTAGTTCACCACTTATAAGGCTCTATCACAAAACCGGCCGGGCAGTACAGCTAGTGGGAAAAGCTGAAAACTATAGAGTTAGCTTAGCTACAGGCAAGCTTGGACTCACTCATCATTTGGAAAGAGAAGGAGGCCTGTAACCTGCTCAACTGTTACCGCTACGTGCATTCATCCACCCCGAACAGCCTCCCTGGGACCTGCCTGAACAACTTGAAGTAAAAGGTATGGAAAGAAGCTTCTATGTGTGAGACTGAGTTATTTGATTGCATCCCTGCACAACCCCACCATAACTATCGACCTGAGGGAAGAGTCCCACCTGTAGGGGACCCGACAACTAGCTGCCACACCATCCCCTCAGAGATCTACAGCAGCGCTGGTCTTAGTGATCAGAGAACTACAGGTGGCGTCACAAACTGTATATATACCTATCCCCTGTAAATATTCCCCCCAACATACGCCTGACCGCCAGGGCCACAGACCGAGCCAGCGCTACCTGTGACAACCCCATAGACTTCCATGGGCTCGGCTCTGAGTACCCCATTGCTCTGGTAAACCACAATTGTGGTGCGGGTCGAGACAACTTGGCGTCACGAACAGGATCCGAAACTTGCAGAATTGCGAGCCCTGTGTGCCTGCGGAGTGTTTTGGTGAAAAAGACTGTTGCTATTGTTTGGCGCCAAATACCGCCATATTTGCCGCCATATTCGCG
Source organism: Oophaga sylvatica (assembly GCA_033576555.1). NCBI lineage: Eukaryota > Metazoa > Chordata > Amphibia > Anura > Dendrobatidae > Oophaga > Oophaga sylvatica. The sequence goes on along the minus strand of JARQOD010000006.1, from coordinate 23,495,685 downwards.
CCCTGAGGCGCTGGAGAAGAAGGTGGGCGTACCTGAAGGAGCGCGCAAAGTCTTGGACACGCCCCCGGCTCTGACTCAGCGGCAGGTCCTGCGACAGGAAGTGAACGCTCTGACATCAGAGCGCCTGCGACGCAGGTCCTGTTCCTACTGCTGTGCCTGGGAAATAGCAGCTTCTGAAACCGGTAGGCTCCGTTTAACCAAGGGGGCGCTAATATGTTGCAACAACCGGCCGACAGTGCGGCCCCAGCCGGAGGACCCGACTCCGCACCGCGTGGCGTTGTAGCGCCAGATGGGGGCGCAGGCCCAGCACTCAGTCCGGTGGTCCCGCTCATGCCACTAACGCTTCCATATATGCCTGGGGCGAAATGGCTTCCCAGTACAGCGGCGAGCCAGGCACTTTAGCAGGATTCAAACGGAAGATATGCAGTGTCCTGGAAATGTACTCTATGTCTGAGAGGCAAAAAGCTGCAGTATTAATAGGGCAGCTAACTGGCGCTGCTGAGAGAGAAGTGGAGACTTGGGCTACCACGGACCAGGAGTTGGTGCCTGCAATCCTCTTAAAGTTACAGGCCATTTTTGAAGATCGCACCGAAACAGATCTCCGGATGGCATTCTATAACTGTTCACAGCAACCAAGTGACAGCATAAGGGACTATGCCTGCCGACTACAAGGGGCCCTGAGAGCCCTCAAGCAGGTTAATACCATAAGTGTCATTGATGAAAATAAGATGCTGAAAGAACAATTTGTGCAGGGACTGAGGTCCCAGGCGGAACGCAGAACTGTGAATTGGTGGTCTTTAGATCACCCTGATGCTACCTTTGATGCCCTAAAGGACATGGCAATAAAAGGGCTGCGGCCCCTGGGCAAACCTGAGGTGGCAACCCAACATCGTCAGGATGAAGTCACTCTGGAGCCGGCGGCAACCCCCTTTTCCTCGCTAGTGGCCGAAACCAAAACGCAGGTGACACCCCCTAGTGAATTGGACTGTCTGCGCTCAGAGGTGCGCCAGCTGACTAAAAATCTGGCTGCTGTGATGAGTGCCCTGCAGCTGCGGAAAGAGGAAGAAGGGAAGATCTTATTAGCGGACTGCCCAGAAGACGTTCCGTGGATGAACCGGAGAAGAAGGAAGACGTCGCCCCCCCGGAGGAGGACAACGCCACCCCCAGGAGCGACCTCTGATCAACACCCTCCTCGTCGGGAGATCACCTGTTACCGATGCAACCGGAAAGGTCATATGTCTCCACAGTGTCCTTTAAACGGGCAGAACCTGGGTCGAGGGCCAACACCCAGGAGGAGACCCGTCAGGCCCCCTAGACTGGAACCGCAGGTATGTGGGTGGGCGACCCTACCTGTCTATCATTCTAGATGGTATTGCTGTTCCGGCATTGTTAGACACTGGGTCTCAGGTGACCCTAATACCTGATGCCCTATATACTAAGTTCTGGTCAATGGACAGTCTTAAACCCCCGAGCCCTGACTTCACCGTGTATGCTTCTAATGGTCTTCCTGTAGAAGTACTCGGGACAAAATGTGTAGATGTGAAAGTGGGCAGAGAGGAGTTGAAAGACCAGGGGCTTCTGGTAGTAAAGACTGTAAATGAGGAGAACGGTTTAAATATAATTTTGGGTACTAACATTATCAGTAATTGTTTGGGAGAAGTTGTGTTCTTACTCCAACAGCTCGCTGAGATTGCCCGACCAAGGCAGAAAGGAGTAATCCAAAGAGAGATCCGGGCCCTGGTGTGTCAGCAGCAAGCGAAGCTTACAGACGGCGAAATTGGTAATGTACGGGTCACTGACTCGAATCCCATTGTGATACCCCCAATGAGTGAAATGATAATCTGGTGCAGGGCAGCCATAGGTCTGAGAGGACAGAATTCCAAGCTGTAGTAGAACCTCACCCTTCAGAACATAGACCTACACTTATGACTGCTAGGGGGTAGTAGAAGTGGTGAATGGAAGAGTACCGGTACGGCTTCTCAATTGGGGAGATGATGAGGTAAACTTACCCCGTTATGCAACCATTGCTAAACTACATGCTGTTGACAATAATTCTATTCTCCCGGCTGAGTCCTTAGACTCCCGCCAAATAGCGGAGGACAATGACCCGGCAACCCAGGTGGCGGAATGGTGTCAGCAACTCCATGTTGGGACGGACACCACTCCCGCTCACCAGAAGCAAGGGGTATTACGGGTGGTGCAAGAGTACGCCCAAGTATTTAGCAAGAATCCACTTGATTTTGGGATAATTAAGGGAGTACAACATCATATCCCTACAGGCAGTCATCCTCCCATCAAAGAGCGGTATAGGCCTATACCCCCAGCCCATTATCAGAAGGCTAAGGAAATGTTGCGAGATATGACAGAAGCCGGAGTAATCAGGGATAGTTGTAGTCCCTGGGCAGCACCTCTAGTCCTGGTTAGAAAGAAAGATGGTAGCTTGAGAATGTGTGTGGATTACAGGCAGGTGAACCGCATAACACACAAGGATGCATACCCGTTACCACGCATAGAGGAGTCATTAGCTGCTCTGAAAACGGCTAACTACTTTTCTACCCTTGATCTGACTAGTGGATACTGGCAAGTGGCTGTGGCTGAGGAGGATCGTGAGAAAACGGCTTTCACCACCCCAATGGGGCTCTGTGAGTTCGACAGAATGCCGTTTGGGCTCAGCAGTGCCCCAGGAACATTTCAGAGAGTGATGGAGAACTGCCTGGGACATCTCAATTTTGAAACCGTGCTGCTATACTTAGACGACGTCATCGTGTACTCCAAGACATATGAGGACCATCTGAAGCACCTGGCAGAAGTATTTGAGTCCCTGTCCAGGTACGGGATGAAGTTGAAACCCTCAAAATGCCATCTACTCAAACAGAAGGTACAATATTTGGGGCACATCGTCAGTTCGGAAGGAGTAGCGCCAGACCCAGAGAAAGTCACTGCCATCCAGAAGTGGCCGGAGCCGAAGAACCTCAAGGAAGTGCGACAGTTCCTGGGACTAACGGGTTACTACAGAAGGTTCGTGAAAGATTACACGAAGAAGGCAGCGCCTCTACAGGACCTCCTAGTAGGCCAATCCCTAAAGAGCAGAAATCCTCCCTTCAATTGGGGTAAGGAACAGGCTGAAGCATTCCAAAAGATGAAAGAGATCCTTACAGGCGATGAGATCTTGACGTATCCTGATTACAGCCAACCGTTCCTGCTGTACACCGATGCTAGTAATGAAGGTTTAGGAGCAGTTCTCAGTCAGAAGCAGAATGGCCAAGAAAAAGTCATCGCTTATGCCAGCAGAAAACTCAGGCCAACTGAGAGGAATCCGGAAAATTATAGCAGCTTCAAGCTGGAGTTTCTGGCGCTGGTCTGGGCCATTACTGAAAGATTTAAGCTCTATCTGGCCTCCAACAAGTTCACGGCGTACACAGACAACAACCCGCTAACGCACCTGGAAACGGCCAAGTTGGGCGCCATGGAGCAGCGTTGGATGGCTCGGTTGTCTAATTACCAGTTTACTATCAAGTACCGGGCAGGCCGAAAGAATGCTAATGCTGACGCATTGTCCCGAATGCCGCATGACTCTGACACGGAGGAAGAATCGGACGACCTGGAAGAAATTGAGCTACCTGCGTTCCATCGAAATGGGGTAGTCCACGAGCATCGAGTCTACAGAAAGCAGTATGGTGCAACGTTAAATCCTTTACCCCATCACAGCTGGAAAGAGACTCAGGACAGCGATCCAGTGGTCAGCCGTATCAAGGAGTTGTTAAGACAGGAAGGTTCCTCCTTGGAAAAAGATGCACCTATGTCAGCAAAGCTCCTGTGGAATGAGAGAAGCAGGTTATTCCTATACCGTGAGAAGTTGTGCAGGAGATACGTCAATCCCAGGACCCACGAGATGGTCTGGAAAATAGTGGTCCCCAAGGCAGACGTCCAAATGGTGTTGGAAGCATACCATGATCAAGCAGGACACTTTGGCTGGAGAAAGCTGGAGACCCTGTTGAGGTGCCGGTTCTACTGGGTAGGGATGCGCAGCTCCATCGAGAGGTGGTGTCGGAACTGTGGACCCTGTGGTCTCAGAAGAAAGGACTACGGTAGTCAGAGGGCACCCCTGCAGCCTATTCGGACGACTCGTCCCTTGGAGATTGTGGCCCTGGACCACGTCAAACTGTCGCCAAGTAGATCTGGATACTCATACGCCTTGACCATGGTGGACCATTACTCTAGATTTCTGGTGGTTGTACCAGTTAAGGATCAGACAGCAGTGACGGCAGCAAAAACCTTTCAAGCAAGCTTCTGCAGACCGCATGGGTATCCGGAGCAAGTATTAACCGATCAAGGACCTGCTTTCGAAGCTGATCTATTCAAGGAATTCTGTCACATGTATGGGTGCAAGAAAATTAGAACAACACCATACCACCCTCAAACCAACGGTCTTTGCGAGAAAATGAATCACATTGTCCTTGATTTGTTGAAATCCATACCGTTGGAAGACAGAAATCGATGGCCGGACTTACTACCTGATTTGGTTGACTTGTATAACCATATACCTGTAAGTTCCACTAACTGCACTCCAGCCTATCTTATGAGAGCAAGGCCCGGAAGACTACCAATGGATTTAGAACTTGGAGTGGTAGAACCAGAGGCAGATGACGCCATTGAAAACTGGGACATCAATCGGCAAGAGCAATACAGAAGAGTGCAAGTCTGTGTAGAAGAAAGTCTCAACAAGGTACGGGAAAAACAGGAAGATATTTACAACAGGAATGCTCCTGCCAAGCCTTTGATGCCTGGAGAAGTGGTATTGAAAAGGAAAAGGAAAATGCACAAATTGGATAACCAGTGGGAGCAAGAACCCTACGTCGTACAAGATTCCAAATATGACAATAGAAAAGTTTGTATCATCAGTAAGGACGGAGGAAGAACAATATCCACTGTGTCCAGAGACCATTTGAAATTGTGTCCAGAACCCTTAAAGTTTCGTGAAGAGAACTCTGTCATCAATCAAGAAGAAAGAAAAGAAGAGGTCATACACACGGATCTGGGAGATTTCCCTGCAAATTGTCCGAGACTGGGAGATGCTGTAATAATTCCGGTGTTGCAATTTTATCAGCCACAAGAGGAAGTTCTACCTCCAGTTGTGCCCATGGTGCCAGTTGAGCCAGTTCAGGAGTTACCTACTCCAGCAGCACCCCAACCTGCGGAACCTCAAGAGGAAGAATCATCTGAAGCAGCGCCCCATGCTATGGGAACCCCTGGTGAAGCTGACTCACACCGCCCAGCCATCAGTACGCTTGCCAGATCCATAGAAAGATTGAGGCAGTTCTATAGTTTGCCGTTACGTAGAACAGTTGGGTTAGAGATTAATATACCTGAAGCTACTCCACGTAGATCAGAACGTACAACGAAAGGGAAGATACCTATTCGTTATCAACAGTAGTCCTAGCAAACTAGTTTACTAAGTATGGATAATTGTATAAAGTATTGTTATGATATGTAAATTACTTGAAAATGTTTCATGATGGACTCTGAGGCTGAGGACTGAGCCAGCCCAAGAACTGATCTTGTATATAGTTGCACTTTGTGCATTCTCTACCAGCACACCTACCTCTGAACATAAAACCCGTATGGTGAGGCACTGAGTGAGGTCTGCATTCAGATGTCCTGCAGCCCACCCAGGACCCACGTTGAAGGTTTGGTGCGGGTCCTTCACAAGAATATTGTCATCTATTTATATGAAAATGTCTATTTAGTATTTTGTATTTTTCTATGCCTATTGTTATAATGCAACGTTCAAGAAACCCGTACCTCCCGGATGGGAAGAGTTTAAAATGTTACTTGTTTAAATGGAAAACAAAATGTCTTTCTTCTTATATTTCACAGCCCGGGAGTGCTGTATTTTACCAAGGGGGAATGTGTAGCCCTGGTATGTAAGGCACACTGGATCTGGAGAATGCGCAGTAAGGTAACAGTTAAAGCTTGACACTCACTTACACTTCAGACACACCCACAGGGGTGTATAGGGGAGTGACGTGTAGCACAGGGGAGAGTCAGTCTAGCTTCCTGTCATCGTACAGAGCAGTCGGGGCTAGTTCTTCTTAGACAGTGAGGATTCCTGTCAGAGCTCTGGGTGAGCAGAAGATTAGTTCCTGCCAATTCAACGAAGTGGAGTCTAGTAACGGATGACTAGTTATCATCCCGAGTCTAGTCAGAGTTACCTTTTACTCAGTCTGAACTTTGAGGAAACTGAGAGTTACTCAGTGAGACCAAGGAAGAAAACTGACTTTCTATCTTCACGCTTCAGTGCTACATTGAAAGCAGAAGCAGGGCGAAGGGCATAGTGGGAAGGATTCAGAAGTGCCTTAAGGATCGGATTATCCTGCACATTGTCACCGGTCACTGGGGACCGAAGCGTCACTATAGCTCCAGGCATAGTGATAGAAAAGCCAGAGTCTTACTGGACCTTAGGTTGCAGAAAGCCGCCCTTAGAGTGCCAGTACGTAACCGAGTCAGGAGAACAAGACTTCTGAGTCCGGCGCGCGGCAAAAGAAAGTACTTAGTTCACCACTTATAAGGCTCTATCACAAAACCGGCCGGGCAGTACAGCTAGTGGGAAAAGCTGAAAACTATAGAGTTAGCTTAGCTACAGGCAAGCTTGGACTCACTCATCATTTGGAAAGAGAAGGAGGCCTGTAACCTGCTCAACTGTTACCGCTACGTGCATTCATCCACCCCGAACAGCCTCCCTGGGACCTGCCTGAACAACTTGAAGTAAAAGGTATGGAAAGAAGCTTCTATGTGTGAGACTGAGTTATTTGATTGCATCCCTGCACAACCCCACCATAACTATCGACCTGAGGGAAGAGTCCCACCTGTAGGGGACCCGACAACTAGCTGCCACACCATCCCCTCAGAGATCTACAGCAGCGCTGGTCTTAGTGATCAGAGAACTACAGGTGGCGTCACGAACTGTATATATACCTATCCCCTGTAAATATTCCCCCCAACATACGCCTGACCGCCAGGGCCACAGACCGAGCCAGCGCTACCTGTGACAACCCCATAGACTTCCATGGGCTTGGCTCTGAGTACCCCATTGCTCTGGTAAACCACAATTGTGGTGCGGGTCGAGACACACATGTTGCTCTTTCAGAGATAAATCCAGCAAAACCTTTACATGGCTGATCCTCTCCTCCATGACTTCAAAATCAGTGTGTTAACTGATATGCAAATTAGGCTAAAGAGCTATTTGTAGTTCTGACGCCTCTGTCCTCGCCCAGTATTATCTACTCCTGCTTGACTGGCAGCTCCTTTACCTGAAGTTGCACAGCATAGTGGCGGTCAGTCAAGTGTAGGGGTCATCCCCTGCTAAGAACTGAATTACATTGTGACTTTAAGAAACTTTGCTCCTCTCTGATTTCTGTACACTTGGACTTTCTCCCTGCGTGTTGTTTTTGAACAAGTTATAGGAAGTGTGGGATCCTCTTGCCTGTGAGAGACAGGTAGGACTAGAAGTGTATCCTAAGAATGAGAGACTGGTAGATTAAGAAATGGCCTTAAGGGAGAAGATAATGCCCAGTTACCACAAGATCGATCACCAGGGACATGTCAGAAGGAAAGAGTCGCATTGCACAGCCAGAGTAGTTCTCCCCGAGCACCTGTAACCTGAGAAAGAAAACAATGCTGTGGTTCCAGTAATATCTCAAAATTATAAGTGGGAACAAGAGTTGTGTGGATTCGGAAGAAGATGGAACAGTTAAAGAAAGAGCTCCACACAACAAACTCGGCTCTATTACATCAGGACCAAGCAGCAACTACCAGACTTTCTTTTAAGTGCTACAGTGCGATTTCTGTGTCTTCAACTGTGCTAAGGTGTAGAGCAGGCTTCTTTAGCTAGGGTGCTGTAGCCAAATTATCGTAAGCCAGTTAGGAAGTTAGAAGTCTGTCAAAATTGTTTATATTGTTTATATTGAACTATTGCATTGTAATAGCTGGAGCGCAGCTTGTGTGACACATTCCAGCTATCTCTACTTAGGTCTGTTATTGCTGTTATCATTACAATAACTGTTAGGCCAGGGTCACACTAGCGTATTGCATCAGATGCGAGAGCATCGGATGCGATATGCTAATGACCCTCGGCTCCTGCTCTGCTGCAAATGGGAGCCGAGTGTCATGCGAGTGTGCTCCGAGCCTCTCGCACAGAGAAGATCAGAGTACAGTTGCGAAGGAGGTGGAGAAATGAATTTCTCTATCTCCTCCATTGCCGGGGTCAGCATAAAAATCGCACAGCACTCGAATGGTATGATTGCTGTTTGAGTGCTGTACGATTTTTTTATCACACCCATTGAATTGTATTGCGGGATGTGATCCGATGCGATCCGATTTGCGATTACAATCACAGAATGCTGCAATTTTTTTCCAGTCCAATCGTGATCCGATCCGAGCTGGAAAACAAATCGCAGATGAAAACAACATCAAATATTAATATTGGTCCGAATTCAATCCGATTTTTTATCGGATTAAATTCGTCTGATTTAATCGCAAGTGAGCATGAGCCCTTAGTATTATTTTCCGACAAGTAATCCTCTGTCTTTCAACAAAGCAGCTGTTTTATTTCTGCCTCGTCTACTGTACCGTACTTGACTTCACTTCCGGAAGTGATCTATATCCGGGCTGCATGCGTTCCAGCATGCGGTCCACAGGAGCGCGTCACCAGAAGTGACTTTATTACGGCTGCACAGGTAACTGCATGCGCCGGGAATATCCCCGGAGAGAATGGGACAAATCAATCATCCTCCTTGTTATAACACAAACGCGATTGGTGCCTTGGGGTATATAACACCTTGTTCATGATTCCCGTTTGCTGATGTTCTGTTGCTCTGCCTGCTTCAATGGTCTTATATGATATATATTATACGGTAACAATCATTAAGGTACTGTTCTATGATGCAGGCTCTTGTAGGTATGACCCTATATTTATAGTTTTTTACATTTTGGCAGAACAATTATATCTAACTCAGCAAAAAAAGTTATTACCTTGTTCACAGCAATACTTCCATCTTTTATACTTTGGATGGTGTGTAATTCCCCCTTCTGGGCATTCAGCTTTTTATCATTTTTCTATGTATGATTTTAGTATTTTGTGTAATAAAAAGTGATTTTAGAATTAGTTCCTAGATCTCTTCTTCGGCTAATGTGATATAAGTCTGAGTTTGTTTGTTGGTATTATTGTGACATGAAGTGCCAGTCTTTATCTTGTATGGACAACTTTTGATATATTTCGTACTCGAGTCCAGCCCGGTGGTGTCGTTTAGACACTGCTAGACAAGCAGGAGACAGTGTCAGGTTGGAAATAGAGCTCGAGTGACAGAGGATTCAGACATACCATAGCTCTTCAGCCTCATGTGCCAATTAATTCAAATGCTGATTTCTCAGTAATGGAGGAACGGACCGGCCATGTTAAGATGTTGCTGGACTTGTCTTTGAAAGAACTACATGTGTGGCGCCTCTGAGGGTTCAGTCGCCACATTCAGAAGTGTGGTACCCCACTCTCAGGTAAGGAAGGAGCACCACCCAGGACTCTAACACCTGCACCCAACACATACTATAGCAGCCGGACACCCTGGACGTACCCTACGGGAGGATGGTCTCATCCCAGGCTGGGTAGTAAAGAGTGTATGGGTGGGTGGAGTTAGTAGGAAGGATGGGAAATTAAGCTTTAGGAAGCAAGACAGAGTCTAGTCAGACAGTCTGAGAGGGGACCTTGAGCTGGTAGGAGCTTGGCCCAGACGGAGAACGTGAAAGTGAGAGAAGCAGAGAAGGAAGCTTCTGGAAGGATAGAAGGGGTCCTAGGGGCACGGACAGTGAGCGATCCATCCGTTGGGGCCCGATAAGATTGCGGTAGGACCAGGTTGCAGAAGGGACTCGGCCCCTAGCCTAGTGGAGAACTTTATGACTCAGCTAGCAAGCCGACAGCTGTGATAACTTTAGGGATCACAGCCACAACCGCAAGCATCTTCTCCGGGAAGGAAAGCCATATAGGATCAAGGAAACGCCTGGGTCACGTTGTCCTACAGGATCCGCAGCTTTTAGACTGGGACACTGCTTAGCACGGTGCTGGGAAGGAAGAAAGGAGTGGGAATCAGCACAGTGAGACGGCCAGGGAAGGCATACACTGACAGGGAGCTTTGGACTGGTGTTCCCCATCTGCCTGGGAGTTGGCTGGACTCCACACCTGGAGGACGTGGCACCAAGCGGGCACCTGTACTGTGCGCAACTGAACCGTGAGTAAAGCTTTGGAAACTGCATCTGGCTGTCTCCTCAAGTTCTTCATGCGGCACACACTCTACTCTGCTACATCTCCCAGCACCATTACTCACAACAACATCTCTCTGCCCTGAGACAACAGGCTTCACCTGTGGGAAGCTATTCTAACTCTGCTGCATCACATCATCAGTCTCAGAGGATCTGCACTGCAGCACAGGTCACCTCTGACCAGAAACCACAGGTGACGTCATGAACACCTTACTACAAACTCTATCATCCCCTGTAAATATTAACCTTTCATTGGACGCCCAGGGCCACAAAACAGGTCACTGCTGCCGTGACACATCCCTTTAAGACACCGGCCCGGTACCGAGTATCCCACTGCCCTCGCGGGCGATCCACATGTGCTTATTAGTGTTGAGCGATACGATACTGCAAATATCGGGTATCGGCCGATATTAGCTGTATCGGGCTTTCGATTCCGAGTACTGATATTTTCGTCATATCGGATACCGGAATCGGATTTGTCACTGTCACTGTGAGTGTCCGTCGGTCGGGTCTGTCAGGAGTCAGCGGCACTTACCTGGCAGAAGATCTCCGGCGGTCACGTCTTGGACTGCTTGATGGCCGCCATTATCTTCTCACTGGCGGTCACATGCAGTTTTTCGCGATAACTGCAGTGACTGCAGGGTAATCCCGGCCGTAAACCAGTCCGATGACGTCACCGCCGGGGAAGCAGGTAATCAGCTGTGCTGCGCCGGGATGACAGGCTCTGCCTGTCATTCTGATGTAGCAGAGCTGGATCGTCGTGGGACACTCGTTACTATGGACTGCGTCGGACAGGTGGTATACTGCTGTTTTTTTTTTTCATTTTTTTACAGGAGATCGATGGCGTCGCAGGATGAGACTGTAATAAAAGTAATGAAAACTGTGTTTTTTTTTTTTTTATTAAATTAAAAAACTTTTTTATGAACATTCACCCGTCCGGGTACATCAACAATTTAACTATTTACATACAGGGACCCTGTCCGGGTTATTTATAATTCTTTGGCAGGGGTGTTCCAGGTACCACCTGGTACTCTTCTGATGTTTGCCAAACATCCGAGACACCAAGGACCACCAGGACCTGATGACGTCGTGTGGCCTGTACAGTCGAGTCGTGACCCGCTATCTGTGTCTGTGTGGCCACCTCTTTCATCTCCCTCCGGGTCTGGAGCCCTATGTCACGGACTGAACGAACCCCAGGGGGCCTAACAGGCGCCGGGTACGGGCCAGCTATACTTATCATGTCCATAGCTGGGGCTGCTGAGGAGACCACTGAGGGAGGCTGGGGAGATTTACGGCGTGGGGTGGGCACTTGTGCAGAGGCCTGGATGTGGGAGGCTGAAGGCTCCGAGGGTCTCACAGGTTCCTGACACTCTGGGGAGTAGGGGTCGCACCTGGTAACATTTAGGGCGTACCATCCATTGTAACCCCAGTGTTGGGTGTAAGTCACCAAGTCTCCTGGCAACAGGTCCCTCCCCGGGTGTCCTTCTGGGAGGTGAGTCTCCACGTCCCGCCGGGTCACAAAAACTTCTAAATAAAGTCCAGGCTCCTGGATGAAGCCCCAACCACCTTTCAATTTAAAGCTCCGTACTGCACCCTTACGCCGCGGCTCCCTCAGGGTTCCTTTATCTTTTCTCATCCGGTCCTTATCTGCCCGGTCCTTCTCCAGGTTACGTTGCCGAAGCTTTTGGGATTCTCGCTGCTCCCTTTGTCGCTCCGCTTCCCGTCTCCACTCTTCCTCCTGACGCCGGTTATAATTCTCCTCCACCAGCATCTCCATGTCTCCAAAATCAAACTGCAGCTTAGGATGTCCGGTTTGCGGCAGCTCTCCTGGCGCCCCCCAGTCCTGGCGCTCACCTGCGGAGGAAGCAGCCGGCTCTGGAACAGATGACAGTCGGGGCTCCGGTACAGACTTGTAGACCTCTGGTGCCTGCGCGGCCTCCTCCATGAGGACGGGTGTAGCTTCTTCTGTCTCAGCGACGGGGGCAGACAGCGGGATCTGGGGTGCTGCCGGTGCTGCGTTTTTTGCAGGAACGGGTGCCTCCACTGCGACAACGTCAACCGGATCACATTGCAAGGGCTGGGATGCCCGCACGGACTCCTCTACTAGAACGGGTGCCTCACCTTCCGGTACAGACACTTCAGGTAATAGGGATTGGCGCCGCTCCAAGTTTAGTTTTAGGGCACGCCAGCTGGCTTCCATCCTGGCGACCTCCTCCCGGTGCCAGGCCAGGCCTCTTAGGGTATCCTCCGCTTCTTGCAGCGTAGGAGGGTTTCCAGGCCGGGTGCCCAACGGTGGTTCCGTGGCGATCGGGTCGCTTCCGTGGGGGGAGAGCTCTGACTGCTCCATCCCTTCACACTTCTGCTCGTGTCCATTAGCCATCTCTGCCAAGTCACATGTGTCATTAGCATCTGGAGAGGGCCCCTCTTTTGTAGGGAGGCGGGACCTTCATGTTAGTTTCCGCACACTGAGGAGGATGAGGAGGCGGAACTGAAGAGCTGTGGGGCACGATCTTACATTGCAGTACCATTTAGAGTGGTCGGCCATCGTTTTCGCGCCACTGAATGAGTGTACACCCACGAAGAGCACGTCCTTCTTCTTCACCAGTGCCTCGTCGTGACGCAGATATGGCTGAAAAATGGCAAATACATTCTCTGATGATTTTAGCAATTCTCAAGCACAAAACCAGTTCAATTCAGGCACACAGGACTCGCTTATAGCGAGCTACAGAATCCTGTTCGTGACGCCCAAGTTGAGTCACACAGAGCCTGAGGTTTTGGGGGTACTCGGCACCGAGCCCGTCGACTTCTATGGGGTATGTCACGGCTTTACCCGGCAATTGAATCAGAGTCTATTTTACTATGTAGAAGTGTATAAACTATAAATATATGTATATATATATGTCACAATGACATGTATATATATATATATGTATTCTATGTGTGTATATTTAGTGTTTACAAGGAAATAAAGGTTTTTTTTAGTTGCGATATTTTGTTCCCATAGACTTACATGGGACTTCCGGAATCGGAATCGGATATCGACGATATTTAGTGATATCGGCGATACCATTCCGATACGATATTTTTAGATATCGAGCAGTATCGCTCAACACTAGTGCTTATAAATAGTTTTGGGGTGACATTCTGGTGCCTGATCACTTTAATATGGGATAGGTTTTTTCTTTCTGGAGGAGGGCTAATTTGCATACTCCCAACTTTTTTAAAGTTAGGGCACTTTTATATTATGTGCTAACACCCATTTGGGATTTTTATATTTAATGCTGTAAATATTTTTGCAAAAGTGACAACAGAAATTGTAGTCATAGAGGTTGATACATTTGCACCTCAGTATTAGCAACTTATTTTGTCTCCATGTTTATTCTATAAAAGAACGACACAACTGAGGTGCTAATTAAATAATGACAGATTTCTCTGATTTTGGAGATATACAGTAGGCCAATTCCTCATACTAAAGTATACAGAATCTCAAAGAGATAGATAGATAGATAGATAGATAGATAGATAGATAGATAGATAGATAGATAGATAGATAGATAGATAGAAAATAAAAGTTTTAGAATGGCCCAGCAACAGCCTAGACTTGAATCCAATTGAAAATTTGTGGGTGACCTGAAGAGGGTGATTTACACAGGAGATGCCCTACAGTCTGACAGATTTGGAGCTACTGCAAGGAAGAGCTGGCGAAAGATTGCCAGTTTGATATGTGACATGCAGATCGACTCCTACACAAAAAGACTGAATGCTGTCATACATTCAAAGAATACTTTACATCCTCTGTAAATATGTATATCAGGGAAGATTAGCCACACTGTAACACTGTTTGCTTTGATGTGCTTTCCTTACGCGTAATTGCAACTTTTAAGAGACATATTGTTATTTTTCTCACACATCTTCTTGCACTTCATACATTTGTGCCTAAAAAAATAAGGGGGAAGTCTGGCACCATTCACTTCCACATTATAGATAACTGGTGCGGATGACATTAAGATCCCAAATACCTGTCACGACGTGCACAATACTAGACGATCCTACATGTGTTGCAGCAACTACATGGGGTCTCATAATGTCATCGGTAACAGTTATCTCAAGAAGTGAAAAGCACCAGACTATCTCTTTAATTAAGATTGTGTTGTGTCCCACATCAGGGGAGTAAACTCTGCTATGCTATAATAAATATATAGCTGAAATAATATATTAATAAATATATAGCTTAAAAGAACACGGAAGTATGGGCAGCACGGTGGCTCAGTGGATAGCACTGCAGCCTTGCAGCGCTGGAGTCCTGGGTTTGAATCCCACCAAGGACAACATCTGCAAGGAGTTTGTATGTTCTCCCCATGTTTGCGTGGGTTTCTTCCGTGTTCTCCGGTTTCCTCCCACACTCCAAAAACATACAGATAGGGAATTTAGACTGTGAGCCCCTTCAGGGACAGCAACGATAATGTGTGCAAACTGTAAAGCGCTGCGGAATATGTTAGCGCTATATAAAAATAAAGATTATAAAATAAAGATTATAAGTAATATAGGACCTCTGATGGCTCCGGACTTATCTGCTTTACTAAATACTTGTGACTCGATCCAACGAGTCAGTCAGTCAGCGAACGGTGCAACATTCACACAACGTGATGGTATTGGGGAGAGGAAGGCCCTACCGATAGGTAATGAGGGATGGTCACCATCTGAGCTCAAACCTGAACCTGTCTCTGCACTCCCCTAACGCCTTATGTGGGTCCCTCCCCCCACCGTCGTCAGGCTACCTCGTCCCTCGCTGTCACCTAACACTGCCCTGGCTAGTGTACTGGCCGGCGTAGGGCGCTAGCCACTGCAGATAATTCCACACAGGAGACAGTGACAAACACAAAAGGGATGGGGAAATAAACACTTAGCTTTCTCTGCTGCAAAGCACCGCACAACAGAATAAAGGCGCCAGGATAAAGAACCCAGCAGAAGCACCACTGCACCCAGAGAGCTCATTACTCAGGCTTGGTCACTGAAGATTGCTCTATCATTGACAGTCATCTGATGCATCAGGTGACCTTTTAAAGGATGGTGGGAGTGGTCACTGACCACATCAGCTGACCCAGCAGCACTGCAATCACACCAGATTGCCAGCGGGGAAAAACTGACATTAACCCCCGCTGGCCTGAAAGGAAAAAAGTTTTAACTGAGTGGAGCCAGAGCTGCCACAAATCCAAAAATGGATTGTGACAACTTTTATCTCCATAATGTAACTATTCTGCAACTTTTCCGAAATGACAGCTGGGTGTTCCATTATTCTTGTCTGAAGGTTGGGTCTCTACTCTCTACATAGTCTTATATTGACTGAATAGTATCAGTCTTCACACAGAGACACATCCCACAAAAATCTGACACTATAACAGAAGCCATACAGAACCCACTGTAGTTAATAGGGTCCTTCCATATTCGTTTACATCCATCATGGATTCCTTTTCTCTGTTCCGACAACAGAATAAAGAATTACAAAACACAAGTGTGAACAAAGCCTTATTGGTGCTCCCCAATAGTGTGCTGCAATGTTCGCTACAATTGTAATTCTATTCAGTAAATTATCACCATTTTCAATTTTCAAGCATCTGTGAACATGCCAATCCTAAGCCAAATTCAGATGTGCATTAAACACGGTCAGAGTATGAACCATGATGTCTGCTCAGGAGACCCCTGACCATTCTGTGCATCACAGTCCGTACTCTTGTTTCATGTGCATCTGAATTTGTCCTTACAGTGGGAATTGAAATAAACTCTTTCTGAAAGGCAAATGCTTTAAAAGGTTATTCACAAAAAAAATTAACCTATCATCTACTATCCATAAGATAGGAGATAACTTTCTGATCACTGGGGTCCAAATCCTATGAACTTCTGCAATTTTGAGATCAGGTCTGTGGAACCCTGAGACCAGCAGCCCCATCCTGAATGAAAGAGATATGCAAATGGACAACCTTCACTCCATTCAATGTCTATGGCACAGGTAGAGAACCTCCAGCTGCGGGCAGGTTGTGGCCCATGATTACTTTTCCTCCAGTCCCCGTGTAGATTCCCAGGGACCGCACAGTGGTCAGGCTGACAGCCATGACTTGCCGGCTGCTGGGACTTTAAACCCTTCTTGCACTGTGAGCATGTGCATGCAGCATTCACTACTGAACGCTGTGGGGCATGCATTGAAGCCTGTGACGTACAAGCTCCAGCCCCAATGTCTCCTGTAATGTATGTGCTCCAGCCCAAATATCTCCTGTGATGTACATGCTCCAGCCCCAGAGTCTCCTATGTGATATATATGCTGCAGTCCCAGCAACTCCTATATGATGTATATATAGCAGGCTTGGAGTCCCTTATGTATTATATTTGCTTCAGCCCCAGCATCTCCTATATGAAGCATATACAGCAATCTCTGTGTCTCCTGTGTGTTATATATGCTTCAGCCTCAGTGTCTCATTTGTGATGTATATAATGCTGCCTCTCCTGTATTCTGTATACAGTAGTCTTAGTGTCTTCTATGTGATTTATACATAGCAGTCTCAGTGTCTCCCATGTTATTCATATATAGCAGTCTCTGTGTCTCTTATGTGATATATATACAGCAGTCTCGATGTCCCCTATGTGATGCATACACAGCATTTTTTGTGTCTCCTATATGATGTATATACTGCAGTCTCTGTGTCTCCTATATGATGTAAATACCGCAGACCTTCCACTACTTGAGTTCTATAAATGTAACGTTGGCAGTCATGGATTTCCCACTGTGAGGAAACCTGCAGTGTAATATATAACTGTGTTCGAAACGACTTACAGATATATATATTACACTGCAGCAGCTAGCAGATACATATTAAAACTGCAGCAGTGAGTTCTTTACAAATCTTCACAAAGAATCACCTGCACTCCAAACCAACACAAACCTGGAAAAGCAGTTGTGAGTAGCCACATCATCAATAACATCTAACATCACACATCGCACCAAAGAAAAACAGCTTCAGTTATCACATTAGGGGTCAGTTAATTAATTACGGTACTTGACCAAATGTAGCAGGATAATTTTCAAGTTCATAGTTTTGTGCATCCACCGAATGATGGTATAAGTATTCAAATGGCTCTTGACACAAAAATGGTTTCCCACCACTGGACTGATGATTTCAGTGCTCGAGGTGGCCGAGCATGCAGTCCTCTGCTATTTTCAGGATGAGGCCTGAAAGCCCTGGTCTCTGGGGTTCCAGAGCCGCAATCCTGGGATCGATGAGAGTCTCAGCATTAATATTTATAACTGATGTGTGTATGGATCGATGAAACCCTATGGGTCACTGTGCTGACCGAGAAGAAAAACGGACAACACTAGTATGTGTCTCACGGATGTGTGAATGCAGCCTAAGGTAGATAGCCATGATTTTCAATTTTCTATAAGAATATTGCTTCCACAGGGTCGTTGAAAAATAAACAGGAGGGAGAAGAAGCTATTTGTGAATCAGCCTGTGTAAATAAAATGTTGAGCTTTATTTGGCATAGGTTCTGGTCTGATGCAGTTTAATCATTGCCTATAGAGATTTCTCCCACATGGCCAACTTTACGCGAGCAACGCCAACCCTACCGCCCTGCTTCATATGGACGTCACCTCTCGGCAGAACTCAGGCTATTAAAATAAAATGTAATGGAGCAAATATTTTCCAACAGTCTTTCAATTTCACAGTTTCTCCACCAACTATTATTTTACTGAGACGTTAGAGGCTCCTCCACTAAACCTCATATTAGGGGAAGGAACATCTATTATACTCTTTATGACTTTCGTCAACATCCAGCTCCCTTTTATTTGCTCCTCTCGGGAGCCCGAGCTGTCGTGTTTAGTATTCAGCAGATAAACAGCTCTAGATATCGTCTTGTATAACAGAGGGGAATATATTAGCCTCTATAAATCAGCACCCGGGCACTCGAAGATATTCGGTTCTTGGTAAAATACACTTCCATGCACCAATAAAAAGGATTCGATCAATAGTTTCAGTTTCACGCTTTAGAAAATCTTCACATAAAATGCAGCCGACTTCGGATTAATTATCTCCAGAATGCGGTAAATTTAAAGTTTCAGCTGACTTTTTTATAACCTGTATTAAATGTTTTTATCGCGATGTCTGTTACTTTTTAAAGATTTTAAATCCACTTTAATATAATTGTTGTTGGTGCTTCTGGTAAGGAGATATTAGGAGCTTTACTGAAGTAAAAACTGCAGCAATATAGCCAATAAATCAATGTATAATTAAATCCAAGCAACAAGACCGCTTTGGGTTCTTAAAGGAAGTGTTTCACCCCCAAATTGAATATTAAAATATCTGTACAGTGATATAGGGGAATTAGCTCTTATAAAAATCATACTAGCACTATACATATTAGTGAAGTGGATCCTTCCAGCTCAAGGTCCAAGTGGGCACAGGGGCCACGGGCGTTTGTGCAGAAGATAGGTGGGACAAGCGGGTCACAGACAGCCGAGGCAGGAGACTGCTGGCAGGAATGGAATGCAAGAAAAGGCAGGCAAGTGGAAGACATCTAAGAATCTGCAAGCAGGTAGGATGATGGAGACTTCAGGTAGACAGGCGACACCCAGGAAACTACAGGCAAGCAGGTGGTATGCTGGAAACAGTTGGCAGGTGAAAGATGTCCAGGAGAACACAGGCAAGCAAGTTGGATGCTGGAAACTGCTGGCAGGCAGGAGATGTCCATGAGACCACAAACAGCAGCTGAGCAAGTCAAGGTGTGTAGAGCAAGCCAGAGTCTAGAAAAATCAAAGGCTTAATACTAAGACACAGGTGTGTGTGTTAGTGAGCCTTATATAGGCCCGAGAGGATAATCACATGGGAGCACGCTAGGCTATCTGCAAAGCCTGACGTGGAGTGTGGAGCCCAGCTGCGACTGAATCCACATCTTCCAGAAGGGTGCACTGAAAGAAGATCCCACTAGAGGTCATTATACACACACACACCTACAGCTCACCCTAAAAGACCACCAGAGGGAGCTGTGTTAGGCATATAAAAAGAAGTTTAGTTTCAGTTTAGTTGAGTTGAGTCTGGGAGTCTGAGAGTTCAGTCAGAGCTCAGTCAGAGAGCAGAGCAGCTCAGTGCAGCTCAGTCACCTCAGAGAGGCTGCAGAGATATTCAGTTGTTTTTAAGTGGAGTCTAGTAAGAGTGAAAGAGAAGTCACTCCAGCCTAGTCAGAGCTGAATTTAGAAGTGTAGCTCTGTGGAAAGCGTGCCGACGCTTAAAGAGCGGCGAAGAGGCAACCCACCAACTGCCAGCGTGTGTGATCGTGTGATGATCCAGGTAGGCCGAAGGCAAGTGGAAAAGTTTATGAGACAGTGGAGCCTTAATAGCTCATCTCAGCAAGTATCACCGGACACCAGGGTCCGAGCCTATAGGGATCTCCACGACCCATTAGGAGAACACCGGAGTTCCTGGAGGACTACAAGTCCCAGGAGTACCACAGAGCTGATACGTAGCTGGATCAGGAGAATGGAGTCTAGCCGTGCACGGCAAATAGAGACTGTGTGCTTCAACAGGAGGTCCAATCACAAGATCAGCCAGGTGCAAGACGGAGACCAAGTTAGACCTAGCTACAGGCAGGTCAGGACTTTATCACATAAAGGCAGAGGACAGGAGGCCACATACCTACCAGTGGAAGAATCTCGATGTGCATCCTTCACCCTACAGTGCTCCGGGGAGTGCCTGCAACATCTACAGTAAAGGTACCAAAGTGACTTATGTGTGTGTCTCCCTTATTATCTCTGACTGCCGGGTCCCCGTCTGTCCTGCTGTATCGACCCGCCACCACAATTGTGGATTACCAGGGCAATGGGGTACTCAGAGCCGAGCCCATGGAAGTCTATGGGGTTTGTGTCACTGGCAGCGGTGGCTCGGTCTGTGGCCCTGGCGGTCTGGCGTATGTTGGGGGAATATTTACAGGGGATAGATATATTTACAGTTCGTGACGCCACCTGTAGTCTCTGGTAATTTGTACCAGCGCTGCTGTAGATCTCTGAGGGGATGGTGAGGCAGCTAGATGTCGGGTCCCCTACAGGTGGGACTCTTCCCTCAGGTCGGTAGTTATGGTAGGGTTGTGCAGGCATGCAATTAAATAACTCAGTCTCACACCGTCAGCGTCTTTCCATACCTTTTACTTGTAAGATGGTTAGACAGGTCCCAGGGAGGCTGATGGGGTTGATGGAGGATGAGTTTTGAGGCAACGGCTGAGCAAGGCAGGGGCCTCCTTTACTTTCCAATGATGATGAGTCCAACCAGCATAAAGCGTAGTTCCCTCTTGAAACTCCAGCTATTTCAAAGCTGTACTGCCCGGTCAGTTTTGTGGTGGAGCCTTCCAGTGATGAAACTAGGTTCTTCTATGCTTGGCCTAGCTCAAAGTTCCTATTCCACCTGACCCTGTTACGTACTGACACTTCAAGGGCTGCTTTCTGTTACCTAAGGTCCAGTAAGCCTCTGGTTCTTTTACCACTATGCGTGAAGCTATAGTGATGCTTCGGTCTCCAGTGACCGGTGACAATGTGCAGGATACTTTAATCCTAAAGCACTTCTGATTTCCTTCCACTGTGCCTTTCGACTTGCTCAAACTCTCAATAGCTGTCTCAGTCCGTCTGCCAGTGGGGCACAGCTCTGACCAGGCTGAGGTAATCTGGCTCACCTTTACTGGCCTCCACTTCTCTGAACTGCACACAGGTGGGATGACTCAGTACTGAGCCACCCGAGCTAGACTCTGCTCCTTCCTTCTCACAGGTCCAGGCTAGACTGCTGAATCACTAACTGAATCTGAACACTCCCTGTGGGTGTGTCTAAGTGTATGTGATGTCATGAGGAGCCCTTAACCTTTACCTCTCCACTCATCCTCCTGGTATTGTGTACCTTAAATACCAGGGCTACACACTGCACCTCTGCATATCAATCTGCCCTGGAGGATAACTCAGCCTTAAGGGTATGCCACACTAAACAACATCGCTAACGGGATCGCTAAAAAACGTCACTATTTAGCGATCCCGTTAGCGATGTTGTTGTGTGCAGCATCTACCAGCGACGTGGCCCCTGCTGAGATCCTGCTGTGATCTCGCTCGTCGCTGACATCGTTCCGGACCCTATTTTATCGTCGGCGCCCCCGCTGGTAAGTATATATCGCTGAGTGTGGCACCTTTTCTTAGCGATTTAGCGGTACTTTTGTACCGCTAAAGTCGTTAAGGAGATCGCTAACCGCGATAGCGTCCTTAACGACATCGCTAAGTTAAGCCGCTATCAGCGATATAGAAACAATCCCGCTAGCGATCGCATTAGTATGCGTCGTTATCGTGATCGCTAGCGGGATTGTTTAGTGTGGCAGTACCTTTACTTGTGGAAGGCTTAACACCTAGCTGCACAATATTAACCCTCCAGTGGATCTGCATAGCAGCGCTGGTCATCCTGACCAGATACCACAAGTGGCGTCACGAATCCCCATATCATTATTCAAGTCACCTGTAAATATCCCACATTTAAAGTGAGCGCCCAGGGCACGGACCGAGCTGTGCTACCCGTGACATCCCCCATAGACATCAACGGGCTCGGTGCCGAGTACCCCAAAGCCCTGGTACGTGCGGCTCAGGAGCACAGCAGAGTCTAGTGGAACTGGGTGAGTGAAGCAAAGTACAGATCCAGACAGGCACATAACAGGGGGCTACAGTACAACCTTGCCAAAAGCAAGCACTACTTGAACTCAGCTCATATGTCTGCGTGTACGGATATTGAATGAGCTTGGCTGCGCACACACAGTGTCAGTGTGGGTGTGCACACAATATGGGCCAGTGTAATTGCCTCCCTGGCTTTTTTCTGCAGCCACCGCTTGCCATACTGATACACTCAGAAATGAGCGGCTTCAGGGAGGAGGAGAGGGTGGAAAAGAAATGTTATACATGCGGCTCTTGACTTCATTCAAACTACCTTCTAATCCTCTCAGAAACCACTCGCCCCCTATATCAGCACTCTGGGGTCACTCTGTGGGGTGCCAGACAAAGGATGTCTCTTCTGACCATGGCATCTACCAGTGTCGGACGTACAAGTATCTGTCATCGTTTGGTAACTAGCACAACCTCATAATGGATATATCCTGCATTCATCATTCAGTGGTTAAAGGGTTTGTCTTCTCAAGAAAATGTAAGGCATATCAGGGGAGAATGGGCCTGGCCATGAATTACATGGTAACTACTCAGCTGAGTAGTCAATGAATGGGGAAATAAACCCCCCAGAGCAAACATCTGGTAACCAGACACGATCCATAATCAGCTACACCCGGGTCAGCTGTTCTTACAGATGAATGGGCGGATACATAGATATAGAAAAAAGAATTAGAACAGCACAAAAAAGAAAAAAGCAAAAAAATCTGGGTGCAGAAGTTCCAACAGGCAAATACCAAACCTTGCAATATAACAGTCCAAAGAAAGCTTGAAAAAGCTTGAAAAAGGTTCACACCTTGAACCGAAACGTTGCATCAATGGGCTCAATAAAGTAGCTCTTTTTTCACCCATCTGAACGGAGTGCTGTTCCTTTCTTTGAACTGTTACATACGATAGATAGATAGATAGATAGATAGATAGATAGATAGATAGATAGATAATGATAGATAAGATATGAGATAGATAGATAGATATGAGATAGATAGATAGTACAATATGTGATATACAGTACAATTCACCATGTCTTGCGTCACCAAGTTCTGCTTTTAATTTTCCATCATATCTTCGCATGTACCGCGGCCCCTTCCCTTCAGCTGCCTTTAATCAGATTAATCCCCTCTCATTTGGACCACATTACAGAAACAGCCAGCGTAACGAAAATCTGCACAAGGCACGACATTCCTGCCGAAACATAAACTGCGGACAAGTCCTGTTAATAAAGCTGTGCGGATTATTGTAACCAAAGGATATAATCCCTGCACGCTGATGTTCAGCCCTGATAACATTACAGCCGGGCCTCGTACACTTATCACTATAGTTTTATGACTCTACATAATCTCTGAGTTGTACGGAACCATAATATGGCGCCCAATGACACATTGCTCTGGTTCACACATTGCAGATTTGGTGCGGATTTTACATCCAGGTTTCTAAACTGAAATCCATAAAATTTTTGAATAAAAACAATCTGAGTACATTTTTTCCAACAATTCATGCGTTGCTTTCTTGCCTGCAGTTTAACCTAAGGATTTAGGTTCACAATTGAAATGCATGGTAAAATCTGCACCAAAAAAGACGCGTTTCCTCAATTAAAATTTACCGTACATTTTGTAAATTTTCAAAAAGCGACAGTTGTTAATTTTAGTGCAGATTGTGCACCGGTTCCCTGCCCCACACCCCACCCACCCCAATAAAATAAAATAAATGCAGCATGTGGATGATATTAAGCTAAAACTCATCCATTTTTCTGATACTGTAAAATATTGCGGATTTTATGCAGATAAATTTTGCACCAAATACGTAAACATGTGAGCATAGGCTAAGCATGGACAATATTATATATTTAATATATATAATATTTAAGCTTTTTTTCCATGATGACATTTAAGGCTATGTTCACATGTGGCAGAAATGCAGCAGATTTTCCATATGCTTTATCACTCCACATTTTACAGTAGATTACCTGCAGGGCACGCTTAAAACTGTGGGGATTGGGGATTAATCGTATTAACCTGGGTAGCACATTCCAAAGAATTGGCGCAGCACGTGAAAAGTCTTGGAGACGGGAGTGGGAGGTTCTGATTATTGAGAATGCTAACCTCAGGTCATTAGCAGAACGGAGGGCACGGGTAGAATGGTAGACTGAGATGAGGGAACACTACACATGCCCAGAACACTGCACATGCCCAGAACACTGCACATGTCCAGAACACTGCACATGCCCATAAGGGTTCAGTGACATATGTTACGATCTAGAATCTGTTGAAAATTTAACAAAAACAGATGAAATCTGCAATCCAAAGCATCCATTTTTAAACAAATTTTTCAGACAAATCCATTCAAAAATGTAAACTTCCATTTACTATCTGTTTTTGCTTTGCTAACATCCATACATGTGAACAGAGCCTTAAAGAAGTGTCGTAAAGTCTTCCGACAACTCTAGAACAGTGGAAATGAGCCACAGTTCCAATATTTGATGGCACCCTGTGACACAAATCTACTTTTATTTTTCAAAGCACAGTAGTAAGACCTAAAGCCAGAATGTTTTACCCACAAACCAGCTAAGCGTTTATTACCTTCAGATCCATTTACACTGGCGTTACTCTGTCAGACCCATTGTTGACTATAATTGTGTAATGTGAATGCGTTAAGTGACTTAATAATGTGTCCAAAACGCTCGTTATTTGTGCACCAACCCATTTAGAGAAGTAAAAAAATTCTCATTCAATTTTCGAAAAATGTGTTTAGTAAATGGAGATAGTTCACTCGATTTGACCAACAAAAATGAAGAGTTGAAATTCAAGCCCAAAACAGGGATGATTGTGATCCAAGGTAATAAATAGTTCTGTAGCTGATGGAGCATTGGAATGAGTACAAATTTGAAGATGGAGTGAGAACATATTTGCAGCGTAAAAAATTTAGCTTAATTCAATCAAATCTTTTTTATACAGGATCAGCGGAAATGTTGGTACAGTACTCAATGAATTCATGTATTCAATTCATATAAATTAGCATCACTTATGGGATTTGAACGTTGAAGACGCAGTGAATGATGTTCGCCCTTACGATTACTATTCAACCATTTCATTCACGAGTCTTGTCCTGTATAAACACTTGTCTGAGATCCTTTGCCAGTTGTGAGTAAAGGTGGCCATATACATTAGACTTATGTTGGCCAAACCCGCCGATATCGATGTGTTTGCCCCAGACAGTCTAATATGTATGGAGGCGCCGGCCAAATGATGCTCAGGAGCGATACCAATCAGGCCTGTCCGATTTCAGACTCCCGCATTGCTCACCCTGAAATACGCCGCCAGCCGACGTGTCAGTAAGCGACTTTCTTATAGAGAACACAGGAGCGCTCGTTTGGACCAGAGAGAGATCTGGGAGAGTTGGCTGAGATGGCTGTCAGCCGAACGATGACCCAGGAGGTCCCTTCCAACTCTACCATTCTATGATTCTATGATTCAGCCAACAGCCATCCAATGACAGGGTCAAAAGGTCTGTAGATTCTCTCATTTGAAACAATCAAGTCAAATTCTGATCAGAGTGTCAACATAGTGCGATCCGACTCTCTCGGATAATGAGAAGATGGAGAACAAAATCTTCTCTTCTCCATTGTGAAACCTAAAAAAGACGCAGTGAAACTGTCCATATAGTTACTGCAAAATTTTATTAATACATAAATAGTACGACAAGGACACAAACAACAATGGGGTAGACTAAAAAGTGACGAGTACAAAGAACCGCCGAGCAGGAGACAGTGTGGTACCCTGAATATTTACATCTGGTATGTCCACTATCCATCCATGCCCATTGTGGGCGTTATGTTAATATCGTTGTTGTTGGATATCTATATGGGACACATAGGACTGAGATATTTGAATTATTGTGTTTACTCTTGATGATTACCTGCATGTGTGCCCTATATGTCTTCCCCTCATTACTATGCTAGTGGTTTATGAGTGGTCATACGTTTACCAGCCTGGATACCTGCTCTGTTTCTCCCTGCCCTATCATATGCGGTTCTTTACCCGCAGCGGGGAGTTGCGGAAATGCTGCGGACAATTCCGCAGCATTTCTGCAACGTGGGCACCTAGCCTTAAGGTACTGCCACACTTAGCGATCTCGTTAGCGATCTCGATAACGACGCAAGATAACGAGATCGTTGGTGTGATCGCTTTTAGGTCGCTAGTAGCTGCCAAACAGGAGATCTCATAAACGACTCATCAGCGGTCAGCGATCTCTTTAACGACTTTGGCGGTCATTAGGATCTGTCATAAGCATGTACTGAGCGCTTCTGATTCATAGGAATTTCCAGCATCGCTCCTGCTCTCTGCGTCCTGCTAGCCTGCTTTGCAACTTCTGCGATCCTCTCTGTGACGCAAAAGAGAACTTACAGATATTGCGATCCACTCCGTGACGCTTAAAAACTCATGCGTCACAAACGAGGTCGCTCGTCGTTCGCAAAAGGTGCCAAACACAGCGATATAGGCTCACCAGCGGGATGCCAACGATCAAAAAACGGTCCAGAACGCTAGTGAGCGATCAGCGACATCACAGCAGGGGCCACATCGTTGCTACATGACACACACAACGATGTCGCTAACGAGATCGCTAAATAGTGACGTTTTAGTGATCTCGTTAGCGATCTCGTTTAGTGTGGCATACCCTTTATCCTGCTTATGAGCTACCTATCTTGTCTCTGATGCATGCCACTTCTATGGTTTAGATCTTTGCCGATACAGAAGACCCTCAAGCAAACATGACTGGTTCCCGGAGTCACACTCATATTGACTTCTCAAGTCTGGCCTGAAATCCAGCTTTACTAATGAAGCACTTAATCCATCAACTCTGATAAGGTAACGTGTCATCACCTTTGTTATGTGGCTTAGAGCAAGTCATGCTGAAAAAATGCTTTAAAAACCTCTCCAGAGCCACAGAGCCAGGAATGTTAACTTCTGAGGCCTCTGGGTAAACTTAAAAAGCAGTCGTTTCAGGTTACAAAATCCCATCCTGGCAGATTTTGAGAAATTGCATGAGTAATGTTAGCAAGGCTTGAAGGAGAGTGCGGCACATTGGCAGAGGAAAGACTGGCAGTTCTTCTTGACTTCTGAGCAAATAACTTTATTTCACCTATAAACTGAGGCTTTCACACAAAAGGATCCACTTACAAAGGTGTGATAAAGACATGAGGCATCTTATTCATTGTGAGTCTCCCTGGAATCATCCTGTGTCTGCTCTTGAAACAATGAACGTCTTGTTTGATGCCTTACTGTCGAAACGGAAGAAGGAGAATGTTCACAAGTTTTTGCGCCTACCTGTAAAGGTTTATTTTGGTTTTACATAAATTAATTTTAATCATTCACTTGAAAAGTTCTACAACTTTCTAATATATCTTGCGGGTAAATAATGAAAAGTGTCCCTTTAAATAACAGGTTTGATGAAACATCTGCTGCAGTAAGATGTGCCAAATTGCTGTTGTAAGAATTTGGTGCACCATAAGACTTTCCTTGTGTCAGAATCACAAATCTACTCCCAAAAAAAACTACATTAGTGTTCCACTGTAATTTTTTATGCTACTTTCTATTATCTCTCCTGATTCACCATGCACAGGACAGCTCAAACTGGTCACACACTTCTATGTTCTCCATGCAAGAGCCACTGCCAGACTTCTCTGTGTCCTCCAGACTCTTCTGGCAGCAGCTTATCTCCAAGGAGAACAAAAGGATCGGCCATTGATATTTAACAGGCTGGATCCTTCCCTGTCCTACGTCATCTGACAAAAAGTCAAGATTTTCCAATACACTTCAGATCGGACCTGCGCAAAATTCTGATCGTGGGACGGCCTGGAACAGCAAGAGGGCCGGATGTGGACAAGAAAGCAGTAGGGCTGAAAAAAGTGCACACGGGTCACACCATGCCCTCCTCCGCCCGCCTGGGTCCTGATATCACTGCTATCTGCATCCTCAGATCCTGATGATGTGATGATGTCACTAGGTTGTGTCTCCTGTGAGGAGACTCAGTGCACCGGAGACCGAAGCAAAGCACTGGGGGAACGGGAGTGAGGTATGTGGGTTTTTTTTCTATGTGTATAGGATGTGTCCCTGTATACAGTGGGCTATGTGGGGGCTCATACTGTATATAGAGGTTGTGTTGTGTGTGGACTCCTATTGTATATAGGAGGTTATGTGGGGCTGATGCTGTATATAAGAGGCAATGTGAGGGCGCATGTTGTATATAGGAAGCTATGTAGGGGCTTCTACTGTATATAGGGGGCTATGTGGGGGCTCACACTGTATATAGGGCCTGTGTGTGGGCTTATACATTATATATGTCTAGCTGTGGTTTTGTAAAGAGTCTTTGGTTCTGTGGATCTTTGGATCTCTTGGATGTATATTGTTACAGAGGCATATCCCCTTTTCTATAGTTCACAAATGTTCTACAAGCCATTATTCACAGGTCAAGGGGAAGGGGTGATGAGATTAACTCACATTGTTTGATTATTTAATGTATCCTTCAATGTTTGCAAGTCAACAAACTACATGGCCTGGTATAATGTGTAATCAACAAATCAGCAAATATCACAGTTCAGTGACCCTGCATCTCTGTTTTGCAAAGGTAACAGTACAATAAACTGTAGGAGCGGATATAAGAGGTAAGTAACAACCATTCATCAATTCACAAATATCAATTTAACCTAGAAGAAGAGTCGGACTCTTGACCAACTGAAGAAAGAAACACATAAATTAAAAAGTCAACTCATAAATAACAGTCTGTGCCTCCTGGCTCACTGAAAATAGACGTCAGGATAATTAAGATAAAATACTGTGTCATCACACTTGCCTTTAGAGCTTGTGACCATTACCTCTGACTTTCGATTAGTCAGAAGTTTTGCTCACAAGATGGTGGCGTGCCGCCAGAGTGAAGCCATAAAGAGCTGAAGACAGCAGATGGTGAGTACAAGACTAAGTGCAGGAACCTTACATTAGTGGCACCACTCCAGCACTGCAATAAAAAAAAAAACACTGGAGTGGCGCTTTAAGTTATTAACCAATGAAAAGTTGTTTTGGTTGAAATTGTTAATTTTCATCAGCTTTAATCTAACGCGTATTGGGGCTTTAAGTCCTTGCTATAATTGTATCAAGTCTAAACAGTTTACAGACTTAATCACCCTGAGAATAAACTTCTTCTGAAATCTGCATACATGCCTCTTCAGTCTAGTTGAAGCTATCTCGCAAAGTTCTTGGTGATCAATACAGACATCCACAGAAATGCTGTCTCAAGAGCCCCACACTTGCAGCCCAGTAATAGGAGTCAGATTACCCCCATATGCATTATATGAAGGTGCCCATTTCAGCTGATTTGGATTTTTTTGCTAACCATCTAACTTGTATAGTTGCCTCCTGACTCTCCTATAATAATGTAAGGGGAGAGAAGGATCCAGCTTGTTAAATAACAATACCTGATCTTTTTGTCTCTGTGAAAGTTATCTGGCATCAGCTTTCTCCCATTTTCCCATTGGAAATGCATGAACGATCTTTCCTTGGAAAAACATTCCCAGAAAGATTGTTCTTTTTCTCACCTAAAAAATTGAACATATATGAAACAACTGTAAAGCCCCCCATACACAATAAATACAAGTTGGTTGAACCCTATAAAATGTGAATCACATCACACCTGAAAATTGATGTTCGAGATAAAGATCGGGGGCGTTTTGAATTTAGATTGCCCAATTCTTTTTTTTCTGTAGGCAGATAAGCAGAAAATGTTACCAGAAAGATTATTTTTTTCACCCAAAAAGTTGAACCTTTATGGAACAATTGTAAAGCCCCCCATACACATTAAATAAAAGTTGGTTGAACCCCATTAAATGTAAATGGAGTCCTTCTAATGCTCACCTAAAAGTTGACGTTTGAGATAAAGATGGGGGCGTTTTGAATTTGATCCCCCAATACTTTTTTTTTCTGTAGCCAGATAAGAGGCTGCCAGGTGAATTAATCTGAAGCTTACTCCACTCTCCCCATAGGAAACACATTAAACAAAACTGAATTTTCATGTGAGCGAAAGAGTTGGGCCGATTTGTGTTGGCATACAGTTATCTATGCATCAAAATTATGCAGACATAGGGTCATTCCTTAAGTACACAGAGGGCAGCTTGTTTAGCTTTATGTTCACAATTACTTTGCTGGTACTGTGTCATGCAGGGAAATTTCAACACACAAATCCATGTAAAAAAAATCCACTGCATATTATCCCGCTGTGGATCTACACTAGGGTCACAAAAATTCAATCACATTTCAATGGAGAAAGTGCCTACTGTGTATATTGTACTGTTTTTGGAATGTGTTTTTTTCCCATGTAGAAAAAGAAAAAAATATGTCGATTCTTAAAGGGAACCTGTCACCAGGTTTGGCCGATATGAGGCAAGACCACCACCTTTCAGGCCTGACATTCAGCATTCTAGAATGATGTATATCTGCCCCCAACCCGACCTGAAAGAGAAGAAAAAGACCTTTTATCATACTCATACCGAGGGGTGTCAATATTCTTGGTCCGGCGCCTCCCATCTTGCAATGCCCTCCTCCTTGTATTCTTGCTTTAGTTTCCGGTACTGTCTGTGTTAGTATATTATAGGATAATGTGTACTTATTATTAGAAAGTGGTACTGCTACACTTAAATGTGTATTACCATTATTCTTCACTGGTACTGCTACAATGAATGTATATTGCCATGTTGGAAACTGTATATAATGTATTCTTATTCTTGTAAATATGTATAATGTGACTTATTCTCTGCCACTGTAATGTATGTTTAGTGTATGGTAATTGAGCTTAGGTATAGGGCAATTGTAGTGTTCATGTTTGGCCATTAGATGGGGCCATTATAGAACATAGAATGGTTAGTAAGGATATAGTATAGGAAATAGTTAAACATAGGAGGGGCTGCTGTGTGGTAAGTGAGGAACATTTCCGTAGAGTAGTTAGTTAGGGCTAGGCCACAGAACCGTCCAGATGGGCTATATGCCCTGGACACCGCAGCAGCCACGTAACGTTGTCAAGAAGGAAATACAGCCATTCAGAGACCCTTAAGGACAGAAGAACAGTGGTCAGCAGCAAAGTTACAGCAGATTGAAGTGGGAACAAGGAAGCGGTCCGGAGAGTACAGGGTGCGGATTGTTCAAGATGTGGATCATTGCATGGGCAGACGCACTCAGATCCGGGGCGAAACAGATGAGGGAGTCCCCAGAGGTAGTGAGACTGGACAAGGAGAACACTGCGGTATCGCCTAAGGCGCTAGTACCCCGTAATGTACTGGAGGATGCAGAAGGAAGCGCAGGGAAAGTGCAGGATGTGAACTGTATGGAACCTGATGCTGTTGCTGTATCTGACAAGAATGTGCTGCAAAGTGTATCAAGTAAAGTTCTTCGTTTTGCATTGGAGCCAGACTGTGTCTCGGTTATTGCGGAACTGGCGACAGAAGGACCCCAACACCACAGAGGAATCCCTGATGGTGCAGTAGAAGACACAGATATGCTGGAGAGAGTATACTATTTTCATGTAAGAGGAAGCCAGGGCCCAGATGTACCTGAGGGCTCGGCCATGACTACACCCCTGGCCGAATCTTACAACGTCATCCTCAGTAGTCTCCCTGGCATCTTGCTCCTGTGCAGGTGTACTTCTCTGCCCTGTTGGGGGCAGAGCAAAGTACTGCAGTGCGCATGCGCCAGGAAAGGTCAGAGAGACCCAGCGCCTGCGCACTGCAGTACTTTACTCTGCCCTAGTCAGGACAGGAAAGTACACCTGCGCTGGCACGAGATGTCGGGAACACTGTGTGGATGACGTAGGGACGCGTCATTCACACAAAGCAAGAAAGAGGGCGGTGATTGTAAGAAGATGGGAGGCGCCAAACCAAGAATATCGACACCCATCGGACCGGACTGCCTTGCCCCGCAGGTGAGTATAATAAAAGGTCTTTTTCTTCTCGTCCTGGTCGGGTTGGGGGTATGCAGCATTATAGAATGCTTAATATCAGACCTGAAAGGCGGTGGTCTGGTCTTACCTCATATCGGCCAAACCTGGTGACAGGTTCCCTTTATGCTGTTTTTTGCTTGAAATTTTTTTTACAAATTCAACATTTGAATACATTGAAGCAGAAAAAATACTCCACCCGCCCATACATATACACAAAGAATGCACACAAAAAAAACTATTTTTTTAAGTCCTAGGCTACATTCTCACTCAAAAGTTTTTGGTGAATTTTTGATGTTGCAGTCTTGCACCATTTCTGCACATATTAAGTAAATTAGATTACTTGCGTTTTTTCATTGAGTTTTTAGTGCATTTTTTTACATGTTTTTATCGTGTTTTTGGCGCTGCATTTTTTGCCTCTTGTTGATGTGTCATGTTTTGTCTATAGTCTTATCTAATAAAAGTCTACAGGGAAAATCTGCACATAAGACTCAACATAACCGCAAGAGAAATTGACATGTTGCAGATTGGAAACCCGCACCGCAGCTCGGTTTACACAGAGTAAAAAGAAGCACAGTGGTCATGAGGTTTCTAGAAATCCCATCCACTTTGCTGGAGTTGTAAGATGCTGCGTTTTTGAAGCAGCAAAACTATGAAGCATCAGAAACTGACCAAACACTCAAAGTGATTTTTTTTATGTGGATTTTTCAACCTGAAAACTCCTTGTTAAAAACTTTGATTTAAACCGTCCTATCTAGTCCATTTTGCATTTTCAATGGGTGGGTGGACATTTATTGACAGCCGGAGTCTTGTGACTTCCACACTTGGTGTACGCTGTAAAATGAGCCAGCGTGTTCCCCATGCTATTTATAAAGAAATGATGCAAGCGTAAATCAGCGGACATAATGCCGTCTCCCATGAGTCCCCCGACATGTCATTCCAGAGGCAGAAATCATGACTTCTGACATTGCATCAGCAGACACGGTGTCAATAGGAAACCGGGGCAAGTCAGGACACCGGTACAATCCTGCACTGTTTTAGCGCCGCCTGAAAATAAAAAAAAAGAGGCCAAACGAGGTCTTTTCTTGACAGTCCCTCAAAATCCGGAATACGGTGTAATTTATTCCAGGGCGGTTGATAACGAGCCATGAGACGGCGGTGAGTCCCGGACTTCTGCGGAGCTGGATACTACATGTCTAACGCTTCCGTCACAGCAGCAGCCAAATTCTGCATGAGAGCAATATATGATGTCCCAGCGCCGGCAGCAGCAGAGAAGCCATCAGCCTCCGAGCACAAGACCTTTTCAACATTTACATTGACTACAATGAAATATGGCCTGCAGACGTTTCTCCTTTTACCGCCACATTTCTAGCAATTTCATAAACTTCTTCCAGGAAATGTTTGAGAGTCTTTACCTGTTTCCATTCTAATAGGCCCCTGGCTATGATTTATTCATACTTCCATGACAAGCTTTTTTGGTAGATTCCACATTAACCTTGGCCGCGGCAATGGATTCAGCTTTCATGAGACTTTTCTCTATAGAATGAATTTGTTTAATGAGCGTGTGTCACGAAAATTATAATTTTTCATTTTATTTTTTTTTTTTGTTTATTAATATCACTGACCGCATATGTATGGGGGTCCCTGAAATCTGATCAGAAAAGTCAGGGGGGAGGGGAAAAAATAGAAAGGGGTGTCACACGTGCCTGGCTTTCCCTGTTGACATTTATGGGAGTTAAAGAAACAGCAAAAAAAAAAAGCTTGGGACTGCGCAAAAAGGTTGTAAAAAGAGAGCAAATTCATTTTTTAGTATTTATGAAAATTAAGAAAAATCTTAATATTAATGATATAAAATTAAAGTGTTTTGCCTTATATTCTAAATAAAAAGTTTCATAGTTTTAAGGTTGAAGGTAGAACTTAAGTCCATCGAGTTCAGCCTATAGCCTTACATGTTGATCGAGAGGAATGCTAAAACCCCATGGGGCAGAGACTAATAGCTCCATATTAGGGGAAAATTCCTTCCAACTCCACATACGGCAATCAGACTAGTTACCTGGATCAACGGCTCATCACAGAATCTAGTGCCCTAAACTTGTAATATTATATTTATCAAGAAAGGCATCCAGGCCCTTCTTGAATTTTAGTAGTGAATCAACCATTGCAAAATCATGTGGCAGAGAGTTCCATAGACTCACTGCTCTTACAGTAAAGAATCCATAGTCTCACTGCTCTTACAGTAAAGAATCCATAGTCTCACTGCTCGTACAGTAAATAATCCATAGTCTCACTGCTCGTACAATACAGAATCCATAGTTTCACTGCTCTTACAGTAAAGAATCCATAGTCTCACTGCTCTTACAGTAAAGCATCCATAGTCTCACTGCTCTTACAGTAAAGCATCCATAGTCTCACTGCTCGTACAGTAAATAATCCATAGTCTCACTGCTCTTACAGTAAAGCATCCATAGTCTCACTGCTCGTACAATACAGAATCCATAGTTTCACTGCTCTTACAGTAAAGAATCCATAGTCTCACTGCTCTTACAGTAAAGAATCCATAGTCTCACTGCTCTTACAGTAAAGCATCCATAGTCTCACTGCTCGTACAGTAAATAATCCATAGTCTCACTGCCCGTACAGTAAAGAATCCATAGTCTTACTGCTCTTACAGTAAAGAATCCATAGTCTCACTGCTCGTACAGTAAATAATCCATAATCTCACTGCTCTTACAGTAAAAAATCCATAATCTCACTGCTCTTACAGTAAAAAATCCATAATCTCACTGCTCTTACAGTAAAGAACCCATAGTCTCACTGCTCTTACAGTAAAAAATCCATAATCTCACTGCTCTTACAGTAAATAATCCATAGTCTCACTGCTCTTACAGTAAATAATCCATAGTCTCACTGCTCGTACAATACAGAATCCATAGTTTCACTGCTCTTACAGTAAAGAATCCATAGTCTCACTGCTCTTACAGTAAAGAATCCATAGTCTCACTGCTCTTACAGTAAAGCATCCATAGTCTCACTGCTCGTACAGTAAATAATCCATAGTCTCACTGCCCGTACAGTAAAGAATCCATAGTCTTACTGCTCTTACAGTAAAGAATCCATAGTCTCACTGCTCGTACAGTAAATAATCCATAATCTCACTGCTCTTACAGTAAAGAACCCATAGTCTCACTGCTCTTACAGTAAAAAATCCATAATCTCACTGCTCTTACAGTAAAAAATCCATAATCTCACTGCTCTTACAGTAAAGGATCAGCATCTGTGAATATGATTAAACCTTCATTCCTCTAGACCAGGGGTCTCAAACTGCATTCCTCGAGGGCCGCAAACCGTGCGTGTTTTCAAGACTTCCTTAGCATTGCAGTAGGTGCTGGAATCATTATCTGTGCAGGTGATTAAATTATCACCTGTGCAACACAGGGAAATCCTGAAAACATGACCTGTTGCGGCCCTTGAGGAATGCAGTTTGAGACCTCTGCTCTAGACGTAGAGAATGCCTCCTTGTCCACATCACAGGCCTAGGTGTAACAGGTTCATTAGAAATTTCTGTATTGGACCCTCATATATTTGTACAGAGGGGTGGTCCTCTCTTCTCCAGAGCTTAGAGCAATTATATAGAGCACCTCTCTCTCTGGAGGACCTGCCCGATCCTGCGTTACACTAACAATAAGGCCTCAATGACACGTCCAATTTTTCACATATCTTGGTTTTCAGAGATAGCACTCGTACCTGTGATACTCTAGGGGGCCATTCGCAGGTCCGTAATTTTTTGTGGACCGAGTGATCAGTGGAAAATTGCGGAGCCATGGTCGATTTTGATCCAAGGGTCAGCAATGCAAGTCTATAGGTCCGTGAAAAAATCGGACAGCATTTGGATGACATCGGACTGACAGAATAGAGAAGGGGGACAAACTTTTTTTTTTAAATTCCTCCACATGAAGACCCATAGACCACACTCTGATCAAAGTCCGGTCAGAATAATCAGCCCACTTTTCTCGCACATGGAAAAATCGAAAGTGTGAACACGCCCAAGGTGAATGCATTACATCATATTCGGATATCTGTTTTTTCTCATGCGTGTGCTGGATCAGTTTTTGATAACTTTTTTTGGATGACACATGGATGGAATCCATGAGCTGTCTGTGTTTTTCACGGACCCTTAGCCTTAGAGCCATAGAGTTTGATCCATGACTCAGATGAAAAACTAACATATCTATGTTTTGTTTTGTTTTATACACTGGATATGCAAAAAATAAACACAGACATGTGAATGGCCCCATAAATTATAGGGTTCTATCCGTGAAAAACACTAATAGAACACATACGCGAAAATGGACATCTGTCTGAGGCCAAAGGAGAATTGTGGCACCCCAGGAGTCCAGTTGCCACAGTGAATTGCCTCTCTCACAGGGAGGAATGTCATGCCTGGAAGCAAGGAGGGGTTCCCTTACCAGGTGTCAGTAGGAGAGTAGTCGAGCAGAACCTGGGGAGTGGAACTGTGATTAAACTCGCCCCAGACGTGAGCGCTAGGGACCAGATACCGGAGTCTGTGGTTGCTCGGGTACTGAAGTCCCGGCAGCTAAATCCGGAGGGCAGGGGACTGCAGGTCTCCTGGCCCAATCTAATACCCGGCGGCACAGCAGCATACCAGAGCCTGGAGCCGACACAAAGGAGCGGCACCTGTGATAGGCTCGAGCTGCCTGCCATGCGGGCAACGGTTTGTTTTTAAAAAATAGAGAGAGTTAGCAGCAGGAGGGTGAGCTGTTAGGCAGCGAGGAAAAAAAGGGAGGACAGTGCAGAAGGAAGGGCTCCGTACCTACCTGGTCAGGTGTATCCAAAATTGCTTCCAGGCTGCCTGGCTCTCCATGACGATCTGTTAACAGTGCCCCGGTCTGTACTATCAACCATCAAGTAAAGGAAAAGAAAACTACAGTCATTGTGTCCTCCAGTGATCTCTTGCGCCTGAGTCCTGCACCACAAGGTACACAAAGCCTGACATAAACAGAACCGGTAGCCCTGGGGCCCCGCTCCACCTGTGGGGAGCAGAACCATCCCAGCTGCGTCACCATCAGCCCCAGCAGTCTCCTTTAGCAGCGTCGGCCATCTGTTGTCGAACACCACAGGTGGCGTTACTTTAAATCCTATATACATATTCCCCATTTTACGGCACAGCCAGGGCCACGGAGTAAGGTCACGGCCCCGTGACTTCCCCAAAGAACTGTCCGACCCTGTTCCGAGTACCCCACGGCCCTGGTGAGCGTGTCAGAATCATACAGCTTAGATATACTGAGACACAGGGGATCAATAATAATAATCAATAATAATATTTTTTTTTATAAATGTGATTTTTCATCCCATAACTCAATAAAATCTGTGATGGATCTGTAAGAATATTAATCCTGAGCTTTCAGAAAATGTGGTGAACATAAGACTGGCGACGCAGCAGTATTCATTGTAAGTTTACACTGGGAAATATTTCAGAAAATAAAATCATATTGCCACGCACGGCGCATAGACTCCCATGATAAAAAATATAAACAGTGCTATACGCTTTTTTTTCTTCAAAATATTCGTGTATCAGAAAAAAATAGCAGAAATGTTGTCAATGAATACCTGCCTGAAAGAGGCCAAATAGCAACATTTTTGGTATCTTTTGAGCCTTTAAATTAATATAGTACTCGCTTTATTATTGTCTGTTGGGCACATCTGTCATCAGAAAATTATCAGATTTTTGTGATTTTTTTTTAATTATCAAGCTCATTTTTTCATAGTTTAAAAAGTGGAAATCTTGCAAATCTCACACTGGCTCCTGGGGCATTTTAGACTGTACCTTACTATTGTTTTAGGAAATAACACATGTACATTAGCCACAATGACCAGACTCTGAGCCTATCTGTTGTACTGAAGCATCTAATGAGCGTGTGCAAAGGTCATGGTGAAAGGGTATGCCACACTGAACAATATCGCTAACGGGATCGCTAAAAAACGTCACTATTTAGCGATCCCGTTAGCGATGTTGTTCAGTGCGGCATCTGCCAGCGACGAGCTTCCTGCTGTGATCTCGCTCGTCGCTGGAATCGTTCCGGACCCTATTTTCTCGTCGGCGCTCCCGCTGGGTAAGTATATATCGCTAGTGTGGCACCTTTTCTTAGCGATTTAGCGGTACTTTTGTACCGCTAAAGTCGTTAAGAAGATCGCTAACGGCGATAGCGTCGTTAACTATATCGCTAAATGTGGCCGCACTTAGCGATATAGAAACAATCCCGCTAGCGATCGCATTAGTATGCGTCGTTATCGTGATCGCTAGCGGGATTGTTTAGTGTGGCAGTACCTTAAGGAAGGAGGTGAGCTGTGACATCACCTAATATTATTGGTGGATCCTGTGTTATCAGCTTTGTATCGAAGCTGTTACTGGTCATTGTAATCCTGCCTCTGATGATAAGGAGCCTGCTGAAAGCTTTTCTTGAAAGGAGAGGTAGTATGTGTCTACAAATGCCCTAGTAACTAGTGTTAAAATTTCAAGATGACTAATTTAGTTTTTTTAAACAAACAAACATTGCAATATGAAAAAATTTAATGCCAAAAATTGGTTAAAAATACACAGAACAGATATTCCTGATTTAATCAATAGGCAATTTTCTGACGACTCATTAAAGAGAGGTAAGAGGTTTTTGGGAAGAGGCGTCACAAGACAATACACAATCAGACAATTTCTATGATACGCTGCAGTTTGCCCATTGTGTTACAATCAAAAACAAGACAACCTTCTATACGAATAATGAAAACTGATGGCTTACGTTGTGATACACAAGGCAAGTGATAAGCTATAGGCACAGAGGTAGCAGGCCCCGATACGGACATGGCCTTAAGGCTGCATATAAGAAGACATGACGGATTGGAACCTCAAGTTATGATTTAAAAGGGTTTTATGGGTTTGGAAAATTACTGTCCTCTAGTTGCAATTTGTTTTAAAATAAACAAGCGTGAGCTTTACTCGCCCTCCCATGGTCCAACGGTGAGTCCATACCAGAGCTCTGAATGTCTGATATTGTCTGCAGCGCTGACGTTCTTTCGACAGCGATGCAGCCGATCAGTGGGCTCAGCGTCTCTGAATGGCTTGTGCCGTCAACTCAGAGTCGTCGTTTGGCAGCAGCACTATCATCCATGCAGACAATAACCGACACCAGGAGAAGCGGCAGAGACTCAGCGCTGGACCCAGGGAGGGTGAGTAAAAGAATTTTTGATTTTTTAAAACCACGTACAACCAGGGGAAAGGGGTTTTCCGAAACCAGAAATTCCCTTTACGGGGAAAGTCCACATTCCGTCTCTTTCCATTCCCCAGTTGCCATTTATTGTCCCGAGCATTAACCCTTTGCAAAATACTTTTGAAAAAGTTTAAGCATCTTCTAGCGCTTGATAAGGAAGCAAGAACGAAATCCAGAATCCCTAAGAATCCATAAATTTCTCCGCAGACAACGTAAGGATATGCAATGCCATAAAGATGCCGCTGTAGCGTACGATGATCTCTATCCGGTTCCTTACCTTTGAAAGTGTTGGTTCCAGGCTGCTTGTTGGGTATCTGCGCCGTTCTCGCCTGCTGCTGCTTTCTTACCAGGCTTCCTTCACTGCCGGCTCTCAGAATCTTTTCTCCTAAGCTGATTTTTTTTGATCTGCTGTTAAAATCTTCAATCCTACTCACGGGCAGCTTAGACGTTACGTTAGCTGACAAGGGCCTGGCCAAACGCGACGGCTTGGACATTCTTCACGGGATATAGTAAATTTCCACCAAATGAAAAATAATAAAAAATAAAAGAAAAATTTGATTCTTCTCCTTTTCAGTTCGGCATATTTTGCAGTTTAAAGGAGCAGCGAGGGAATAATGAGATCATGATGCACCTTGTGCTGCTAGGACAGAACTGCTGAGAGCTGGACGTTTGATCAGTCGGAGGGTAGAGGCAGCCGGCAGTCAGACGGGCGTTTATCAGACCTGTGGAATGTGATTGTGCCCCAAGACCAAGGCTTATATGACTCCTCTGCAGTGGTGCACGGATGCTGCCGGGAAGCGAGTGACTGGGCGAGAATCTGCTGCATGCTCAGACTAGAAGTGACCATCGTAACAAAGTAACAGGAATTTAACAATGCCCAACCCACTCAATACAGATGCGCACTATACCCGAAAAAGAGACAGAAGCTGGTGTAAACTCTACCGATCGGCCTTATTCACTGCAAATATATTTATAGATTTGGATACCGTACGTTAATGGATGTGGATGTGGAATGAAATATTTGAATGAGTTTGTAACCCCTTCACGACGCAGCCCTTTTTTCGTTTTTGCGTTTCTGTTTTTCGCTCCCCTTTTTTCCCAGAACCATAACTTTTTTTATTTTTCCGTCAATATGGCCATTGGTTTTACCATATCGTGTACTCAAAAACAGGAAACAAATTCCAAGTGCGGTGAAATTGCAAAAAAAAGTGCAATTCCACAACAGTTTTTTTAATTTTTTTTTACCATGTTCACCAACTGCTAAAACTGACCTGCCGTTATGATTCTCCATTACAATACCAAAACATGTATAGGTTGTTTTTTTTATTTAAATGGTGAAATAAAAATCCAAAGTTTGTTAAAAAAAAAAAAAAAAGAAAATTGTGTCATTTTCCGAGACCCGTAGCGTCTCCATTTTTCGTGATTTAGGGTTGGGTGAGGGCTCATTTTGTGCATCCTGACATTTGTAATGATACCATTGGTGTGGATATGATCTTTTGATCGCCTGTTATTGCATTTTAATGTAATGTTGCAGTGACCAAAAACACTTAATTCTGGCGTTTTGACTTTTTTCGCTACATCGTTTTGGATTAATACTTTTTATATATTGATAGATCGGGCGATTCTGAACGCAGCGATACCAAATATGTGTATTTTTTTTAAAATTGTCTGGTGCAGTGGTGTACTGAGCTATCTGTGCAGTGATTAACAGCTCAGTCGTCCAGTCTGGTGCAGTGGTGTACTGAGCGATCTGTGCAGTGATTGACAGCTCAGCCTTCCAGTCTGGTGCAGGGGCATGCTGAGCTCTCTGTGCAGTGATTGACAGCTCAGTCGTCCAGTCTGGTGCAGTGGTGTACTGAGCGATCTGTGCAGTGATTGACAGCTCAGCCTTCCAGTCTGGTGCAGGGGCGTGCTGAGCTCTCTGTGCAGTGATTGACAGCTCAGTCGTCCGGTCTGGTGCAGGTGCGTGCTGAGCTGTCTGTGCAGTGATTAACAGCTCAGTCGTCCAGTCTGGTGCAGGTGCGTGCTGAGCTGTCTGTGCAGTGATTAACAGCTCAGTCGTCCAGTCTGGTGCAGGGGCGTGCTGAGTTCTCTGTGTAGTGATTGACATCTCAGTCTTCCAGTCTGGTGCAGGGCGTGCTGAGCTCTCTGTGCAGTGATTGACAGCTCAGTCGTCCAGTCTGGTGCAGGTGCGTGCTGAGCTGTCTGTGCAGTGATTGACAGCTCAGTCGTCCAGTCTGGTGCAGGGGCATGCTGAGCTGTCTGTGCAGTGATTGACAGCTCAGTCGTCCAGTCTGGTGCAGGGGCGTGCTGAGCTGTCTGTGCAGTGATTGACAGCTCAGTCGTCCAGTCTGGTGCAGGGGCATGCTGAGCTGTCTGTGCAGTGATTGACAGCTCAGTCGTCCAGTCTGGTGCAGGGGCATGCTGAGCTGTCTGTGCAGTACCCAAGACTGGTGCGTCTGCACAAAGCCCAAGTCCGTGTCAGCGTACCTGTCCCCTGGGGTCAGCAGCTGCAGTACCGAGATCTGCCAATGAATGGTACCTGGCAGCTACCTGCAGCCCAGTCTGTGTCCACCATCAGAAGCTCCAGTGAACACCTGGTAGCCACTTAGCTACGTCCCTTCCTAGGCAGATCCGGTCCTGTGGCACAGTGGGTCCACAAACTCACGTGCACCACCATCGGCCATAACAAAAGTAAAATCTTGCTCTAGAAGTTACAGCCTAGAGTCTTGATATACAATGTATACTTTTTAGTTTTGGAAGTGATGATACTTTCTCTTTAAAACTTCAGTTCCTTTAATTAACCCATTCATGACATGCGCCGTACAAGTATGGCACATGTTGAGTCCCTTCATTTGATGTGGGCGCCAGCGCTGAGCACACATCTTTCCCAGCACATGTCAGCTGTTTTGAACAGCTGACATGTGCCCCTAACAGCATGAATCGCAATTTACCCGTGGCTGTTAACCCGTTAAATGCCACTGTCAATCTCTGACAGCGGCATTTAATGTGATCATGTTGGAAGCGCATCACTAGTCCCACCCATCGGCGCCAGTCTCACATTACCATGACCTGTCAATCATTGAACAGACAGCGCAGCATGCCCCTGCACCAGACTGGACGATTGTGTTTTCAATCACTGAACAGACAACTCAGCACGTCCCTGCACCAGACTGGACGATTGTGCTTTCAATCACTGAACAGACAACTCAGCATGCCCCTGAACCAGACTTGACGGCTGACCTGTCAATCACTGCACAGACAGCGCAGCATGCCCCTGCACCAGACTGGACGATTGTGCTTTCAATCACTGAACAGACAGTTCAGCATGCCCCTGCACCAGACTTGATGGCTGACCTGTCAATCACTGCACAGACAGCTCAGCACGCCCCTGCACCAGACTGGACGACTGACCTGTCAATCACTACACAGACAACTCAGCACGTCCCTGCACCAGACTTGACGGCTGACCTGTCAATCACTGCACA
The DNA here is from genome assembly GCA_033576555.1 of Oophaga sylvatica. Lineage (NCBI taxonomy): Eukaryota > Metazoa > Chordata > Amphibia > Anura > Dendrobatidae > Oophaga > Oophaga sylvatica. The sequence goes on along the minus strand of JARQOD010000006.1, from coordinate 23,452,918 downwards.
GACAGCTCAGCACCCTGCACCAGACTGGATGACTGACCTGTCAATCACTACACAGACAGCTCAGCACGCCCCTGCACCAGACTGGACGATGTGCTGTCAATCACTGCACAGACAGCTCAGCACGCCCCTGCACAAGACTGGAAGACTGTTCTGTCAATCACTACACAAACAGCTCAGCATGCCCCTGCACCAGACTGGACGATGTGCTGTCAATCACTGAACAGACAGCTCAGCATGCCCCTGCACCAGACTGGACGATGTGCTGTCAATCACTGAACAGACAGCTCAGCACGCCCCTGCACCGGACTGGACAGCTGGCCTATCAATCACTGCACAGACAGCTCAGCACGCCCCTGCACCAGACTGGACGACTGTTCTGTCAATCACTACACAAACAGCTCAGCATGCCCCTGCACCAGACTGGACGATGTGCTGTCAATCACTGAACAGACAGCTCAGCTCGCCCCTGCACCAGACTGGACGGCTGACCTATCAATCACTGCACAGACAGCTCAGCACGCCCCTGCACCAGACTGGACGGCTGAGCTGTCAATCACTGCACAGACAGCTCAGCACGCCCCTGCACCAGACAGTGCAGGGGCGTGTCAATCACTGCACAGACAGTGAATAATAATTGAATAATGAAGAAACCTCGAGTGTTATTTGCAGCAAAAACTAATCACTCCAAAAGTCACCAGGGCTTCCTCCAGGTGTGTTTTGAGCTTTTTCCTTTTGCAGAGCATCTTCCGAGCTGAGAATCCCAGAAGAATGGACATGTCACTTCTTTTAGTTGTTTGGTGTTTTTAGAATCATGATGTTTTTACATAGAAATACATATGTTGGTTCTTCTAAGCGTGTTCTGATGTTTTTTTCAGGTGGTTTTAGAAATGGAATCTGCCTGAAAAAGACGTTGTGTGCACGTAGCCCAAGAACGTATCCTCACAAGCAAACACTTTCCATAAGTATTGATGTGATGTCTCCAGCTATAGCTTTACAATCTAGCTGAGATCAGTGATCGGATGTGCTGCAGACTACAACTATTCAGTACACGTTACCGTCAGGGCTGACAATCGTCCCCACAGTCACAGGCAATCTATAATAATAGGAGGGCTACGGGCTACGCTGAAATAGACGCACCCGTCATTATTTTGACACCGGAGGACGCTTGTCATGTTGGGCTGAAATGGTCTAAATTGGCCACTGTTTAAGCTCATTCAACCACTGATTTCTGCAGTTCTTCGCCCGGAGAACAAGGACCTAAAGGGAAGGAGACTTTTCTATATATTCATCTGGAGTATCTAACTGCGATCATCTTGTATTTCAGTTTACAGCTTTTATTTTGGAAATTCTTGGACATGGAGGGAAAAAAAAAAGTTTCTCCACCTTCCCCATTCTGACAGTCCAAGAAAATCACACAACATCACAGTGCGGTCTGATTTTTTTGTTAATGGACCCATAAACTTGCATTGTCGATTTTGATCCAACTCTCAGATCAAATTCAGACGTCTCCAACTTTTTTTACGGGGGCCACTCGGTCTGAGGAAAAAATTGGACATGTACACAGCCTCATAGAAATCTATAGGTACGAGTACTACCCATGAAAACCACTGATAGCCATTTTTTTTAAAATCACTTGTTAGGAAGAAGCAACCACAACTTTACTTACCAGACACATTTACACATTTGTACAATGTGTTAGCGAAACTGTGAAGAATCCTATTTTGATGTGCACTTGAGTGAATTTTCTCCTGATTTCTTTGGAAGTGACTTATAATACAGCAATAGTGCACAATGAGACATTCAGATAAAGTTATTTTCACGTGGATCCTCAGCTAAACAGAAAGAAAACAAGATGAAGAACAACATTTCTCAATTTTTTCCATTGTGTCAGTGCATGGAAATCAGACTGCACTCAGATGCCATCCAAGTGCAGTCTGATTTTTTCATGAACTTAAGTGGCCGAGTGAATCTGAATATTGGTTTAAACTCGGGCACGTAGCGGATCAGAATCGGACATGTGCACGGCCCCATAGACTAACACTGGTCCGAGTGTGATCCAATGTTTTGTCGGATCACACTCAGACCAAAAATACGCTTGTCTGCTCCTGCCCTTTAAGTGATTGATTAAAATCCAAAAACAGGGAATGTGTTTTTTTTCTCCCCAAAACTCCATCTATTCACTCACCACACCAAACACCGCCCATGAAGAACAGTGGGACTTTTTCAGAACCATTTTTTAATTAATTGAGCTCTTTTAACATAGACTGGAAAATGCATTAAAATGCAACCACAAGCATATATTCTTTTTTTTCCCCTCTGGCAGGTAAAGTTCAGTGAATTTATCCACCGTCTGGACAACAAACTTTTGTAATAATCTTTTGTATAAATTAAGCCTAAAACATCTCCAGGCAAATGTAATTATTCCCCTGAGAGTGCCTCGTTCATTGCTACTTTCATCGCAAAAATGCAATTACAAGTCCTTTCTCCTCCGCTAATAAACTCCTTGCTGTTTTGTAGCATTTACCACAAATCATTTGCACTGATAATAAATGAGAAAAAAGTATATATTCATCCACACATCCAATGTAGGGCATACCCAGCTCAAGAGAAACTTCATGGATATTCAAGAGGTGCTTCTGACTCCAATACAGAACATGAAACAGTAATTAAAAGAAGTCGGAAACTATTTGTTCAAAATTGTCTCAACAAGAAATTAAAAAAGGTTGAGAGTTCTCTAAATGAAGTCAGTAATGTAAAAAATGGAGATTTTCATATAGCTCGTTATAACAATGTTAAAAGATGGGTATGTCGACTGTGTCTGTGTTGGTGGTGGAAATCATTGCATCAAACATACCGATGTAAGAAGGAGGTACCTTCAGGAGGTATGAAAATAATTGTCTCTTCAAAGAATAAGAGGACCTGAACTCCAGCACCACCTATTGGAAGTAGCAATCCCAAAAGTCACTGTCGACCCTTTATGAGCCTAGCCATTGACTTAAGGTAAAAGCCAAAGCAGACACTCTGTTTTCTGACACGTGTTTCAGGGTGTTTGCTCCTCATCAGTACAAAGCAAGAGGCATGAGTCGGCTGCATGAGGGGTCTAAATGGTAATGTCTCTACTTGCGGAGTGTGCCCAGCCAGTGTAAGGAGACTTATAGGCAATGCAATGCTTCTCTGGAACATTAAATATGCAAATTGTTTCTTAAGAAGAGAAGAGGACAGGATCTCTATTGCCACCTATTGGAAGTAGATATCGTAAAAGTCAATATTGACCCTTGCCACATGATAAGATAAATGCCAAACCAGACACTCTACTTTCCTTTGCACTGATGAGAGGCCAAATACCCCTAAACACGTGTAGGCAAATAGAGTGTCTGGTTTGGTTTTCATCCTAAGTCATGTGGCTAGGCTCTTTAAAGGGTCAATATTGACTATTAGCATTGCTACTTCCAATAGGTGGCACTAGAGTTTTTGTCCTCTTCCTCTATGAAGAGTTAATTTACTTATTTAATTTTCCAGAGGAGCATTGCATGGCCTATAAGGCTTCTTACAAAAGTTTGACACTCTCCACAAGGAGAGGCTTTGCCCATTACACCCGCTTTCAGAAGGTGAGCAGGGGCTGGAGTTTCGAAAGTGTAGTTCCTTAGGACTTGTATGTAGGGTATAACAGCTGGCATTGGGACATGGAGGCTGGTGTGGGAATTTAGTGGCTGCCATGGGGGTAAGTGGTGACACCTATTGGCAGTACAGACAGAGCCATTCTCAGGTAGCAATGTCTGCAGAGGTGCATCGTAGCTGGAAATTTTCATGGTCTGGGCTGGACGGATAACATGGGATAAGACCAATGATGAACAAATAATGATTTACAGTTACTCTCTGATTGCTCCTGTCTTTTCTGTTTCCATGGTGGTAATAACTGGTCATGTTATTTTTGTATTTGTAGGTACAGTATGCTATAAGTACTCATTGGCCTAAGCCATGCTTCCCGCAGTGCTACTTACAGCTGCCAGGACCTTACCCTCAATATAGTCAGTGATCAAAGTGTTATCCGGCAAGGACCCTGCAACCTGCAGCTTTCCAGCTGTTGCAAAATGACTACTCCATATGTGTCCTGAGAGCCACATGTCCTTGATCACAGCCATGGAGGTCAGAAAGAAACATAATTCTGCACTGCTGAAAGCCCCATGCTCACTAACAGTGGGGCCCAGAAATGATACAACAGAAATGGAGTCATATCTGATGAGATTACACGGCACAGTAAAAATCCCATTATTTCTAGCTTCCAATAATCCTAAAATTTTAACAAAGAAAAAAATCAAGATATTCTTAAATATAACAAGAATAGACCTAAAAGATTCAGGTTTGTGCACATGGGATATGTACGCAGCGGAATTTTCTAGACTGATTTTTTTTTTTTGCCCGGAAAGTTTATTGCATATTTCAGTGGCGGCGTTATGGATGACATTTTATCGACGTGCCACAGGGAAAATATTGCACTATGGATTTTACCTTTTCATCTTTTGAAATGCAAACGGTGATACGTTTCTGCAACAAAATTTGCAGCAGTTTTTGCCGTGCAGATTTTTTGTGCCCATAAAACTTAAGAGAATTCCTGACTTCAGAAATACAAGGCTCCTTTCTTGTAGAAACAGTGTCACTTTTGTCCTTGGGTTGTATCTGGAATCGCAGATCAGACCCATTCAGGTGAAAAGGATTTAGTTGCAATATCAGAATTACCCCAAAATAATCAGCAAGTCCAACCTATAATTCCCTTAACAGCAGACCTTGAGTAAAAGCCTACCAACCCCTCTTCCTTACAGACTCCAGGATCACCATGCGTCCTAATATGTATGAGCAGCTTTACTACCACAAGGGAGTTGGATAAACCTGTTAACGGTGTATTCAGACTTTCCCTCGAAAACCTGTTCTGCAGATGTACATTCTCCTGCCAAATGGCAACTCTGTTCAGGGAATTTCCAAGCTGCCATTGAAATGATTCATGGCTTGAAGTTTTCAGTTGTATTGATGTATTATTAAGCAGATGTAAAATAAATCACCGGCTCTCTTCAACATGTGATGTTATGGGCACAGATTTTTAGGGTGCTAAACCAGGGAATTATCCAGTGTCTGATTTTGTCCACCTCTACCATCCCCTTGACGTTCACTCATAGATCTGCTAGCCATGAAGACCTCTGTGCTACATACTGATGCCTCTCTCACAGACATCAGTGGAGATATAGCTGTAGAGAAGGATAGGTATTAGTCCTTCTATACATAGGTGCCACCTAGGACACACACTTCTCCCATCTCTTTAAGCAGCTGTAAACACCTCGCTTGTAGAAGTGGACAGGTTGCTCAAAAAGCCACGTTGTGACTTTGGAAATCAGAGTCTCATCATCTGGAAAATGCTTGCCCTTCAAAAATATCTTCATTGTTGGAAAGAGGTGGAAGTACGATGGTGCGAGGTCGTGTGAATAAGGGGGATGCGGTAGAATTTAAAAGTCACAGGAGCATGCTTCCATTTGGGCAACATGTGAGTTGTGAACTGGTGCATTGTCTTGCAGAAGGCGGACATCTTTGGTGAGCATGCAACATCTCTTGGCTTGGATGGCCTCCTGTAATTTCCGCAGCAGTGAAGCATAGTATGCCCCAGTGATCATGGTACCCTTTGCTAGGAAATCCATCAATACTACTCCGTGCTCATCCCAAAATGCTGTGAGCATGACCTTGCCTGCCGAGCGTTGGGCATGTGCCTTCTTTGGAGGCGGTGAGTCATGGTGCTTCCACTGCATCGACTGGACTTTAGTCTCAGGATCATAGTGATGGACCCAGCTTTCATCCTGTGTGATCAGTTTCTTGAAAAATTCCTCCTGGTTTCCATGCCACATCGTCAATAGAGCCTGAGAGCATTCGACTCGTTCCTGTTAGGTGTGAGCAGCCGGGGAACCCAGCGAGCAGATACCTTATGCATGTAAAAATAGTCTTGGATGATTTTCTCCACTGATCCCACACTAATCTTGACTTTTTGGGCAAGATGGCGAATGGTTACGCTGCGATTTTCCAAAGTGGCGACTTCCACTTGCTAGATGATGAGTTCATCAATAGCACAGTGGGGTCACCCTGGAATTGGGGCTGTTTGCGCCAAAGTCCGACCACATTTGAATTGACGATGCCAGTTCTTGACTACATCATATGATGGGGAATCATCACCTTAAATCTCTTTCATCTCACCCGTCTCCTTTGTGTGCGGCCTTTCAAGTAAAGGAACTTGATGATTGCTCTGTATTCCACTGGATCCATTATCAAACCTCACACCACTTCAGCACCTGTAAAATCAAGACCGCTATCAATTCTGAGTTGCAAATTGGCACGTAACCTATAGAGACTTATATCATTACACAGCATCTTGTGATAAATAGAAGTGAGCCAGGGGAAATCTTTAATGAATGCCACTTAAAAGTGTATAACCCAGAATTTGGACCGTATCTATCAAATAATTATAGAATATCCTGTGAATTTGCCATAAATTCCTAAGGTGTCCACACCCGTGCCACAGTTTTTGTTTATAGCACATTCCAAGGCACATTGCCAAATCTGTCATACAACGGAAACCAACGGTGCCCATTGAACTCCATTCACTTATAAATCAATGTTGGTATCTGCCAACAGTGACTTCTGACCAGTGGGGTAATGGTCACCATCGCAGATGGTGTGACTGTGATTTGGCCTTGAGAGAAGGCAAAACAGCCAGATCCACAGGCAGAAACATCTTTAAATGGTATCTGCGTTCTCACGCCTGTAGCCTGAAGGAAGTTGGGAGTGTGCAGAGGAAGCAAAAAGGGGCACTCTTATATAGAGATACAAAAGGGCATTATTATTGTGTGGCGGCACAAAGGAGATATTAATATCGGGCTTTGTGGCATATCAGGGGAAATGTTACAGTGTGGAGGCACAAATGGAGCATTACTATTGTGTAGGGGCACAAAGCGGACATCGTTATTATATGGATAAACAAAGGGCATGTCATTATTGTGTGAAGGCACAAACTGGGAGCTGTTAGCGTTGTGGGGCACTATTACTGTGAGGGGCACAATGATGGGGTACTGAAACCATGCATAGCAATGGAAGGAATTATTGCTGTCTATTGCATGTTGCACTACAAATGTTTGTATCATTATGGGGTTTTTTGTTGATGTGGTGGAAAAATGAGGCGAGTGCTTGGAAAAAGCGACGAGGAAATGATGTCTCTATTCTACATTCTGCAGAGACGAAACAGAATGGAAGAAGTCATCATAGAGGTCTGGACCAGATGGAGAAAGGAAAAATGAACCACTACAATGAGAGAAAACGTCAAATCAAAAGTATATAAAAATACACGTAACAAATCGTAAATATGACAGATGCGTGCACAAGAAGTAACCTATGCAACGAAAACTTCCATATGCCTCTGTAAAATATCAGAGGCACAAAGAGGAACAATATGGGCCCACAGCAGGGCACAGGCTGCAAATTATCGATTTGTACCATGCAATTTCATAATAAAATTCTGCTTGTTAGACCGAGAAATGTTTTTGCTTAGAACTGCTTTTTCAAATTGCAGTTGTTCCTGTTTCAATCTCCAGGTTATTTTTTACTGAAACGTTACTTTTAGAACTGTATTTAAAGCCACTTTTATATAGCAGATTTTTCACATCAATATTCACCTGAATGTAATTTTGCTTTAACAATATTTTTTCTTAAGAAGAACAAGTGATTGAATTTTAATGATATTAACATTGCATCTCTGGAAAGTAATTTAGCCTGGAGAATAAAATGTACCAAACGATATATTTTATTCATAAAAATGATTTACCGTTTACCTTCTTACGGCGCAAAATCTGCGTTTTAATCACCCAGCATCTGCTAATACAAGGAATGAGAAAACAAATATTACCTTGTATGTCTATGTTTACAAATGTCAGGGTTTAAACGGATTTCTTGCTTGCAGAGAGTTTTTCCCAATGACCACTGCTCAGCGGAAAGCTCACTTCTAGAGACCACAGAGCAGTTTTTTGAGCAATCAATGGGGGTCTCTGGACAGAAATAAAACAATACTTATAGAAAAAAATTAAAATCCATAAAGACATCTCCAGAAAAGGGAAAAGAGCTGACATTTCAACCTACATTGAAGCAGGATTCCACATTGAGCATATGGGATTAATTATAGCTGAAGAATAGAGAAAATTATTACGTGAAACAGAACTAACACTTCAACTTACATTGAAGCAGGGACAGCCTGCAGTGACCAGGTAATTACAACATATGCTTTGAGAAAAAGACAGCAAGACTGGAATTCGCTTTGTCAGAAGCGGAGAAGTGCAGGGGCTTCCTTTGTTCCAAGGAAGGCGTATTCTCGGATCAAAGAACTTTGCTGAGACTTTTTGGAGCCAGTGGTCAGTGATGAATATTGGGGTTTTGCATCCATCCAATTTTTATGAGAGATATATTTTTGGCATCGCAACAAAGGGATGGATAAAACACATTCACTCACATTACCGTATAGCAGGCAGAACTCTTCCAACTTAATATTGATCCGGTGGATGATGCTATACATGCCATATTTCATCTCTGTTGAAAGGTAAAATGGCGATAGGAACCAAACCATGATGCCTATATTTACCGCCTGGGACCTCCAGGGGCGAAGATATCCTGAATGTTGGGAATGTCATAAAATTTTGAAGGACTTTGACATCCCACAACCAGCACCCACATAGGCTCATAAAGGGGAGGTATGTGGACACATCTTTGACCTAATAAAAAGTAAAATTTGGGTTTGGTCTTTTGTCAGGCATTGGAAGGTATAGCTTGCTGTGGGTTCTCTTCATTTTCCTCTGCTATGCTCTGAGCCATTTCCATGACATAAGGTTTAGTAATTTTTTTTGTTATTCCTTTTTATGTATTGTTTGTTCCCATTTTGTATCATCTCTGTATATTTTTATAAACACTGCCTATGTTTCTGTATTAAATGTACAAAATTTAATATTTCTGTTCCTCTTGCTCTTTAAACCGCACCCCTGAAGCCATGGGCTACTTGTAATGGGTGTCCAATCAGCTTGTATAAACGATTGGTGGTTGCAACTAGTACTTCCCTTTTGGTATTGTGGAGTTGGCAATGACCATACCGGGGATATTTATATGTTCCATGCATTGAATTCGAAGGTGTATATAACATATGCTCACTGTGAGTTCCCAAATAACTAGCCTAGTCGTGTACGCAGCCGAGGCCTCGTCTAACACTCGTCAGTCAATTGCATAATTGTCCTGATAATTCGAGGCAGCAGAGTTGCATCCCCTGAAACTGGTGACAGCCATGGGATCTGCATGACCTCCCGGTTGTTAAAAGCCCAAAAACAAAAATCCGTGGCCAGTCGGATAAAAAACTCCCCAGCCAATAACCATATAACCGAAAAAAATATATATGCAGAAAAATATATATATAAATAATTCTTAGATAAGAAATTAATATAGTAATATGATATATATAAAATATATAAATAATAAATCCAACAAAAACAGGGAGAATATAATATATAATAATTTATTACAAAATTTAATTTAAACAAAAAAGTACAAAGTGAGACAAAAGACAGCTAAATTAGGCAAAAAGTAATAAGGGATGTTAAATATATAGCCATCCCTTATTAATTTTTGCCTAATTTAGCTGTTTTTTGTCTTTTGTCTCACTTTGTACTTTTTTGTTTAAATTAAATTTTGTAATAAATTATTACATATTATATTCTCCCTGTTTTTGTTGGATTTATTATTTATATATTTTATATATATCATATTACTATATTAATTTCTTATCTAAGAATTATTTATATATATATATATTTTTCTGCATATATATTTTTTTCGGTTATATGACCTCCCGGTTGTTATCTTTGAAAATACTCTTTAAAGGGAACTTGTCACCATGAAATTGCAGTCTAATCTGCAGGCACCATGTTATAGAGCAGGGCGAGCGGAGTAGAGTGATAGTTTTCTGAAGAAGGATTCAGTATAATCTGTGCTTTCATCATTTAATCCTCTGCTCTTTTTGGGATTTCTGGTCCAGGGGGTGGGGCTATCAGTGATTGACAGTTATCTCTGTGTGCACACTTGTATAAAGGAAGCGGTCAGTCACTGATAGGACCGCCCACTGGACCAAACATCCCAGAAAGAACAGAGGATAAAGCACAACTAATACTGAATCTTTTCCCACAAAACTACATATCAATCTACTCAGCTACCGTACTCTATAACATGATGCCTGCGCTTTAGAATGAATTTTCATGTTGACACGTTCCCTTTAAATATTTGCCCTTTTCCATAAGTTGTACCGCATTATCCCTCTGTTTCTCTTTCAGTAGTCACAGCAGTGCTCTCCTATTTCCAGGGGTCACAGCAATGGCCAATAAGCAGCTAATAAAGTGTCATCCAACAGTAATCACATTGTTGTGCCTCCCATCCCTACATTCAGTTTCGATTCTTACACTAGTAGTATCAACAGGGATTTCATTTTTCCCCAGCAGTCATAGCAGAGCTTTTCTGCTAAAAATATATAGAAACATATACTTATGTTTATTTATAATGTTATTATAGACTTTTATAAGTTTCAGATACTTGTATCTGAATTACAAGTGCTCAGTGGCAAAATTTACATAAGGTACTAGAAAGAGAGCACCAACAATGACAACTGAGATCCAAAATGCATCATTCTCGTTCATACCCACATCTAAATCTGCCATTTAGTGTGATGTATGGTGTAATACGGTGTATTTTGTATTATTGACTGCAAATACCTCTGTCGCTCTTACTCTGGAAATATTCTCAAAAATGCACAATCCTATAATCATAGACAATTTTCGATCAGAGCAGAAAAATATAAGAAACAGTCTATGAACATCTTAAAGAGAATCTGTCAGCAGGTTTTAGCTACTTCAACTGAGAGCAGCATAATGTAGAAACAGAGTCCCTGATTCCAGCGATATATCACTGAGTTTACTGGGTGCAGCAGTTGTGACACAATCAGAGTTTTGGATGTAGCATGCAGCAGTGCTCAGAAAGCTAACCCCACCCACATCACAGCGTTCTAGGTACATCGTATATTGACAATAAGCTGCTTATCAGAGGAGGAGGGGTGGACGGACCACTTGGCATGAGGATGCTAGTCTGGGCAGTGATAATCTCCTGGTGATAAAACATTCATTGTATGGAAACAACATCCTAATAAGTGACATATTACTAGAATCAGAGTCTCTGCACCTACATCATGCTGTGCTCAGATTATATAGTAAAAACCTGCTGATTCCCTTTTATGAAACCACAAGAGTGTGGTCGGTTTACTAACCTTGGCAGGACTATCCCTTAGGTTGGTGCGTAAAAACCAAAATCTGTATTTCACCCAATAGAGGATCAGGGTCACTTTATTGCCACGTTCATGTACTAGTGGCCATGGATTGCAATACTCTACCAAAAGTAAATTGTGGATGGGAAGGACAACATCTGCAAGGAGTTTGTATGTTCTCCCCGTGTTTGCGTGGGTTTCCTCCGGGTACTCCGGTTTCCTCCCACACTCCAAAAACATACTGATAGGGAATCTAGATTGTGAGCCCCATTGGGGACAGCGACGATTATGTGTGCAAACTGTAAAGCGCTGCGGAATATGTTAGCGCTATATAAAAATAAAGATTAATAAAGATTAAATAGGGTCAAGCAGAGCTGGGAAATATTCCAAATAACATCATTATTATGCCTGCCGATAAGGGAACGGGAATGGTTGTTCAATACTACCTTTTGGAAGCCAATTTCATTTTATCTAATTCAGCTTCCTATGAGAGCATTACATCTGACCCAACAATAACAAGGAATATTGAAATTGTAATCCACAGCCGTTGATAATAATCTACTCTTAGAAAATAAAAGTATTTTTTTATTATCACACAACCATCCTTTATTTTCAGCACTTACCAAATTTTCAAAAGACATTGAGTAATCCTCCTGGTCATCCTATCATATCAAGCATCAACTTACCCACTAAAAATCTTTTTCACTTTCTGGATTTTTCTCTACAAAATAAGTAATTCAATTATCTAGCTAACTTAAAAATTTGGATCAACTAATAAGGGAACTTAATAACATGAAATGTGGGATGGGATGTGAGCTACTAATAATGGATGTAACAGAAATTAAATATGTCAAGAATTATCGGGAAAAAGACACTGTCATTCCCTGCGCACAAAATCAATTTATTGTATATAGCTTACTGTGTGCTCAAATTAATTACTTTACCTTTAATGGACATACAGGTCCTTCTCAAAAAATTAGCATATAGTGCTAAATTTCATTATTTTCCATAATGTAATGATTACAATTAAACTTTCATATATTTTAGAATCATTACACACCAACTGAAATTTGTTAGGTCTTTTATTGTTTTAATACTGATGATTTTGGCATACAACTCCTGATAACCCAAAAAACCTGTCTCAAAAAATTAACATATTTCAACCGTCCAATAAAATAAAAGTGTTTTTTAAAAACAAACAAAAAAACCATCAAATAATAAAGTTCAGTTATGCACTCAATACTTGGTCGGGAATCCTTTTGCAGAAATGACTGCTTCAATGCGGCGTGGCATGGAGGCAATCAGCCTGTGACACTGCTGAGGTGTTATGGAGGCCCAGGATGCTTCGATAGCGGCCTTAAGCTCATCCAGAGTGTTGGGTCTTGCGTCTCTCAACTTTCTCTTCACAATATCCCACAGATTCTCTATGGGGTTCAGGTCAGGAGAGTTGGCAGGCCAATTGAGCACAGTAATACCATGGTCAGTAAACCATTTACCAGTGGTTTTGGCACTGTGAGCAGGTGCCAGGTCGTGCTGAAAAATGAAATCTTCATCTCCATAAAGCATTTCAGCAGATGGAAGCATGAAGTGCTCCAAAATCTCCTGATAGCTAGCTGCATTGACCCTGCCCTTGATGAAACACAGTGGACCAACACCAGCAGCTGACATGGCACCCCACACCATCACTGACTGTGGGTACTTGACACTGGACTTCAGGCATTTTGGCATTTCCTTCTCCCCAGTCTTCCTCCAGACTCTGGCACCTTGATTTCCGAATGACATGCAAAATTTGCTTTCATCAGAAAAAAGTACTTGGGACCACTTAGCAACAGTCCAGTGCTGCTTCTCTGTAGCCCAGGTCAGGCGCTTCTGCCGCTGTTTATGGTTCAAAAGTGGCTTTACCTGGGGAATGCGGCACCTGTAGCCCATTTCCTGCACACGCCTGTGCACGGTGGCTCTGGATGTTTCTACACCAGACTCAGTCCACTGCTTCCTCAGGTCCCCCAAGGTCTGGAATCGGTCCTTCTCCACAATCTTCCTCAGGGTCCGGTCACCTCTTCTCGTTGTACAGCGTTTTCTGCCACATTGTTTCCTTCCAACAGACTTCCCATTGAGGTGCCTTGATACAGCACTCTGGGAACAGCCTATTTGTTGAGAAATTTCTTTCTGGGTCTTACCCTCTTGCTTGAGGGTGTCAATGATGGCCTTCTTGACATCAGTCAGGTCGCTAGTTTTACCCATGATGGGAGTTTTGAGTAATGAACCAGGCAGGGAGTTTTTAAAAGCCTCAGGAATCTTTTGCATGTGTTTAGAGTTAATTAGTTGATTCAGAAGATTAGGGTAATAGGTTGTTTAGAGAACCTTTTCTTGATATGCTAATTTTTTGAGACAGTTTTTTTGGGTTATCAGCAGTTGTATGCCAAAATCATCAGTATTAAAATAATAAAAGACCTGACAAATTTCAGTTGGTGTGTAATGAATCTAAAATATATGAAAGTTTAATTGTAATCATTACATTATGGAAAATAATGAAATGTAGCACTATATGCTAATTTTTTTAGAAGGACCTGTATGTGCCATAAAGTATAGGGCACCGCAATGGGCACAAAATTGGCCCCATCTTATGCAAACCTGATATTTATTTGCAAAGTTAGTGAATAATAGGTAAACACAACCTACAGTCTTAAATGACAATAAATGTGGGATCAAAATTACTTTGAACTATAACACAGAACGGATTGAATATTTGTTCCTACTTATTTCTCACATGGGGTAAAAATTGTAACTGCATCTACTTTCTTTAAGAAAGTACTGTAGATAGAAAACATTATCTGGTTTTCAGGAGTGGTCACCATGAAAAATTGTTAAAGAGCATCTTCTTTAGTCCATACAAGATGGTTCAGAAAATTTGTACAATTGAGGTTATATTCAAACAGCAACTATGCACCATAGATTTATCAAGAGATTTATGGAAAACAGTGACTTTGTGGGGTTAGGGTGTTTTCACACTGTGTTCTTAACCATGTTCAGTGGTCCCGTCAGAGCCTATGTCCTAACCCCCACAAAACAGGATTTAGGTGCATGCGCCGATGGGGCCATTGACTATAATGGTGCAGATGGAGTCACCCTATACTCTGTTATGAATTTCTTTTGGGCATATATTCCCACTGGAGGTGGACACCCAGATGCAGGCTACTACGTTTGAGTGCTCTATGAAACAATTGAGAGAAAAAATTAGTCTATATCCACAAATGAATATTTTCTTTAAAATCCCATCATTATTTTATTGTTACATACATCACATACAAAATAGTAGACAAAAATATATACAACATATAATATGGCAGTGTCAACAGTAAGACCAAGGTGCAACACTAATGCAGCACTAATGACAGCAGAGAGTCACAATGTATACATGGTAAATACAATCACATTATATTTAAGGGCCCCAAAGGCAAAAACCTAGCAGAGGCATGAAAGTCCTCCAGTGAAGTGTAACATCCACAAAAATTCCCTTGCCAGTCAGTCCGTGGGTCATAACCCCATTGTTAGTTCTTACCAATAGCTGTCAGGAGAGCCCCACACTAAGCCCCGACGCGCATTTCGCGTGGGTTTCTTCTGGGGGCTGTTGCGGTGTAATCCGTCTCATGTTCCTCCTTTCATAAACCACCTTCAGGTGTTCAAAATACCGCCATCAGCGGCGCATGTTTCTGGGAAAAAGACCGTCCGCGGTCGAAACGTTAACCTCAGCATTGTTGTCCGTAATTTCTACATGCCACGTATCAACCATACCTGGTGATGTCTGTACACATGAATAAATGAATATTTCTTTTTTCGCATCAAATCTTGAGTGCGGCTGTTTCTCTTTGGATACTGGATTAATTGTTCAGCCTGCACCAACTTCCTTATACACAGTGTGCACATCATTCTCTCAGTACTATGGATATATTCCTGTGACTGCCAGTTGTATATATTCTGCTATTGGGATTTTGTGTTATTTACGTCTGAGTGCTCGTCTTCATCATTATAGTCAATGGCCCTGTCAGTGCTTACACCTGAATCCCATTTTGCTGTGGGATCGGGACGTAGGCCCTGACGGAACCACTGAATGTGATGAACAACGCATTGTGAACAAACCCTTAGACCAGGCAGCATATAAATGCTCATTGGAAATGGACCAAAACTCTTGCCTAGAAACGAAAATAATAAAAAAATAGATAAAACACTAGAAATACAAAAATAAATAATATTATCACTACCTGCAGTAAAGAAATATTCAATAATTACAACATTTTGCAAAAACACTGGCATGTGCATGTTACTGTGTGAAGACCTGTTCTTGTAATTGACTCTACAGGAGGCTCCCTTTTTGGTATATCAAAGGCCACCCTCATTTAGGAGCTTTATTGCCCTGATCCACCTGAAAGTCAATGAAAACCCCCAATAATAATAATCTTTATATAGCGCTAACATATTCCGCAGCGCTTTACAGTTTGCACACATTATCATCGCTGTCCTCATTGGGCTCACAATCTAGATTCCCTATCAGTATGTTTTTGAAGTGTGGGAGGAAACCGGAGAACCCGGAGGAAACCCACGCAAACACGGGGAGAACATACAAACTCCTTGCAGATGTTGTCCTTGGTGGGATTCGAACCCAGGACTCCAGCACTGCAAGGCTGCAGTGCTATCCACTGAGCCACCGTACAGTGCTAACCACTGAGCCACCGTACATTGCTAACCACTGAGCCACCGTGCTGCCCAATGATCAGTAACAATACTAATAAAAATCTCTGCTTTAATAACTGCCATCTGAAGAACTGTTTGTGCTGTATTACAATCCATCATCGCTGCACATCATTTACGCAACCTAAAACCAAGATATCCTTTAATGTCAAACAGAATTTGACGTCATCATATGTGATGTATGCGATTGAATGAAAATCCCCCATATTACACGTAGGGCAAACCATTCAACCACCACATCTACTTTTGAAGCAGCACAGACATAATGTAAAAAATTGGTTAAAAACTGCATGGCCTCTCAAGTCTAAGCACCATCAAGGAGACCCAAATTCCGTTAGGATTCATATAATTTCCCCAGAAGTCCATAATCGTTTTGAAACGTTTCAAAAAATAGGAGATGTATTAGATCGATAAATTGTATTCTGTATGTCATGAAGGATTGAATGAAATCATAGAGATGATAATAATGAGACCCATACATAGAAGTTTATGAGCACCAACTGTCATCACCAAACTTAGTTATGTAGAATTCAGATTTTACCCGTGACTTGAGACTTTGATAATGAATGATCAGTCCAAAGGGAGAAAGCAGCAGATTTCTCTGATAAGATATATTACAAAATGTCTTATTGTTATGTCTACAATTGATTTATGAAATAAAAATGAATACAATAAAGACACTATAAGCCTCGATGTAAAGATTTCTTTTTTAGCCAGCATAGGCAGAACGGGAATATGGCGTCAATACGTGAGCTATACAATCTCCAGTATAAGAGAATAATGATTGGAGTGATTTGATGCAAGAGATAAGCTTCTCATGCTTATTATATCAATCCCGCAGTAATGGCCAAAACACTTACTATCTGATTGGTACATATAAACTACTTGTCCGAGAGTGAGATGAATATTTATGACCTGTCGTCCGAGCCTTGTGACCACGGGCATGTTGAATATTTATAGCCTCTCCAGTACCACTAGAACATCTTATTGGAGGCATATTGTAGTACTTGTACTATGACGATTAGCCTTAGGATAATACAAGAGCTCAACTAGGAATTTTCTCTTAGGAAAATAATGATAACATTTTGGCTATTAGATATTTATGATATTTAGCCCAGTAAAGAGTAAGTAAACTTTGGGGAGATTTTTTATGTTTTAATCTCTTAAATTCTGAACCTGAGACCCCCACCACCCATTACGGAAAATACCTCTTAAAAGTGTACAGTTCCTACCTGGAAATATAAAGACCTTAGCGTCTGAAGAGTTAATAATCCTATCATTATCTTATCAATTTAAATATCAAATGGAAAAATTAATATATCACACCGCTATTAATTTCTAGTGTATTCATGATACATAACTTTTATTAAATGTTAACGATTTAGGTGAAGAAACTATCAGTTTCTGAATGATGAAGCTGCGTGTGGTCGCTACTCAGATGATCGCCGGATCAGAGGGTTTTTAGTCGTATAGCATTATATAGTGTATGTGCCTGCAGGTCGCCACACTCTAAACGCCGTTGTTAGGTTGTTAAAGAAGTCTGGATCCTTGTACATTAAAGTATATTTAGGTCTGCCCCCCACCCCCACACACCTATGTGTTTCACCAGCTTCATCAGGGGAAATGGGTCAAACAACATTTTTTTTCACTATCCACACTGCGGGGCAATAGCTTGGGATCAGTCCCGATGCAAGAAATGATGCAATGTTGCCTGAACTTGTCCAAGGAGAGATTTAGAAGGGTATAAATGTGTGGGGGTTTTTGTCCTATAGGTTGGTATTTGTCACCAGATGAGGTTGGTGATCCTCCCCCGAAACATGCTATATTCTGAACACTTGTACTAATAAAACAAGAGTACGGATTTATTGTCTTCTGATCCACTGCTCTGAGAGTGACGCGCCTTCCGACAACCTCTGTGTTAGGCTCACCTGGTGAGGTGGATCCTTTAAGCCTCAGGTACTGGTGAGCACATGGACCCCGCGCACAAAAAAAAAAGGGCACATGGGAAACAAGGACTTGGTACTTTCAGGAATCTCAGGAATTTTTGCTGCATCAATGCTCGGGGTCCATGTACTCACCAGTACCTGAGGCTTAAAGGATCCACCTCACCAGGTGAGCCTAACACAGAGGTTGTCGGAGTGGCGCATCACTCTCAGCAACAGGATGGAAGAAGTGGAACCTAGCAGGGATGGAAGAAAGTCAAAGTGTGCCCAGAAGATGGAGCACACCAATCATAGAGGTCTGTAAACTCAATCCCAAGACACAGGTGTGTGTTCTAATGGGCCTCTAATAGGCCTAGGGAGATGATGTCACTGATCCACGCGGAGAAACTTGCAAAACTCAATGTGGAGCACAACAGAGAGCAGTAGACCCAGGGGAAGGAAGCGGAGCACAGGATTCCTGGGACATGTGTGTAACACGCGGCTTTTCACTTACTTCATAACTCTAAAACATATCCACTGCGGGCATTTGGGAGGAGGAGGTTCAGCAGCAATTCGTGCATGTGTGGCGATAAGCATCTGACAGCAGCATAATGTAGAGACAGAGACTCTGATTCCAGTGATGTGTCACCTACTTGGCTGCTTACTGTAGGTTTGATTAAATCACTGTTTTATCAGCAAGAGATTATCACTGGAGGACTAGTAAACCTGCTGTCGTGTAGTCCTCAATATTAATAAATACCATATAACCACGCCCCCACTACTGATTGGCAGCTTTCTGCCTATGCACAGTGTACACGGAAAGCTGCCAATCAGTGATGTGGGCGGGCGCTATACATAGGTCAGCATTCCGAGATCTGCCGCAAAGAAAACTTTGATTTTATCAAAGCTAAACTAAGCAGTCCAGCAAGTGATACATCGCTGGAATCAGGGTCTTTGCCTCTACATTATGCTGTTCTCAAATAGGATAGCAAAAACTTGGTGACAGATTCCCTTTAATTATTGGATTTAGGTTGTCATTCAGTCCCACTGTCCCCAATGTAGGAGATCCCGCCAATTGCCTTTTTCTAACATTTGTGATAAAATTGCTCAGTGATGTCAGCGTGTTCCTGTAGTAGGATGCAGCAATGTTTGTCTTTCCTTAATGTTTTGCATGTGTCCGTGGCCTCACTAGTACTAAATCAGCAGGCAGCTGTCTCCTGACTTTTTTTTTTTGACCCTGTTATCATAATCTGATCACATGACCACTTAATACTAGGCGTCTTAACTTCTGCAATCCTGCCCGCTATCTGGCTTTCTCTGGATACGGACTAAAGCCACGATAATAGCTCGGTTTCAACTACTCAAATTGGAAATGAACTACATATTTATACGATTCTCAAATGATGTCAGTGTACTTGCCAAATATGAAGGATTCCAGTCCTGCCCTACCCAATGTGTATTTTTAGGCTTTCAGACCTGGCTATTGCCTTGCCGAGCTGCTCTCGTGTAAAGCTGTTGTAATCCTGTCATTTAATTCTAATGTTTAATCGCCTGTCTCAGCCCGTGCCCGGGTTACCGGACCAGCGATCCGCATTTGTCACCTCCAGCGTGCTAATAATATTGGGTAAATGTATAGAGCTGGGATCTGTAATCCCCAGTATGCCTGAAAAGCCCAATATCAGATCATGATGGAACGTGTAAATACAATTCTGAAATAACATTTTTTTGGCAATGGTCTTCTGCTCAGTGATCAATCATTTGTGCATAGCTTCTAGTCAGTCTGTTAGGTTTCTATATATTGGGGGCCATGCTGAGTTTGGGGGAATCTATAGTTTCTTTGATTTAAAGGGAATTAGTCAGAAAGTTTTTATCACCTAATCAGAGAGCAGGATGGTGGCGAGATAAAGACCCTGATTCCAGCGATGTATCACTTACTGGGCTGCTTGCTGTAGTTTTGATAAAACCACTTCCTTTCATCAGCAGGATATTATCACTAGAGGACTAGTAAACCTGCTGCCATGTAGTCCTCCATATTCATGAGCTCTGTGTAACCCCGCCCCCACCACTGATTGGCAGCTTTCTGCCTGTGCAAAGTGTACACAGAAATCGGCCAATCATTGTTGTGGGTGGGGTTATACAGGGCTCAGCACTCAAAGGATTAGTAGACCTGCAGCAGATAAAACAATCATATAATCAAAACTACAGAAAGCAGCCCAGCTAGTGACACATCACTGATTCAGGGTCTCTGCCCCTACATCATAAGGCTCTCAGATGGGGTATAAAAAACAGATTCCCTTTATTTTTATATTTTTTAATCTATTTAACTGCTGCCAGGAGTAGAAAGTCTAAGTCCGAGCCTACTGCTATGCATACATGAAGCACCACATACATCTGCAATGCAGATTGCCAGTGACACACACATCATTTGTGATCTTCAGGCCGCCCGTCAGTCAGACATCAGGCTAAGATTCACAGAGGAGAGAAGTTGTGAACAAGCTTGTACAGCGAAAACAGATAAACGCTTCACAGAGCCGGCACATAGATCGCACCTCTGTGACAGTGTTTCCAAAAGAAGTCAAGAGCTATTGCCCTATCATGCAATCCATTACCTTCTCAAATAATATATTCTACAAGACACGCAAGGTCAAACTCTAGAAAAGAAAACGGTAGCACGGCCTGGAAGCTACGGCTAAGTGCTTGTTGCACATTTTGTCATTGAGATTTAAGTTCTGCTGGTGAGAAAAGGCTTAGAAATCAGAAAAAGGGAGTCAATGTAAGATATACATGGGATCTAAGGGGTAAGGTTTCTCCTTGTGGAGAGTGACATGCCAGGTCTGACATGCCAGTATGAGGAGACTTAAAAGCCTTGCATGCCCCTCTGGGAAATTAATTATGCACATGAGACCAGGTATTCTCCTCTACCACAAGGAACCAAGAGCCAACTGCACCAGCAAAAAGTCTGACACTGGCTCTAAGGATTTCACACTGCTATCTAACATCAGGGTCCTGTCGGTTTCTGGAACCCGCAAAGGATTTGCCTCCACAGACCGCCATATCGGCCATACAGGATGTTGTTGCAGGCAGTATAACCCTCACCATGACATCTCCAGTCTCTTTCACATCTGTCACATGAGCTCAGTGTGAACCTGCTCTGTGACGAGAATGAGATGCCAACGGCAGACATGAAGTTCTCTGGTGACTTGTCGCCTTAGTGCTGGCCTGCGAGCACAGGTCCCACTATGACATATCGCCCTCATGTAAACCTTCTTGTGATGGCACATATGGATATGCCATCCTGAAGAAGATGGACTACCTGCACGGCTGCAGTTACCACCTCATGCTACCAGTAGTGACAAGGACACCAACAAAATGCAAAACTAGAGAAGAATTACACAGGCATTCTGATGTGATTTAGAATTCTCTTTTATTCACCTCCTTTGCATTTTGTTGATTGATAGAAATAAATTATTAAAGGGGTTGTCCACTAACTGAAACAAACTTTACAATTTTACAAGTCCACCTTGTAAAATAAAAATAACAGATGTCCACCTTTCGCACCAGCACCATTTTATGTACTGTGATCCCTGGACTGGCCATCTGGCAATTCTGGCAAATGCCAGAAGGGCCTGTCTGGTCATGGGCCACCTTGTACGCTGAGTTGTTAACAGAATTGGTGTTCTCAAGACACCCATACTGTGAAGAGTTGTGATGGAGCACATATATATAGACACAGATGTCAAGAGACATCAGATGAAAATTAGGTGTTATTTCTCCTATTGTCTTATTTTATGTGTGAAGAATTAGAGACCTTGAAATGCGTTGTTGACTTTGTGTCCTTGTTTGCTTCTCGATTATTTTGGATGATGTTTGCCTCATTGCCTCAAGAGGATCCTATTTCCTTTTTGGATAAATATTGTGAACTCTAAGACAAACAATATATTTATAGCCTAAAATACAGTATTATTCTACATCTCTTTCAGGATTGAGTTTTTGGAATCTCAAGGCTTTCTATGGTTTTGTTAGAACTGTGGGGCCTGTGTCTTATGTGACA
>JARQOD010000006.1:23369832-23430731 GCA_033576555.1 Oophaga sylvatica | reverse complement strand
GGCACCTTGATTTCCGAATGACATGCAAAATTTGCTTTCATCAGAAAAAAGTACTTGGGACCACTTAGCAACAGTCCAGTGCTGCTTCTCTGTAGCCCAGGTCAGGCGCTTCTGCCGCTGTTTATGGTTCAAAAGTGGCTTTACCTGGGGAATGCGGCACCTGTAGCCCATTTCCTGCACACGCCTGTGCACGGTGGCTCTGGATGTTTCTACACCAGACTCAGTCCACTGCTTCCTCAGGTCCCCCAAGGTCTGGAATCGGTCCTTCTCCACAATCTTCCTCAGGGTCCGGTCACCTCTTCTCGTTGTACAGCGTTTTCTGCCACATTGTTTCCTTCCAACAGACTTCCCATTGAGGTGCCTTGATACAGCACTCTGGGAACAGCCTATTTGTTGAGAAATTTCTTTCTGGGTCTTACCCTCTTGCTTGAGGGTGTCAATGATGGCCTTCTTGACATCAGTCAGGTCGCTAGTTTTACCCATGATGGGAGTTTTGAGTAATGAACCAGGCAGGGAGTTTTTAAAAGCCTCAGGAATCTTTTGCATGTGTTTAGAGTTAATTAGTTGATTCAGAAGATTAGGGTAATAGGTTGTTTAGAGAACCTTTTCTTGATATGCTAATTTTTTGAGACAGTTTTTTTGGGTTATCAGCAGTTGTATGCCAAAATCATCAGTATTAAAATAATAAAAGACCTGACAAATTTCAGTTGGTGTGTAATGAATCTAAAATATATGAAAGTTTAATTGTAATCATTACATTATGGAAAATAATGAAATGTAGCACTATATGCTAATTTTTTTAGAAGGACCTGTATGTGCCATAAAGTATAGGGCACCGCAATGGGCACAAAATTGGCCCCATCTTATGCAAACCTGATATTTATTTGCAAAGTTAGTGAATAATAGGTAAACACAACCTACAGTCTTAAATGACAATAAATGTGGGGATCAAAATTACTTTGAACTATAACACAGAACGGATTGAATATTTGTTCCTACTTATTTCTCACATGGGGTAAAAATTGTAACTGCATCTACTTTCTTTAAGAAAGTACTGTAGATAGAAAACATTATCTGGTTTTCAGGAGTGGTCACCATGAAAAATTGTTAAAGAGCATCTTCTTTAGTCCATACAAGATGGTTCAGAAAATTTGTACAATTGAGGTTATATTCAAACAGCAACTATGCACCATAGATTTATCAAGAGATTTATGGAAAACAGTGACTTTGTGGGGTTAGGGTGTTTTCACACTGTGTTCTTAACCATGTTCAGTGGTCCCGTCAGAGCCTATGTCCTAACCCCCACAAAACAGGATTTAGGTGCATGCGCCGATGGGGCCATTGACTATAATGGTGCAGATGGAGTCACCCTATACTCTGTTATGAATTTCTTTTGGGCATATATTCCCACTGGAGGTGGACACCCAGATGCAGGCTACTACGTTTGAGTGCTCTATGAAACAATTGAGAGAAAAAATTAGTCTATATCCACAAATGAATATTTTCTTTAAAATCCCATCATTATTTTATTGTTACATACATCACATACAAAATAGTAGACAAAAATATATACAACATATAATATGGCAGTGTCAACAGTAAGACCAAGGTGCAACACTAATGCAGCACTAATGACAGCAGAGAGTCACAATGTATACATGGTAAATACAATCACATTATATTTAAGGGCCCCAAAGGCAAAAACCTAGCAGAGGCATGAAAGTCCTCCAGTGAAGTGTAACATCCACAAAAATTCCCTTGCCAGTCAGTCCGTGGGTCATAACCCCATTGTTAGTTCTTACCAATAGCTGTCAGGAGAGCCCCACACTAAGCCCCGACGCGCATTTCGCGTGGGTTTCTTCTGGGGGCTGTTGCGGTGTAATCCGTCTCATGTTCCTCCTTTCATAAACCACCTTCAGGTGTTCAAAATACCGCCATCAGCGGCGCATGTTTCTGGAAAAAGACCGTCCGCGGTCGAAACGTTAACCTCAGCATTGTTGTCCGTAATTTCTACATGCCACGTATCAACCATACCTGGTGATGTCTGTACACATGAATAAATGAATATTTCTTTTTTCGCATCAAATCTTGAGTGCGGCTGTTTCTCTTTGGATACTGGATTAATTGTTCAGCCTGCACCAACTTCCTTATACACAGTGTGCACATCATTCTCTCAGTACTATGGATATATTCCTGTGACTGCCAGTTGTATATATTCTGCTATTGGGATTTTGTGTTATTTACGTCTGAGTGCTCGTCTTCATCATTATAGTCAATGGCCCTGTCAGTGCTTACACCTGAATCCCATTTTGCTGTGGGATCGGGACGTAGGCCCTGACGGAACCACTGAATGTGATGAACAACGCATTGTGAACAAACCCTTAGACCAGGCAGCATATAAATGCTCATTGGAAATGGACCAAAACTCTTGCCTAGAAACGAAAATAATAAAAAAATAGATAAAACACTAGAAATACAAAAATAAATAATATTATCACTACCTGCAGTAAAGAAATATTCAATAATTACAACATTTTGCAAAAACACTGGCATGTGCATGTTACTGTGTGAAGACCTGTTCTTGTAATTGACTCTACAGGAGGCTCCCTTTTTGGTATATCAAAGGCCACCCTCATTTAGGAGCTTTATTGCCCTGATCCACCTGAAAGTCAATGAAAACCCCAATAATAATAATCTTTATATAGCGCTAACATATTCCGCAGCGCTTTACAGTTTGCACACATTATCATCGCTGTCCTCATTGGGCTCACAATCTAGATTCCCTATCAGTATGTTTTTGAAGTGTGGGAGGAAACCGGAGAACCCGGAGGAAACCCACGCAAACACGGGGAGAACATACAAACTCCTTGCAGATGTTGTCCTTGGTGGGATTCGAACCCAGGACTCCAGCACTGCAAGGCTGCAGTGCTATCCACTGAGCCACCGTACAGTGCTAACCACTGAGCCACCGTACATTGCTAACCACTGAGCCACCGTGCTGCCCAATGATCAGTAACAATACTAATAAAAATCTCTGCTTTAATAACTGCCATCTGAAGAACTGTTTGTGCTGTATTACAATCCATCATCGCTGCACATCATTTACGCAACCTAAAACCAAGATATCCTTTAATGTCAAACAGAATTTGACGTCATCATATGTGATGTATGCGATTGAATGAAAATCCCCCATATTACACGTAGGGCAAACCATTCAACCACCACATCTACTTTTGAAGCAGCACAGACATAATGTAAAAAATTGGTTAAAAACTGCATGGCCTCTCAAGTCTAAGCACCATCAAGGAGACCCAAATTCCGTTAGGATTCATATAATTTCCCCAGAAGTCCATAATCGTTTTGAAACGTTTCAAAAAATAGGAGATGTATTAGATCGATAAATTGTATTCTGTATGTCATGAAGGATTGAATGAAATCATAGAGATGATAATAATGAGACCCATACATAGAAGTTTATGAGCACCAACTGTCATCACCAAACTTAGTTATGTAGAATTCAGATTTTACCCGTGACTTGAGACTTTGATAATGAATGATCAGTCCAAAGGGAGAAAGCAGCAGATTTCTCTGATAAGATATATTACAAAATGTCTTATTGTTATGTCTACAATTGATTTATGAAATAAAAATGAATACAATAAAGACACTATAAGCCTCGATGTAAAGATTTCTTTTTTAGCCAGCATAGGCAGAACGGGAATATGGCGTCAATACGTGAGCTATACAATCTCCAGTATAAGAGAATAATGATTGGAGTGATTTGATGCAAGAGATAAGCTTCTCATGCTTATTATATCAATCCCGCAGTAATGGCCAAAACACTTACTATCTGATTGGTACATATAAACTACTTGTCCGAGAGTGAGATGAATATTTATGACCTGTCGTCCGAGCCTTGTGACCACGGGCATGTTGAATATTTATAGCCTCTCCAGTACCACTAGAACATCTTATTGGAGGCATATTGTAGTACTTGTACTATGACGATTAGCCTTAGGATAATACAAGAGCTCAACTAGGAATTTTCTCTTAGGAAAATAATGATAACATTTTGGCTATTAGATATTTATGATATTTAGCCCAGTAAAGAGTAAGTAAACTTTGGGGAGATTTTTTATGTTTTAATCTCTTAAATTCTGAACCTGAGACCCCCACCACCCATTACGGAAAATACCTCTTAAAAGTGTACAGTTCCTACCTGGAAATATAAAGACCTTAGCGTCTGAAGAGTTAATAATCCTATCATTATCTTATCAATTTTAAATATCAAATGGAAAAATTAATATATCACACCGCTATTAATTTCTAGTGTATTCATGATACATAACTTTTATTAAATGTTAACGATTTAGGTGAAGAAACTATCAGTTTCTGAATGATGAAGCTGCGTGTGGTCGCTACTCAGATGATCGCCGGATCAGAGGGTTTTTAGTCGTATAGCATTATATAGTGTATGTGCCTGCAGGTCGCCACACTCTAAACGCCGTTGTTAGGTTGTTAAAGAAGTCTGGATCCTTGTACATTAAAGTATATTTAGGTCTGCCCCCCACCCCCACACACCTATGTGTTTCACCAGCTTCATCAGGGGAAATGGGTCAAACAACATTTTTTTTCACTATCCACACTGCGGGGCAATAGCTTGGGATCAGTCCCGATGCAAGAAATGATGCAATGTTGCCTGAACTTGTCCAAGGAGAGATTTAGAAGGGTATAAATGTGTGGGGAGTTTTTGTCCTATAGGTTGGTATTTGTCACCAGATGAGGTTGGTGATCCTCCCCCGAAACATGCTATATTCTGAACACTTGTACTAATAAAACAAGAGTACGGATTTATTGTCTTCTGATCCACTGCTCTGAGAGTGACGCGCCTTCCGACAACCTCTGTGTTAGGCTCACCTGGTGAGGTGGATCCTTTAAGCCTCAGGTACTGGTGAGCACATGGACCCCGCAGCAAAAAAAAAAAGGGCACATGGGAAACAAGGACTTGGTACTTTCAGGAATCTCAGGAATTTTTGCTGCATCAATGCTCGGGGTCCATGTACTCACCAGTACCTGAGGCTTAAAGGATCCACCTCACCAGGTGAGCCTAACACAGAGGTTGTCGGAGTGGCGCATCACTCTCAGCAACAGGATGGAAGAAGTGGAACCTAGCAGGGATGGAAGAAAGTCAAAGTGTGCCCAGAAGATGGAGCACACCAATCATAGAGGTCTGTAAACTCAATCCCAAGACACAGGTGTGTGTTCTAATGGGCCTCTAATAGGCCTAGGGAGATGATGTCACTGATCCACGCGGAGAAACTTGCAAAACTCAATGTGGAGCACAACAGAGAGCAGTAGACCCAGGGGAAGGAAGCGGAGCACAGGATTCCTGGGACATGTGTGTAACACGCGGCTTTTCACTTACTTCATAACTCTAAAACATATCCACTGCGGGCATTTGGGAGGAGGAGGTTCAGCAGCAATTCGTGCATGTGTGGCGATAAGCATCTGACAGCAGCATAATGTAGAGACAGAGACTCTGATTCCAGTGATGTGTCACCTACTTGGCTGCTTACTGTAGGTTTGATTAAATCACTGTTTTATCAGCAAGAGATTATCACTGGAGGACTAGTAAACCTGCTGTCGTGTAGTCCTCAATATTAATAAATACCATATAACCACGCCCCCACTACTGATTGGCAGCTTTCTGCCTATGCACAGTGTACACGGAAAGCTGCCAATCAGTGATGTGGGCGGGCGCTATACATAGGTCAGCATTCCGAGATCTGCCGCAAAGAAAACTTTGATTTTATCAAAGCTAAACTAAGCAGTCCAGCAAGTGATACATCGCTGGAATCAGGGTCTTTGCCTCTACATTATGCTGTTCTCAAATAGGATAGCAAAAACTTGGTGACAGATTCCCTTTAATTATTGGATTTAGGTTGTCATTCAGTCCCACTGTCCCCAATGTAGGAGATCCCGCCAATTGCCTTTTTCTAACATTTGTGATAAAATTGCTCAGTGATGTCAGCGTGTTCCTGTAGTAGGATGCAGCAATGTTTGTCTTTCCTTAATGTTTTGCATGTGTCCGTGGCCTCACTAGTACTAAATCAGCAGGCAGCTGTCTCCTGACTTTTTTTTTTTTGACCCTGTTATCATAATCTGATCACATGACCACTTAATACTAGGCGTCTTAACTTCTGCAATCCTGCCCGCTATCTGGCTTTCTCTGGATACGGACTAAAGCCACGATAATAGCTCGGTTTCAACTACTCAAATTGGAAATGAACTACATATGTTATACGATTCTCAAATGATGTCAGTGTACTTGCCAAATATGAAGGATTCCAGTCCTGCCCTACCCAATGTGTATTTTTAGGCTTTCAGACCTGGCTATTGCCTTGCCGAGCTGCTCTCGTGTAAAGCTGTTGTAATCCTGTCATTTAATTCTAATGTTTAATCGCCTGTCTCAGCCCGTGCCCGGGTTACCGGACCAGCGATCCGCATTTGTCACCTCCAGCGTGCTAATAATATTGGGTAAATGTATAGAGCTGGGATCTGTAATCCCCAGTATGCCTGAAAAGCCCAATATCAGATCATGATGGAACGTGTAAATACAATTCTGAAATAACATTTTTTTGGCAATGGTCTTCTGCTCAGTGATCAATCATTTGTGCATAGCTTCTAGTCAGTCTGTTAGGTTTCTTATATATTGGGGGCCATGCTGAGTTTGGGGGAATCTATAGTTTCTTTGATTTAAAGGGAATTAGTCAGAAAGTTTTTATCACCTAATCAGAGAGCAGGATGGTGGCGAGATAAAGACCCTGATTCCAGCGATGTATCACTTACTGGGCTGCTTGCTGTAGTTTTGATAAAACCACTTCCTTTCATCAGCAGGATATTATCACTAGAGGACTAGTAAACCTGCTGCCATGTAGTCCTCCATATTCATGAGCTCTGTGTAACCCCGCCCCCACCACTGATTGGCAGCTTTCTGCCTGTGCAAAGTGTACACAGAAATCGGCCAATCATTGTTGTGGGTGGGGTTATACAGGGCTCAGCACTCAAAGGATTAGTAGACCTGCAGCAGATAAAACAATCATATAATCAAAACTACAGAAAGCAGCCCAGCTAGTGACACATCACTGATTCAGGGTCTCTGCCCCTACATCATAAGGCTCTCAGATGGGGTATAAAAAACAGATTCCCTTTATTTTTATATTTTTTAATCTATTTAACTGCTGCCAGGAGTAGAAAGTCTAAGTCCGAGCCTACTGCTATGCATACATGAAGCACCACATACATCTGCAATGCAGATTGCCAGTGACACACACATCATTGTGATCTTCAGGCCGCCCGTCAGTCAGACATCAGGCTAAGATTCACAGAGGAGAGAAGTTGTGAACAAGCTTGTACAGCGAAAACAGATAAACGCTTCACAGAGCCGGCACATAGATCGCACCTCTGTGACAGTGTTTCCAAAAGAAGTCAAGAGCTATTGCCCTATCATGCAATCCATTACCTTCTCAAATAATATATTCTACAAGACACGCAAGGTCAAACTCTAGAAAAGAAAACGGTAGCACGGCCTGGAAGCTACGGCTAAGTGCTTGTTGCACATTTTGTCATTGAGATTTAAGTTCTGCTGGTGAGAAAAGGCTTAGAAATCAGAAAAAGGGAGTCAATGTAAGATATACATGGGATCTAAGGGGTAAGGTTTCTCCTTGTGGAGAGTGACATGCCAGGTCTGACATGCCAGTATGAGGAGACTTAAAAGCCTTGCATGCCCCTCTGGGAAATTAATTATGCACATGAGACCAGGTATTCTCCTCTACCACAAGGAACCAAGAGCCAACTGCACCAGCAAAAAGTCTGACACTGGCTCTAAGGATTTCACACTGCTATCTAACATCAGGGTCCTGTCGGTTTCTGGAACCCGCAAAGGATTTGCCTCCACAGACCGCCATATCGGCCATACAGGATGTTGTTGCAGGCAGTATAACCCTCACCATGACATCTCCAGTCTCTTTCACATCTGTCACATGAGCTCAGTGTGAACCTGCTCTGTGACGAGAATGAGATGCCAACGGCAGACATGAAGTTCTCTGGTGACTTGTCGCCTTAGTGCTGGCCTGCGAGCACAGGTCCCACTATGACATATCGCCCTCATGTAAACCTTCTTGTGATGGCACATATGGATATGCCATCCTGAAGAAGATGGACTACCTGCACGGCTGCAGTTACCACCTCATGCTACCAGTAGTGACAAGGACACCAACAAAATGCAAAACTAGAGAAGAATTACACAGGCATTCTGATGTGATTTAGAATTCTCTTTTATTCACCTCCTTTGCATTTTGTTGATTGATAGAAATAAATTATTAAAGGGGTTGTCCACTAACTGAAACAAACTTTACAATTTTACAAGTCCACCTTGTAAAATAAAAATAACAGATGTCCACCTTTCGCACCAGCACCATTTTATGTACTGTGATCCCTGGACTGGCCATCTGGCAATTCTGGCAAATGCCAGAAGGGCCTGTCTGGTCATGGGCCACCTTGTACGCTGAGTTGTTAACAGAATTGGTGTTCTCAAGACACCCATACTGTGAAGAGTTGTGATGGAGCACATATATATAGACACAGATGTCAAGAGACATCAGATGAAAATTAGGTGTTATTTCTCCTATTGTCTTATTTTATGTGTGAAGAATTAGAGACCTTGAAATGCGTTGTTGACTTTGTGTCCTTGTTTGCTTCTCGATTATTTTGGATGATGTTTGCCTCATTGCCTCAAGAGGATCCTATTTCCTTTTTGGATAAATATTTGTGAACTCTAAGACAAACAATATATTTATAGCCTAAAATACAGTATTATTCTACATCTCTTTCAGGATTGAGTTTTTGGAATCTCAAGGCTTTCTATGGTTTTGTTAGAACTGTGGGGCCTGTGTCTTATGTGACAACTATTGCAGATTTCAGCTTTCAGCAGAATCATTCAAAGCTCAGACATTGTGTGAGAATGAACGTTTTTTTTTTACTTGGAACATACAGCAACCATTATCTTCTTTTTAGTAAAAGAAAAAAGAGGTTCACATTACCGGTGCAGACAATGATCCACAAGTGGTGCGGTGCAAGGACAAATCCCGGCTCTGGTTTCACACAAGTCAACATGAAGAGAAAAAGGCAAAAAGTCCAGCTACCTCAAAAAAAATTTTTTTTAAAGAAAAACAAGTAAAAAAAAATATTAAAAACATATCGTATTTTTCAGACTATAAGACACACTTTTTTCCGCCAAAAATTTGGAGGAAAATTAAGGGTGCATCTTATGGTCTGGATGTAACTGCTGTGACTGTGGATGAGCAGGTGGGGGAGTGGCAGCGGCGGAGCAGTGGGTCACAGAGGCAGGAGCCGGCTGCTGTGGCTAACCCCTGTGCCCGCTGCTCCTCATGCCTATAGTCCCTCCTATCTCTATGAAC
The DNA here is from genome assembly GCA_033576555.1 of Oophaga sylvatica. Taxonomy (NCBI): domain Eukaryota; kingdom Metazoa; phylum Chordata; class Amphibia; order Anura; family Dendrobatidae; genus Oophaga; species Oophaga sylvatica. The sequence goes on along the minus strand of JARQOD010000006.1, from coordinate 23,421,252 downwards.
TGAAACCGTCGCCGAGAGATGGGAGGGACTATGGTCGTGCAGAGCAGTGAATATTCATTTCTCTCTAATAGCAGGCACAGTGTTAGACTAAAACACCTGTTTCCGCAGCCACCAGGCAATCAAGTGTGCCCACTATTAAAAAGAATTAATATTCACTGGGATGAGGGGGCCATGCCTACCAAGCTAGTGATGATGGGGCCATACATACCAGGATAGGGATGAGGAGAGCCTGCATACCAGGATAGGAATGAGGGGTCCATGCATACCAGGATAGGAATGAGGGGTCCATGCATACCTGGATAGGGATGAGGGGAGCCTGCATACCAGGATAGGAATGAGGGGTCCATGCATACCAGGATAGAGATGAGGGGAGCCTGCATACCAGGATAGGAATGAGGGGTCCATGCATACCATGATAGGAATGAGGGGAGCCTGCATACCAAGGTAGGGATGAGGGTGCCATGCATACCAGGATAGGGATGAGGGAAGCCTGCATACCAGCGTTGGAATGAGGGGTCCATACATACCAGGATAGGAATGAGGGGAGCCTGCATACCAAGGTAGGGATGAGGGTGCCATGCATACCAGGATAGGGATGAGGAGAGCCTGCATACCAGGATAGGAATGAGGGGTCCATGCATACCAGGATAGGGATGAGGAGAGCCTGCATACCAAGGTAGGGATGAGGGTGCCATGCATACCAGGATAGGGATGAGGGGGCCATGCATACCAGAATGGGGCTGAGGGACCATGTATACCAGGATGGTGATGAGGGGCCATGTTTACCTGGATTGGGAACATATATATTCCAGGATGGGGCATATTAGTACAGAATTAGCCACATTCTTTGCTTCAATTTTTTTCTGCATTTTACTCCTCTAAAATCTAGGTATGTCTTATGGTCCTGTGTGATTAATAGTCCGAAAAATACAGTAATTCATTTGAATGCTCTAAAAACACGGGTCCTGGACCTGTAGAATCGTTGTGGACATGCGAAATGGCCTTCGTTAACTCCTCTCCCGCACACCAAATCAATGTCCCGGAACATGGAATAAAGGACTTATAATTTTAGGATTTCTTTGTCTTTGCACAAACATCATTCATAAGAAGACAGCATGAACCATGGATAGGGTAGATCAATCTCTTCAGTTACGGTCAGCGGGGTCCTCTCTCTCCTGTAGAGTGTAAGCTCTTATGGTCAGCGGGGTTCTCTCTCTCCTGTAGAGTGTAAGCTCTTATGGTCAGCGGGGTCCTCTCTCTCCTGTAGAGTGTAAGTTCTTATGGTCAGTGGGGTCCTCTCTCTCATGTAGAGTGTAAGGTCTTATGGTCAGCAGGATCCTCTCTCTCCTGTAGAGTGTAATCTGTTATGGTCAGCGTTGTCCTCTCTCTCTCTCCTTTAGAGTGTAAGCTCTTATGGTGAGCAGGGTCCTCTCTCTCCTCTATAGTGGAAGCTCTTATGGTCAGCGGGGTCCTCTCTCTCCTCTGTAGTGCAAGCTCTTATGGTCAGCAGGGTCCGCTCTATCTCTCTCGCTTTTAAAGTGTAAGCTCTTATGGTCAGAATGATTCTTTCTCCTCCACAGGTATTTTTTGAGCAATCAAGTATTGAGATTCGTGCAAATGTATTTGTGGCAAATTCAAATTTCAAAAGATCCGCTCAACTCTAGTAGTAATGCCGGTGTAGAGTAGAAGCTTGGAATGGGGTTGGGAAGAATTTTTTTCCCCTAATGTGGTACAAATAGTATCATCCTCATGGGGTTTTTGCCTTCTTCTGAATCAACATAGGTTATAGGTTGACCTTGTTGGATTTGGTTTATCTCTGCATAGCTGTCATTTTGCCAAGAAAACTTCCTCCGGAAAACATTACTATGTGCAGTGAATTTGTTCCACCCCTGAATGTGGCGCTCATCTTTTAAGTTCTGACAAAGAGAAGTATGGAGGGCACCACTAAATTATAATGAAAAAGGGGTTCTCCAAGAGCATGCTAGTAAAAACTTGCATGAAAAAAAAAGAAAAAAGCAGCATGCCCAAAGGAATTGGGAATACCCAAGTGATTTTAATAAAAGATATCAATGCTTTATTAGTCAAACACTCACATGTGAAAAGAAAAAACACAGCACAAGCAGAATAAAAACATTTAAAAATAAACAATGGAAAATGTTCCAGTCATGCCCATGGTTTGGCAATGGCTGACCCACACTGGATCCCACATAGCAAAGAATATTTTGATATTAGGCTCTAAACAAAAGTGAAGGAATCAATGGTGTACAATACAAAGAAAAGGAAAAGGCTGTGCTTGGACAGATCAATGATTAATAAGAAAAAAGGTAGTACATATACCTAATCACAGCATCATGTTGATAACCAGTATAGAGAGCTAGGAAAGACTAAAAAAATAAATAAATAAATAAACTTGCACATATGAAGATGAGTCGCACGAACCTGGAGTAGTGATCCACCATTGTCAGGGCATATGAGTATCCTGACCTGCTGGGTGACAACTTGACATGGTCCAAGGCCACGATCTCCAAGGGACGAGTCGTCTTGATGGGCTGCAGGGGTGCTTTCTGGCTACTGTAGTCTTTTCTTCGGAGGCTACAGGACGCACAGTTTTTACACCATTTCTCGATGGAACTTCGCATTCCCACCCAGTAGAAACGACACTTCAGCAGGGTTTCCAGCTTCTTCCAGCCAAAGTGCCCCGCTCGATCGTGGTAGGCTTCCAACACCATCTGGATGTCTGTTCTTGGCACTACTATCTGCCATACCATCTCATGGGTTCTGGGGTTGACGTACCTTCGGCACAGCTTCTCTCGGTAGATAAACAGCCGGCTTCTCTTGTTCCACAGCTGCTTCGCTTGTTGAGACGCATCCTTCTCCAAGGAGGAACCTTCCTGAGTTATCAGTTCCTTGATGTGGCTGACAACCGGGTCACTGTTCTGGGTCTCCTTCCAGCTGTGGTGAGGTAAAGGGTTTAACGTCTTACCACGCTGCCTCCTGTAGGCTCGTTGCTCGTGGATCATCCCATTTCTGTGGAATGCAGGTAGCTCAATCTCTTCTAGGTCATCCAATTCCTCTTCCGTGTCGGACTCATGCGGCATTCTGGACAAGGCGTCAGCGTTGGCGTTCTTACGGCCCGCCCTGTACTTGATGGTAAATTGATAGTTCGACAGCCGAGCCATCCAACGTTGCTCCATGGCTCCCAGCTTGGCTGTTTCAAGATGTGTCAAGGGGTTATTGTCTGTGTAAGCAGTGAACTTGCTGGAGGCTAGGTAATGCTTGAATCTTTCTGTAATGGCCCAGACCAGCGCCAGGAACTCCAACTTGAAGCTGCTATAGTTCTCTGGGTTTCTCTCGGTCGGCCGGAGCTTCCTGCTTGCATATGCAATGACTTTCTCCAGGCCATTTTGCTTCTGACTGAGGACAGCTCCCAATCCTTCGTTGCTGGCATCAGTGTACAGCAGGAACGGCTGGCTGTAGTCAGGGTAGGCTAAGATTTCATCGCCTGTCAGGATCTCCTTCATCTCCTTGAATGCCTCAGCTTGTTCTTTACCCCAGTGGAATGGAGGATTTCTGCTCTTGAGGGGTTGTCCTACCAGGAGGTCTTGCAGAGGCGCTGCTTTCTTGGTGTAGTCCTTTACAAACCTCCGGTAGTAACCTGTCAGTCCCAGGAACTGACGCACCTCCTTGAGATTCCTTGGTTCTGGCCATTTCTGGATGGCAGTGACCTTCTCGGGGTCCGGCGCTACTCCTTCTGAGCTGACAATATGTCCCAAGTACTGTACCTTTTGTTTGAGCAGATGGCACTTTGAAGGCTTCAGTTTCATCCCATACTTGGACAGTGACTCGAATACCTCTGCCAGGTGCTTTAGATGATCCTCATACGTCTTGGAGTACACAATTACGTCGTCCAGGTACAGCAACACGGTTTCAAAGTTGAGATGTCCCAGGCAACTCTCCATCACTCTCTGAACGTTCCCGGGGCACTGCTGAGTCCAAACGGCATTCTGTCAAACTCACAGAGTCCCATCGGGGTGGTGAAAGCCGTCTTCTCCCGATCCTCCTCAGCCACAGCTACTTGCCAGTACCTACTAGTGAGGTCGAGGGTGGAAAAGTAGTTAGCAGTTTTTAAGGCAGCTAAGGATTCCTCAATGCGTGGTAAAGGGTATGCATCTTTATGTGTTATGCGATTTACTTGTCTGTAATCTACACACATTCTCATGCTTCCATCCTTTTTCTTAACTAGGACTAGAGGTGCTGCCCAGGGACTACAACTATCCCTTATCACCCCTGCTTCCTTCATGTCACGCAACATTTCCTTAGCTTTCTGGTAGTGTGCTGGAGGTATAGGCCTATACCGCTCTTTGATGGGAGGATGGCTGCCTGTAGGGATATGATGCTGGACTCCCTTAATTGTCCCAAAGTCAAGTGGATGTTTGCTAAATACCTGTGTGTACTCCTGTACCACCCGTAGTACTCCCTGTTTCTGGTGGGCGGGAGTGGTGTCTGTCCCGACATGGAGCTGCTGACACCAATCCTCCACCTGGGTTGCTGGGTCATTATCCTCCGCTGGTTGGCGGGAGGCTAAGGACTCTGTCGTGAGAATAGAGTTGTTATCTACGGTATGTAATTTAGCAACTGTGGCATAGCGTGGTAAATTCACTTCATCTTCTCCCCAGTTGAGACGTACTGGTACTCTCCCATTTCGTACTTCTACTACCCCTCTAGCAGTCAAGAGTGTAGGTCTGTGCTATGAACAATGGGGCTCTACTACTGCTTGGTAGTTCTGTCCTCTCAGACCTATTGCTGCCCTACACCATATAAGCATTTCACTCATTGGGGGTATCACAATGGGGTTCGGGTCTGTTACCCGTACATTACCAATTTCACCATCTGTCAGCTTCGCTTGCTGCTGGCACATCAGGGCCCGGATCTCCCTCTGGATCACTCCCTTTTGCTTTGGCTTGGCAACTTCAGCGAGCTGTTGGAGCAAAAACACAACTTCTCCCAGACAGTTACTAATAATGTTTGTACCTAAAACCACATTTAAGCCATTTTCCTCATTTACAGTCTTTACTACTAAGAGTCCCTGGTCCTGCGATCCCGTCCAAGATGATGGACAGGTAGGGTCTTCCTCCCACAAACCTGCGGTTCCAGTCTGAGGGGCCTGATGAGTCTATTCCTGGGTGTTGGCCCTCGGACCCAGGATCTGCTCGTTTAAATGACACTGTCGGGCTAGATGACCTTCCCTGTTGCAATGGTAGCAGATGATCTTTCGGCGAGGATTGTGCTGATCAGGGGTCGCTCCTGGGGGTGGCGTTGTCCTCCTCCGGTGGGGCGACGTCCTTCTTTTCCTCCGGTTCATCCAAAGGACATCCTCTGGGCAGTCGGCTAGCAGGATCTTTCCTCCTTCTTCCTTCCGTAGTTGCAGGGCACTCATTACAGCGGCCAGGTTTTTAGTCAGCTGGCGCACTTCTGAGCACAGACAGTCCAACTCAGTAGGGGGCGCCACCTGCGTTTTGGCTTCCGCCACCAGCGGGGAAAAGGTGGATGCTGCCGGCTTTAGAGTGGCTTCACCCGGGTGACACTGGGTCGACACCTCGGGCTTCTCCAGGGGTCGCAGTCCTTTTATAGCCATATCTTTTAGGGCATCAAAGGTAGCGTCAGGATGATCCAAGGACCACCAGTGCACAGTCCTGCTTTCAGCTTGGGACCTCAGTCCCCGTACAAATTGTTCCTTCAGCATTTTGCTTTCATTAATGGCACTTATAGGGTTAACCTGTTTGAGAGCTCGCAGGGCCCCCTGTAGTCGGCAGGCGTAGTCCCTAATACTGTCATCTGGTCTCTGAGAGCATTGGTAAAACCTCATCCGGAGATCTGTCTCAGTGCGGTCCTCAAAAATAGTCTGTAGCTTTAAGAAAATTGAAAGCACTGATTCCTGGTCTGCAGCTGTCCAAGTCTCTACTTCTCTCTCTGCAGCACCAGTCAATTGTCCTAATACCACTGCAGCTCTTTGTTTCTCTGTCATAGGGTACATGTCCATTATGCGGCATATTTTGCGCTTGAACCCTGACAGGGTATCCGGCTTACCGCTATACTGAGGGAGCCACTTTGCTCCAGGCAGGTATGGGAGCGTCAGCGGTACTATCGGGGCCACCGGACCTGGTGAGGGGCCAGCGATTCCATCCTGCGCTGCAGCGCCGGCGGGTAAGTCACCGGAGCGGTCGCTCTGGGCCGCGCTGTCAGCTTGTGGCTGCGACATGTCTGTGCCCCCCCTAGTTAAGTGTGGCCTACCTTCTCCTGAAGGCTGCAGCTCTGCCAGGCACAGCGATGGGGAAGGACCTGCGTCGCCGGCACTCTGAAGCTCTCCACAGGACCTGCCGTCGCGTCAGCGTTGGGGGCGTGTCCGGGACTCCGCGCGCTTTCTGCAGGTACGCCCCTTCTCTTTGCGCTGTAGCGCTGTACTTTGGCGGGCAATGGCGGACAATTGGCGCCAAAAATCACAAAACAGCAACACAGTCTCTAGCACAAAAACAGTCCAATTAGGCACACGGGACTCACATATAGCGAGCTTCTTATCCTGTTCGTGACGCCAAAGATGAGTCGCACGAACCAGGGCTTATGGGGTACTCGGCACCAAGCCCGTTCACTTCAATGGGGGAGAGGTCACGGGTAGCGCAGCTCGGTCCGTTGCCCTGGGCGCTCATTCAAAGGGGGGATATTTACAGGGGATTTAGAAATGTTCGTGACGCCACCTGTGGTTTCTGATCAGGGTGACCAGCGCTGCAGGGTGAATCCTCTGAGGGGTTGTTACTGGGCAGCAAGGTGTTAAGTCTCCCACAGGCGAGACTAATCCCTCGAGGTATATGGCGGTGAAGGGGTGCAAGCAATAAGGCAGACACACACAAGTCAGTCTCTTTCCATACCTTTACTGGTGATGGTTGCAGGCATGTCCTGGGAAGCTGCTCAGGGTGGAGGATGCACGTCCAGTAATCACTGTGTAGGGTTAAGGCCTCCTTACTTCCCGATGTGTGTGGGTTTCTAACTTGCATGAAGCTAAGTGTAACTCCTTCTCCTTGCTACGCCCGGCTGATCTTGTGATGAGGTCTTTTTGTGGACAGAACAGTGCCTCTATGGCGGTACCTGCCAGACCCCCGTCTTCCTGACCCCGGTTACGTATCAGCACTGAAGGGCCCCTCTGCGACTTGAAGTCCAGAGTCTCCGGTTTTTCCCACTAGCTGTGAAGATGCTAGCAAGCTCGGACCCGGTGTCCGGTTGTGCAGAGTGGAGGATAAGCTATCGTCGCTATTTCTCCTCAGTCACTCTCTCCCTTTTGTCCACTCGCCTGTCGTCCTACGCACACCTTAATATAAGCACAGGCAGCAGTAGATGTAGTAGTCAGCTTCCTTCTATCCACCGCTCACTGACCGTTCCTCAGCCCTCAGGCTAATCTGACAGGAGTTTCTCCCTCACAGCTCGTCTGAGGTAACTGCGTTCTCCAAAAGTGTGTCTTCTCTCCTGAGGTAACACCAACGACTCCTAACGTTCAGCTAGATTGTCTTCATCTCACTGCTGTCTCAAGGGCTCCCTCTGGTGGAACCAGGAAAAATGTGAAGTGTTGTATGCTTATCAGGTATTTGTGAATTACCTTTCCGTGCATCCTCCAGGGAACATGTGGCACCAAGCGCAGCTGGGCTACACACAAATGCCTAAAAAGCCAAGAAAATGCTGTGCTTAAATAGAACAATAATACCGGTAAGTAAAAAAGTAAATTTACTCACAGCACCATGTTAGTGGCTAGTATAAGAAAATTTGGAGAAACTCCAAGATGTGCATATGCAAATACCTATAGGTTGGTCCATAACATGACCAAAAAGGCCAATTGAATATAGATTAAATAGAAAGCCAAACCAGGTTTTTGTGATGCAATGAAGAGAAATGGCTTGGATCTCAGACCCATTGGTCAAACGGAGGAAGAATCATGCAAAGAGCCATGAATGCTGAGGGAAGCCAGGGGGGTATACACCCAAAGTTCTGCTGCTCATGATGTCCCCAATGGTCCAAACCTTACTGATTAAATACTGATGGCTTATTCTAGAGTTAAGAATTCATGAAAACATTTTTAGCTATCAGGAGTGAAAAATTGTCCGATTACAGATTATAAGGACGGTGCAATGGTGTTTGCCTTCGTTATAAACGCTCCGAGAACACTCCTGCCGTGAGTGATCCTTTTTTTTAATATTTTGCATGTGGAATCACTTGACAACTATGATATCTAAAAGAGATCGCATGAGCTGAACAAGGGAGAATACAATCTTATTATCTCCTCAGGTGCGCCAGAATACCGAGCCGACACTTGGCAATGACAGATCACGGTGACAGATGGTAAACAAAGATACAAGTAAATTGCAAAGTCATAGGAAGATCGACTCAAAGAGGAAACATCTGCTTAGTTTAAAGGAAACCTGCTGCAATAACTGGGAAAGGAACACAGTATTTCCTTTGCTTGGACCCTTCAAATCCCCAATAACAGGAGCAATGACTCAGCCTGAATGTAAATTTGTTTCCAACACATCGTAAATTTCATTTTTCATCCAATAACACAAGAATGTTTACTGACGGGACTCATTCCGAGAGTCTTGAGGGACTTTCCCACTAAAGATCGGAATAATGACTCATTTATTTAGTGGATACGCAGATGAGTCCACCATTACCTTTTATTAAATTGAGTTAGTTTAAGACTACATACCCAAGATGAGTTTTTGGTAAGTTTTTTTTTACTTTTTTTTTTTTTAGAAGAAATACAAGTAACCTATTTTACTTAGTAGGTGCAAAATGTTGCAGAAAATCTGCAAAATCAAATACTCAAAAAAACCTTGTTATGGGAACGTAGCCTAAAAGAAGTAAAGAGGTTCTTCATTACTTTTAAAAAATGTTCCCATGATGAGCTTTTGGTAAGTTTTCGATGTTGCAGATTAAATTAAATAGGCAAAGGGAATGTTGTAGAGTGAAGGAAATGTTATAAAAAAAGACATAAATGTTCTCTAGGTTATTTATCTCCCCACCACTACAACTCCACCTCTTTCTTGGCTGCTACTGGAAGTGGAAATGATGGCATTAAATTTCTTTAGTCACCTGACTGCATAATATACTGTTTGGTTGCAGGATTACTTGACTAATGGGATAACATCCCACAGGAAGTGATGACATTCTGTCCATTTTGTCACTTGGCTGCTGAGGCTACCGATTGACAAACCCCACAATATCATGTTACACTTGTCACGATTTCAAAAGTGGCCAATTTATGTTCTTATATTATTCCCGCTGCTTTCATGAGTATTCTGTTTTTTTTTGTTTTGTTCATTTAATCTATCATGCAGTTCAAGAAAAATGGGGCTTTTTATTTATTGACAATTTTTATGTTCTTTACCAAGACTGCATTGCTCACAGGATCCTCAGGGGTGTGTCTTTAGGCTGCTCACAGGATCCTCTGGGGTGTGTCTTTAGGCTGCTCACAGGATCCTCTGGGGTGTGTCTTTAGGCTGCTCACAGGATCCTCTGGGGTGTGTCTTTAGGCTGCTCACAGGATCCTCTGGAGTGTGTCTTTAGGCTGCTCACAGGATCCTCTGGGGTGTGTCTTTAGGCTTCTCTGCATTATTACACTGCGAGCACCACCCCCTTTGGTAAAGGCCATAAAGATAAGCATTAAAAAGAAAGGCCCGCTTTTCTGAAACCATATGATGGATTTTTTTTAGAGAGCAAAAATTAGCAATTTTTGACCTGGTAGGATAGGTCCTCTTTATAGGCCTGCTCCACACATCAGTGACATAGATTAGTTACATAAGATAACTAGAATTGTCTAAGGTTTTTTTTACCCTCAAAACATCTATTTTTCATTTTGTGCACTACCCAATGGTCTCCTATTTTACAAACAGTCCACTATTTTAATAATGGTTGAGAACTCTACAGGTGAGATCCAAGATGGCCTCCGATAGTGACGGCATTAAGTTTAACTTTCAGATACCATCAGAAAATCAGGTGTTTATGTTTTGGGGTCTTTTTTTAGCTGGAAGTGTTTTGTAAAAAAAATGATACTCGCAATATTCACATTGATCACTAGGCATTTTTAGATTCATACTTCCAATCCTTTCAGGAAGAATTTTCAGCAGGCTCCATATCATCAGAGGCAGGATTACGGTGACAGGTGATACCGCCATAAACAGCTGATAACACAGAATCCACCAATCACAATAGGTGATGTCACAGCTGACCTTCACAAAGATAAGGTCCAGGTGTGTTCAGGAAGTTGGCTGGTGTAACATTTGTACGATTTATATTTTTATTTTAATATATACTTATATGTAAAAAAAAATAATTTGAAAAAATATGAAAAACTTAAGGCGTGAACTGTTAAGAATCTTTCAGTTTATGGCAGTTAATCAGAAAATAGTTATTTCTCTAATGTTATGGGGTACATTTGATGGCAATCTGGGCCTGTAAAGGAGGTCAATTAAACAAAAACATTCTTGCAATTTTCATACTGACCATAGACTCACATTTTCTGTTTTGTATAGCACTCATTTCAGCAGTCTCATCATCATCACAGACAGATTTACAATGAAAGGCAATACAAATATACACAGTCGATAACACAAGATCCACCATTCACAAAAGGTGATGTCAAAGCTCACCTCCTCCCCCTCCCTTCATATTGACCTTTGCTCAAATTAGAGCATGCTCAGATAATACTTCTATACAAATAGAGTCTGAGTCAGTTTATTGCTGCCAATGTCCTTTTTTAGAACAGGGAGTAGGAATCTAATAGTAAAATTAGTTGCCAGTGTGAAATATATTATTTTTAACATAGTGATATAAAAATAATACATCTAAAATATAGACCTAATTTATACAATCGGTAATTTTCTGATGACACATTCCCTCTAAGATGTTATTAGTATGGCCCCCTTAAATATGTTCTGCTGTAGCAGAAAGCTAAATGTTGTCGGCCTACCTTACTGTATACAGCCAAAAGTGGCAATTCTTGGGGGAGTCAGGGACGTTGATGGGTGGGGAGTGGAACTTAAAGAAGCACGCCTCCCATCAAAGTTTTTATCCTCTTAATATATTGCAGTCATCATATTATACAGCACTGTGTACTTACAATTGCTTATTTTGCCTTTCTACCCAGTTAATTCTTCTCTTTTCCATTAGCTCTATGACATCACGTGATTAAAAACGGACTAGCTGAATCCTTCTAAGCTCTGTGTAGAAGCAGAAAGTCTATTTTACCTGCATGAGTCATCATTATAACTACAATAATACATCACTGCAAATTGAATAAACTGGAATAAACATCTTAACATAATTTCAAGTGCAATAATACAGCTAATGAATGTGTGGGAAAACTCAATCTAGGTTAAAACAAAACAACAACAAAAAAACTGTTGCCATCTGGAAAAGGCAGTTACAAGAGGGATTGGGAATTTGTACTGTGGAAAAAGAGTTACTGTTCAGCCCTTGAAAATCCAGATTTAATTACAGAGAGATAGAAAACGTATTTAGCATGTTATATTGGCCTCATGTTAGCATTGATTCATTCAGTGGAAGTGTCTTCTGAGCAGATTAACAAGGTGTAAACACATAAAATCAGTGTCTCCAGGATTCGGTGTTGTCAGCCTTTATATAGTCACAGGTAATATTACAATTCAATTTTCAATACAAGTCTTATTTTTTTTCATTTAAGAGTCTGCAAACAATAAAGTAATATCAGGGTGACCCAATGATGTTACCAGGTGTCTATGGAATTCACAGCATTGCTATTTCCTCCATTGACTGATACACCCACAACATACAGGATGACCCAGCGGCCACATGCAGCCCATCATGCCATTTTGTGTGGTCTTAAACCATCTGGGCACAGAAATGATTGGCAATGTGTGGCTCCTTACATGTAGTTTTCATGTCAGAGAGAAAAGGAATGGCTTTTGGAAGCGGTGATGGACAAGTACTAGTGGATCACTGAGCAGCCATCTCTAGGTCCCGTATCTACGAGGAGATTGAAGTCTCTTGCCCCATTTGGAACTTCAGATTATGATTGTATTTCTCTTTGTTGTAGTTTACCAGAGTTTGTAAACTCCCAGGCTTTGGCCAACACTCATAATATTCGGTGGAGAGAGCCAAATTTGTTGGCATATGCAACAGATTAGGACTTATTATAAGTAAAAGGATGACTTTATGCTGACCTGACAATAGATGGCGATGTTGTGTAACGTTTCCTTCTATTGTAAAAGTAATAGTCTCACTTGTACTTTCACTTTCGTTTTGTTCCTTTTTCCTGATGCAATGCTGAAATGACTGTGCATTCTTCCTTTACCTCATGATGTTAGAAGTAAAAGCTTGTTATCCCATGAAGCCTGCTCTGTGAAGTTTTCTACTGCAAAGGTGTGGATTCAGAAGCTGTGCAACAAAATTCACATCTGATCTTCTCCTTTCTGAGGACCTGATAGTGAAAGAAGGGGACTCGGATTCCCCAGCATAGAAGAAGGTCCTGGATATAAAACCTGCACCCATCAAACATTTATGGCTTTTACTTTTGATATATCATTAATAATGGTAAAGGGAGCACTGTCAGCATTAAATTACTTTACAAACCAAGCACCAGAGCTTGGTGAGAGCTTGGCGTTGCCCAACAGTTTGATAGACCTTCCAACCTACTTGTTTTCCATTTCTCTCTGCCCTTTCTCCTGGCTCCTGTAAAGCCAGAGCTGTTAATCAATGAAGAGTAAGGCAGCCATGCCATCGGTGCACTGTGTTTGGATCGAACTGTCTTTTAGTATTGATAGACTCTCTGGAAAGGGTTGTCCACTACTGAGGCAAACCCTTCTCAATCAGCATGTTTATACCCAGTAATATAAAAACACACACTCACCTCCAGTGCCTACGACATTCCAGGGTGTCATAACTCGCTCTCCCAGGGATCGCGTCACATTGTTATGTCACGCAATCCCTGCACCCATTCAGCACTGGTTTTACTCTTTCCACGGATGAATCAAAATCATAAAGAAGTCAGACCTGTCGCTGGCCGCTCACTTTCTCTTGATGTCTGATAGGTCCAAAGGCGGGGAAAGTAAAGCCAGGGCTGATTGGGCGCAGGGCTCGCATGACATATCAATTTACTGAGAGTCCTGAGAGAGAGCCGACAACACAGGAATGGCGCCATCACCAGGTGAGTATAAGCATTACTATTTTTATAAAAAAAAGTTGTGCACACCTTCTCTAGACTCATAGTGGTACGGCAAATATGAAACATGTATTAAAAAGGCCTCCCAGGACTCTGTGTAGCTCAGAACTACTCAAGTGACTGCAGTATCAGACACAACCAAAACGCTAGATATGGCATTGTGCCGCTAAACTCAAGGAAGGGGATGCGGTGCTTTTTGGGGTGTTAATCCCCATTCAAATACATGATCACCAGGGGCACCATGAGTCAGAAAACCTACTGAAGAAATATTTATGGCCTATTTCAAGGAAAGGCCATCTAAATTAAAGCTCTGGAAGACTCCTTCTATCATACTTTGCACAGATGTCCTCACGGGAGGTGAGGTGATCAATCACAAATTTTTCTATGCCCATGTCTTCTCCATGCTTCCGTCACACCCCTCCATGCCTTAGACATGCCCTCTTAATATGTGTTTGATAGAGCACCCTGGCATCATGCACAAGAGATTTCCCGTAAGTGCTGCTTGTGGAAGGATTTTGGGGACACCTTGAAGATTTGCCAACTCCTTCAGGAGTCAAGAAGGGCTTCCCATTTTACAGGAGCCTCCTGGACAGTCCGGAAGAGTTGGTAAGTATGTCTGTAACTGAATTACCCCATACGACATCTAAAAATTGATTTTATAAATTAGATTAACTCTTCAAAATCTGAAAAAAACACAACTGTATCCAGCTGGCCCCTGTGGAATTGTAAAGGTGAAATTACCCTCATGGATATGACCTGATAAAGAGGCAGCATTACTCAGTTCACAGCCTCTGCTCATACATATGACAAAGTGCTGCTTCTCCTGTTCCCACCACTGCTGTTGAACCTTTTACATCGTTATGACAAGTTCATGGAGTACGTACTTAAGCATCATTGCCAAGCAGTTCGATTGCTCTCCACTCCAAATCCCAAGTGATTGCATTAACACAGTGGCCGACATAACAAGCTCAATTACATCAATGTGCACCATTGTGTAATTAAATGGGATTATACGTGTATAGTTGAATGTCAAAATGAAATGCAGATAACTGAGGACAAAATTGTGATCTCCTCTTCCATAGTTAAAAAAAACCTCCATCACATCACAGACTGGTCATTGTCAGTGGTTGAAGTTAGATTTGACCAGGTTACAGATCTGGGTGGAATCCATTATCATTTCAAACACACCACGCTGATAGTGTTCTCAACCGACATCACAGCAAAATGAATCCCCAAAAACTTCACTTTTAAGAATTATGCTTTAAAAAGTCAAAAATTAGGGTAATGTACTTGTACCGATAAGTACCATGTCACAACAAAACCAGGAGGGGTAAAGATTCTCCTTGTGGAGAGCAGCAAGTTGGTGTAAAGAGAGAGATTAAAACCATCTAATGTACCCCTGGGAATTTAAACATGCAACTAGCAGAGAGGAAGAGGGCAGGGACTCTAGTTCCACCTATTGTATGTAGCTATCAATCCTAAAAGTCAATACTGACCTTTTAAAGGCCTTGTCCCATGACTTAGAATGGGAATTCAAACCATAATCTCCATTTGTAGACATGTGTTTCGGGTGTTTCTACCTCATCGGTGCAAACCAGGAGGTTTGATTCTCTGAAGAGGCTATTTGCATACTTATATTCCCAGGAGGGCATAGCATGGCCTATACCAAGTTGGCACTCTCCACAAGAAGAAACTTTACCCTTCAAGCCACCTGTCAGACGCTTCTCACCCAGCCAAATCAAACATCCTGATTTGCACTGATAAGGGTCAAACACCCCAAACATTTGTTGGCCCTTTAAAGGGTTCGTATTGACTATTAGGATTGCTACTTCCAATAGTTGGCAATAGAATTCTCATCCTCTTCCTCTCTGAAGAGGCTACTTGCAGTCAACAAAATAATTTATGGTGCTATTATCAACAAGATCGCATAGGCAGAAACAATCAATGAAGCTCCTACTCACTCAACAAGTGGTATCCAATGATTGTGATACATAGGTACATTCTTAGATAAGTCCACAAGTAATCCTCCTAAGCTATGAGATATGGGGGTTGTAATTTAATTTTACGTCCTATAATAAATTTTGGCATTATTGGGGTCATTAAATGATCAATGATCGATTAGGTCGGAGCACAAGCCAAAGACCATTGTATGTGCACAGAAAGGGTGTTCAAATAGGTCAAAAGTGGCCATTTCTTGCTGTTATTTTATTCCCGCTGTTCACCTGAGAATTTTGTTTCTCTCTTTTTTTTTCAATATCAGTTATATACCGTAGTTCCATAGATATGGACCTTCATATTTACGTGCTTTTTTTTGTTTTTACCAAGGGACCAGTGCTCACAGAGTAGTAAAGAGACACGCCCCAGAGGATCCGGTGAGCAACTCCTCCTTGGTAAAGACCATAAACATTTGAAAAATTAGAAACCAAATAATAATGCCCATATCTTTCGAATCATATGGAGGATTTTGAAAAAAATAAATTGCTCCGGGGAGCAGTAGGAAAGAAAATAACAGTTTTTTTTTATATGATTGTTCTGTTCTTATAGAATATAATGTTATTTGCAGCATATTATTATTACCTGTTTACACAGGATGAAGTGCTGCCGAGAACGGTAATTTTTAAGCCTGCTTACTGTTTGTCTTCCTGTTTAGTCAGACCAAAAATCAGGAATGAGTTTTCCTAAGAACACTAATTCCCCAGCTAATTACTAATGGATCTTTATAGTGTAAACTGTTGATTAGAAATGTTTATCGATTCACACGGTCATTTTTTTTCATCACCAGCAAAAATAACAAAAAGTTAAATAATTTGACGTTGGATTGAAATAAATTACCCCTATGCCAATGATTAATGCATTTTTTGCTACTTAACTAATAACAGTTTCTGGATGAAGCATGACCTAATT
This sequence comes from Oophaga sylvatica, assembly GCA_033576555.1. NCBI lineage: Eukaryota > Metazoa > Chordata > Amphibia > Anura > Dendrobatidae > Oophaga > Oophaga sylvatica. The sequence goes on along the minus strand of JARQOD010000006.1, from coordinate 23,405,111 downwards.
TAGGAAACTAAGTCTAAAAAGTCCCTAAATTCCCTGAACGCTCCATTTTTCACACCTTTCCATAAAGAGCACTTGTTGCCATTGAATAATTCATTGTGTAAAGATTAAACTTATAAAATCTAAACCGGCGTCATATACAGAGATGTGAAAAGAGCTTTATATTCTCTTATTTAATAACCAGTTAGCAGCAAGTTATTTATTTTTCAGCATTACAGAAAAGGTAGGAGATATCTGTCAGAAAAGTGCACCGAAGCCTGCATACAGTTAATACAGTATGGAAAAGGTTTTGCAAGATCACAATATTAACAACGTGTTTTAAAGTATAAAAAAATACAAGATAAAGAAAATCGCCTTTTTTAAATAAAAAAAAATGCTGAATTATTGGGGGTAAAAAACATAAAACTATGCAAAATTGGTATTGTCGCATCCGTAATGACTCAAGATATGAAATTACCGTATCACGTTACCTATCTTGTATGGTGATAGTTGTATAGGAAATAAGAAATATTAAAAATTGCTCCAGAATTGTTTTTTGTACATCCTGCCGACCAAAAAGAAGGGAAAAATAGTCATAAAAATCCCAAAGTGCTACCAGCAGAAAACAAGAACGTCTCATACAGCTCAACTGAAGTCCTTCTATTGTGAAAAAGTACTAGCACATGAAAAAACACGATGTACACTTGGTATAGCCCTGTACAAGACATGTATTTAAAGCCTATGGATACCTAGGATATGGAGAAAAAAAAAAGTTTCACGCACGTTAGTGTTTACCTTAAAGGGAACCTGTCAGCAGTTTTGGCCGATATGAGATACGGCCGCTGCCTTTCAGGGTTTATCTACAGCATTCTGTAAAGCTGTAGATAAGCCCCCGATCCAACCAGAAAGATAAGAAAAATAAGTTTTATTATACTCACCTGGGGGGCGGTCCAATGGGTGTAGCAGGTCCTGGTCCGGCGCCTCCCATCTTCTTGCGACGCCGCCTCCCGCTTGCTTCATGGCTCCCCGGCATCGCGCTCCTGCGCAGGCGCAGTTATCTGCAGTGCGCAGGCGCTGGGTCTCTCTGACCTTTCCCAGCACCTGCGCGCTGCAGTACTTTGCTCTGCAGATAAGTACGCCTGCGCAGGAGAGCATAGATCGATAATGATCTTGGAATCTAGTTGTTAGGGGTCTTATTGTTTTTCCTATGTAATAAAATAAGCAGGGACAGAACAGAATATAAACTATACGTTTAGTTTTACAAGATATAAAATCCGATACTTTATGTGAAAGGGAACCAATACGTAATGTGTTAGAGGTGACGTGCAGGTGGCAGCTTGGACAATTTCCACATTTACAGTTCCCTCTTGGAGAATTATGTTTTAACCAATTATTTTCAACAGGTAATAACTGATTATGGACTAATATGTCCCCTGTATTATGGGTTCTTCGATATGAAAATTGAGGGTTTAAAGATCCAATTTTTTGCAAATCCTTGTCAGTTTTAATAATATGCCAATTTTTACGGATTGCTATTTCTCTAATGGACTATGTTTGAAGTTGAAAATGAACCTTTGCTGCTCATTTTCTGACGTACCCTCACTTACTGAATTTTTATTCCCAGCACAGCACCGGCCAATTTGTCAGAGCTTGTAGAAACCAAGGTTAAAAACGCAGACAGTAGCAAAATTTTTGCGCCTCAATTTTGCAACTTTTCAAAGTTTTTACGCCAGATTTCTGGCGTGAAAACTTTGATGAATCCGCGCGCTATTGCTCTTGTAAGAAGGAGCGCAAAAAAACAAAAATTGAAATGTAAAAACGAATATTGACGGATTGGGAAAGGGTTAATAGCACACCGTTTTCCAGTGAGACGTTCCCTTTAAGCGAGTAATACCTGTGAATTGTATTGATGCAGATGATGTTGTAGTTTTGCTTTGTTATTAAAGAATGTGCAGAAAATGAATTTGCCTTTTTTTAGAGTAATTGTTTGAAATTGGTGTATGCCTCATTGATTCGTCAGTCCATTATTTCAGCGTTTATTGAGAACGCTGTCTGTGTCGCTTCCAGTTATTCATCTACAGTGAATGGAAAACAAAATGAGCAGCAGAGATTTGATGGAAGAGCTACCCTGTATCACGCGCACATTTATTATCTGCCAGCATATAATATACGGCCACCTGTCACCACTCTCCAGAACAAACATTTATACAACACATTTAAAGCGCCATACATCACACAGGCCTGGCGATCACTTCCAGGAAAATCCATTACAGGCTCGCCGTAAATTAAATTTCGAATTTAACAAAAATTAAAAAAAAAATAGAAAAAACTCATCAGCATGTTCAGATTGTATAGAACATTACGGCGGCTGACAATAAGCAAAGCGCTCAATTACTAGTTAATTCACGGGTTCTGTTACACGCTATCATTTCCATATTACGTCATGAAGGCGGAAGGTTTCACTTATTTATATGCATCAGTTTTATGTTTCCTAACATACCTATATAATGAAAATATAGATCTTATTGGCTTTTCAAGCTTTTTTTTTTTTATTCATTAATAATAATAAAGCCAATTTTTCTTTCTCGCACTTTCGTTAGTTCCTCCTTTTCTTCCAAGAGCCGTAACTTTTTAATTTTTCCGTAGGAAAGATTGAAGAGTTGAAGTTTAGAGCGACATCATTCATTATACCATACTGAAAAAACAGGAAAAAAATCCAAGTGAGATGAAATGGTACAAAGTCACAATTCCACCATTGTTTTAGGGCTTTGTTTTTTCACCGTAGCCTGGTGTTATGATTCTCCAGGACTGTCTGATTACATAGATACCAAACTTGCACACTTGAAAAATTTCGGAACTTTGTTAAAAAAAAAAATAACTCGGTCTATATCACCATTTTCCGGACTCATAACTTTTTTTATTTTTCTCTCTGGAGCTATCTGAGGGCTCATTTTTTGAGTGGCGAGCTGACATTTTTATTGATATTTTTAAGGTATACCGCATATTATTTTTTGATCACTTTTTATTGCATTTGAGGTAGGTGCGGTATCTGAAAAATAGCAATTCTGGCATTTTCTTTGTTTGGAGGTATTTGCTAATATTATTTTTATTACACCTGCTACATATTGGGATAGGATCTTGGAGATTGGAATATGAGAATACCCCTTTAAGTTAGTGCCTTTTGGGGTCCTTAAATAGATGACTGTAGAATTTTGAGAATTTGAACCACTACTGTCCTCGGGATCAGTTGCATCATGGTTCTCTGGTTGCAGCATCTCTGGCCACGGGAAGGTTGGGGTCAATAAAAAGTAGTAATGTAGTGGTCACAAAGAGCCTCCCCTGAGCAGAGTGTTTCCCAGCAAGTTGTCGGATGTGTTCACACCAGTGTAGGGCAGGCCCCTCGGAGAGGCCCAGCAGAGCAGTAAGTCAGGCTGGTGCAATTAGATCTGACCAAGTACAGTGCTTGGCTATCTCCATCAGTCCCAGAGACAATGAACAGAGTGACAGCGCTCGTGTACATCCTCGTCACTCCATTCAATCCTGAATGTATTGGTGGTAAATGGGCAATACCGAGCCTATATCAGTAAAACAACTTTAAAGAGAACCTGTCAAGAGATCAGAAATGAACAGTTTATGATGTTATTTTATTACCCCTGCTCCACTGAGTTTTCCATTTTTTTCTGTTTTTAAATCTGCCATTTGGTTCTAGAGATACGGGCCTTTCCATTTCCTGCTCATTGCTTCGGCGTTTACTAAGGGGGTGTGGCTTACAGGACAGGAGGATCCTCTGGGGCGTGTCTTTAAGTTGTTTTGCATAATTACATTGTGTGCACCTCCTCCTTGATAAAAAAACATAAAAAAAATTAACACTATGTTAAAGGATCATATCTCTGGAACCGTATGGCGGATTAGAAAAAATAGAAAATGGAAATATTGGGAATAAAATAAAGAGGAAAAATTTACTCTTTTGATCAAGTGACGGGTCCACTTTAAGTAATTTTTCCTGCACTTAGGGGAACTAGCTGTATATGGACTTATACAGGTAATACACAATTGTATACAATTATGTGCAGTGAGCTCCCTCTAGTGGCAGCTGGATAACAGCGTCACGTCTAACAAGTAACATGCTTTATAGTCATTCTGTGTTATTAATGAATACAAAAAGACATGGAGTAACAGCCTAATTATTTTTGTGCAAACAAGTATTAGTTTTATTAATTATAAAGGGACATAAACATAAAAAAATTGTATCAAGACAAAGCAATTATATAGAGGGATGGATAAACAGAATGTGGGTCTCTCAGTCTGTATCACATAGAGAGGTGGGAGGAGCAGTCATGAGATATACATATATATCTTTTCAAAAGTGCTAGTGCTTAAAAACGCACAAGTGCATTAGTGCAGAGCAAAAAAATTGTCATGTTCTGCCCACCAGTGTGGGATCTATAGAGTGCTCTGAAGCAGTAAAGTACATCTCATACTACAGTCATGGCCAAAAGTTTTGAGAATGACACAAATATTAATTTTTACAAAGTCTACTGCTTCACTTTTTCTAATGGCAATTTGCATATACTCCAGAATGTTATAAAGAGTGATCAGCTTAACAGCAATTACTTGCAAAGTCAATATTTGGCTAGAAAATGAACTTTATCCCCCAAAACACATTTCAACATCATTGCAGCCCTGCCTTAAAAGGACCAGCCAACCTCTTTTCAGTGATTGCTCCATTAACACAGGTGTGGGTGTTGATGAGGACATGGCTGGAGATCAATCTGTCATGATTAAGTAAGAATGACACCACTGGACACTTTAAAAGGAGGCTGGTGCTTGGCATCATTGTTTCTCTTCTGTTAAACATGGTTATCTCTAAAGAAACACGTGCAGTCATCATTGCAATGCACAAAAATTGCCTAACAGGGAAGAGTATCGCAGCTAGAAAGATTGCACCTCAGTCAACAATCTATCGCATCATCAAGAACTTCAAGGAGAGAGGTTCCATTGTTGCCAAAAAGGCTCCAGGGCGCCCAAGAAAGACCAGCAAGCGCCAGGACCGTCTCTTAAAAGTGTTTCAGCTGCGGGATCGGGCTACCAGCAGTGCAGAGCTTGCTCAGGAATGGCAGCAGGCAGGTGTGAGTGCATCTGCACGCACTGTGAGGCGGAGACTCTTGGAGCAAGGCCTGGTCTCAAGGAGGGCAGCAAAGAAGCCACTTCTCTCCAGAAAAAACATCATGGACACACTGATATTCTGCAAAAGGTACAGGCAGTGGACTGCTGAGGACTGGGGTAAAGTTATTTTCTCTGATGAATCCCCTTTTTGATTGTTTGGGACATCAGGAAAACGCCTCATTCGGAGAAGACAAGGTGAGCGCTACCACCAGTCTTGTCTCATGCCAACTGTTAAGCATCCTGAAACCATTCATGTGTGGGGTTGCTTCTCAGCCAAGAGAATCGGCTCTCTCACAGTCTTGCCTAAAAACACAGCCATGAATAAAGAATGGTACCAGAACGTCCTCCAAGAGCAACTTCTCCCAACCCTCCAAGAGCAGTTTGGCGATCAACAATGCCTTTTCCAGCATGATGGAGCACCTTGCCATAAAGCAAAGGTGATAACTAAATGGCTCAGGGAACAAAACATAGAGATTTTGGGTCCATGGCCTGGAAACTCCCCAGATCTTAATCCCATTGAGAACTTGTGGTCAATCATCAAGAGACGGGTGGACAAACAAAAACCTAAAAATTCTGACAAAATGAAAGCATTGATTGTGCAAGAATGGACTGCTATCAGTCAGGATTTGGTCCAGAAGTTGATTGAGAGCATGCCAGGGAGAATTGCAGAGGTCTTGAAGAAGAAGGGTCAACACTGCAAATATTGACTTGCTGCATTAACTCATTCTAACTGTCAATATAAGCTTTTGTTACTCATATGTTTGCAATTATATTTCTGTCTGTGATAAAAACATCTGTCAAACACACACATAAAAACCAGAGGGCAGCAGATCATGTGAAAATATAATATTTGTGTCATTCTCAAAACTTTTGGCCATGACTGTATATACTTCATCAATTAAAGATTGCTCTTACCCATAGTTCCCCAGAGAGACACCTCGAAAATAACCCTAACGAGTGTTTCGCATTAGCTTCTTCAGGAGGCCTGGTCCCCATGTAGAAGACTGGAGCTGTTACAGTGATGTCGGCATCACTGTGTGACACTGTTATGCGTGAGCACTGCATCTAATGATGGGCTGCAGCGCTTATACTTCCATGGAATGTCCGTTGGAAGAGTAAGCAAAGCAGCCCATCAGCGGCCACTGATTGAATGCAGCGCTCACTCATAACAATGTCACACAAGTGTTAGAAGACCCCCTGGAACGGCGGTGAGTATAAGGTTTTTTTTTATTATTTTGCATGGGGGACCACAACATTTTAAAAATTAGTATCCAAGCAGTAAGTAGTAGTAAATTTTCTCATGAACTACAGTCGTGGTTTTAAGTGATCATTTTCGACATCCAGCTGTTAGCCGCCGTTAGAGATCCCGTATCACCCGTTACCGAGCTATTTCTGTATTCTCTCGTGGTCTGTGATAATAATTGTCATTATGACTCGTTATATCCGGAGCAATGATGGGCAATTACAGTCCTGTTGGGCTCCTGCAGTGAAGTTGGTCATTATGTAAACTCACTATATCAATATAATGATTGCCATTATGGAGGACTTATTACCATCGTCTGCGGATCTATGAAATGAGTTGAGCGCACTTTCCATAAGTTACATAACATCTAGATCCAGATATAACTCGCACACTTACCAACAATTCTCATTTTTCATGTTTTCCTGGGCAATGATATTGATAGCACATTACGTGTCATGTAAGGATTTCTATATGTTGATGTGAACATTTTAATAGCAGAAGATATCAAAAGATGAATACTACAGTTTGTTGTCTTTAATTTTAGAAAGCATTGTCTTAGTATTAATTTGCAGAGTAGAGTTCTCCTGTAATCTTACGTCGCTCTTCACCAGTAATAGTTAAACTTGCAGAATTCAAGGCTTCACCTGGTTAATAAATAGAGATTATAGTAAAATGCTTCAGCACATAAAATAACCATCCTAATTAGTAACCAGGACGTCTCCGAAGAAAATAAATATTACATCTCAAGACAGCACTAGAGCTCGGAAGTTACAACTTCTACGTTTTAGTGGCGCTTCCCTGGGATCCGGGATGCTGTTTTCAGATGTTACATGTATTTTCTTTGTGTTCTCTTTGGTTGTTTCATATTTGTTTTGTCTTCAGAATTTTTTTTTTTTATATGTTGTTTTTTTTATACCTGTACCCAGCCTGAAGAAGGGTCCTTGTCCCCAAACATTGTTTGTAAGAAATAAGATTTGCACATGCAGTGTCTTCTATGAATCCAAAAATAAAATAAAAAAATCTTTGGAGGCCAGCCTGGGCATTATGAAATGACGTACTATGTTAGATTTATTTTATTTTTTTTTACAAATTTGATGTGATTTTGATGTTGTTTTAAATTTCCATATCACAATTCATATTACAAGAAAATCCTGAAATCTTGAAAATATCACTCTGGCGGCCTCTAAGATTAGATATTTCCTGTTCTGCAGAGATCATTTTTTCAGTGGTTATTATTACATTATTATCACAGGCAGGATTGCAATAACAGGTATCATGTGTGTATAAATAATACAGAATCCACCATTCACAACAGGCGATGTCACAGCTCACCTCCTCCCCCTCCTGTACAATGACTGATAACACCTCTATATACAGTAGATACCAGAGAACCCACCATTCACAATAGGTGATGTCACAGCTCACCTCCTCCTCCTGTACAATGACTGATAACACCTCTATATACAGTAGATACCAGAGAACCCACCATTCACAATAGGTGATGTCACAGCTCACCTCCTCCCTCTCCTGTACAATGACTGATAACACCTCTATATACAGTAGATAACACAGAATCCATCATTCACAATAGGTGATGTCACAGCTCACCTCCTCCTCCTGTACAATGACTGATAACACCTCCATATACAGTAGATAACACAGGATCCACCATTCACAATAGGTGATGTCACAGCTCACCTCCTCCTCCTGTACAATGACTGATAACACCTCCATATACAGTAGATAACACAGGATCCACCATTCACAATAGGCGATGTCACAGCTCACCTCCTCCTCCTGTACAATGACTGATAACACCTCTATATACAGTAGATACCAGAGAACCCACCATTCACAATAGGTGATATCACAGCTCACCTCCTCCCCCTCCTGTACAATGACTGATAACACCTCTATATACAGTAGATACCAGAGAACCCACCATTCACAATAGGTGATGTCACAGCTCACCTCATCCTCCTGTACAATGACTGATAACACCTCCATATACAGTAGATAACACAGGATCCACCATTCACAATAGGTGATGTCACAGCTCACCTCCTCCCCCTCCTGTACAATGACTGATAACACCTCCATATACAGTAGATAACACAGGATCCACCATTCACAATAGGCGATGTCACAGCTCACCTCCTCCTCCTGTACAATGTCTGATAACACCTCTATATACAGTAGATAACAGAGAACCCACCATTCACAATAGGGGATCTCACAGCTCACCTCCTCCCCCTCCTGTACAATGACTGATAACACCTCTATATACAGTAGATAACAGAGAACCCACCATTCACAATAGGTGATGTCACAGCTCACCTCCTCCCCTCCTGTACAATGACTGATAACACCTCTATATACAGTAGATAACAGAGAACCACCATTCACAATAGGTGATGTCACAGCTCACCTCCTCCCCCTCCTGTACAATGACTGATAACACCTCCATATACAGTAGATAACACAGGATCCACCATTCACAATAGGGGATGTCACAGCTCACCTCCTCCTCCTGTACAATGACTGATAACACCTCTATATACAGTAGATAACACAGGATCCACCATTCACAATAGGGGATGTCACAGCTCACCTCCTCCTAGACAATGACTGATAACACCTATATATACAGTAGATAACACAGGATCCACCATTCACAGTAGGTGATGTCACAGCTCACCTCCTCCTCCTGTACAATGACTGATAACTAGAGTTGAGCGATACTTTCCGATATCCTAAAGTATCGGAATCGGAATGGTATCGCCGATATCACTAAAATATCGGCGATACCCGATACCGATATCGGAAGTCCCATGTAAGTCTATGGGAACAAAATATCGAAATTAAAAAAAACCCATTCTTGCCTTGTTGGTTAATTGTACATGAAGGAAAACAAGAAAGAGTAATGTAGAATGTATTGGGGAAGGTTGAGGAGACATTAAAGGCATAGATGTTTAACCCAATCAAATGGAATAGCATAAATATTTTTTTTTTTAAAGATGTTCGGATTGACGAAGAAATTGACAATGTTAACGTTTTTTATATTTTGGCAAATATGTATATTACACAACTTCCATGCTCTTCATCTTCACCTTTTTAACTTTTCACACACTTTCTCCTTCATAATCTTCTGCAGCATCATCTTTTTCATCAAATTATTCTTCATCTTCACCTTCTTTATCTTCTTCTTAAACTTCTTGCTATTCATCTTTGTTAACATTACTCATATTCTTCTTATTAAACTATTATTCTTATTCATATTCTGCTTCATCTTCTTCATCATATTCTTATTTGTGACAGAGAATCCTGTACTTGTAATCTGTCAAAGTATGAATTTTTCATCCTTCCGTTCTTGCTGTCACAAAAGATTTAAATTACAACAGTATTTGTCCGTGTTCAGTTTAGCCTGCAGCAGCAGGCATTTTCCAGGGGCACCACGAGGAGGAATGGACTCACCCCCATACACTGCTTAGTCTTCTTCTGCTTAGAATTTAGAGCATATATTTTGCTCTTCATTTTGGTCTTATACTTCATGTTCTTCTGCTTTTAGATCTTCTGCTTATTGTTCTTGTGTCTCTTGTTCCGTATCTTGTATTTGTAGCACAATCTTGTACCAGCTGATGTTACTGGGACACGGTTACTAAGCAGGAGGTACCTGTGCTCCAAAGCACTACCAAGGACCAGCAGACGTTGCTGGAACTCGGATACCGAGATGGAGGCACCTAGGCCAAAGGCACTGCGGAGAACCAGTTGACGGTACTGGAACCCGGACGGGTAGCAGAAGGTACAAGAGCCAATGCAAGTAACGAGGACCAGCTGACTGTGCTGGAACCCGGAGGGGCAGCAGAAGGAAAAGAGCCAATGGCACAACCGAGGACCAGCTGACGTTACTGGGACACGGTTACTAAGCAGGAGGTACCTGTGCTCCAAAGCACTACCAAGGACCAGCAGACGTTGCTGGAACTCGGATACCGAGATGGAGGCACCTAGGCCAAAGGCACTGCGGAGAACCAGTTGACGGTACTGGAACCCGGACGGGTAGCAGAAGGTACAAGAGCCAATGCAAGTAACGAGGACCAGCTGACTGTGCTGGAACCCGGAGGGGCAGCAGAAGGAAAAGAGCCAATGGCACAACCGAGGACCAGCTGACGTTACTGAACCCAGTAACACAGGAGCAAGTGTTGACTGTGCTAACAGCACTTCCGAGCAACAACTGGCGGTGTTGGAGCCCAGGGTCAAGGAGGATGTTTAAATACTAGATCAAGTAATTTCCTTGTTACCTGTCAATTTTAAATGTCTATACTTCAAACAAGAGAAAGATAACCTTTACTACCATAAGATGATGATTTCATTTAAACTAATATCTAGATAAATAAAGAATTGACAAACATAAACACATACATTAACATGTTGAACAGCAATGCAAACCACAAAATAAATTAGTTAAGGAATCTGCTATACGGTTGTACATAAAAGCATACAAGTACATATCTGAATCCATTAATGATGGATAAGTAACAGTATGTACACCATTTTTATTGTATAGACAATGAATGTCTGACTTCAAAACATCATCAGCATTACAAGTTATCTGTGATATTAATAAAATGTTCCATTTGCTGAATAATGTCCCTAAATATTTTATACAAAATTATACAATTTCCATCATGTAATACTCATAATATGTGGCAATAATCATTTTTATTAACAAACATAACCTTTAAAAAGTGCATAGTGCATAGTGAAAATTGCTATTTATGGCTGACTGTCGACTTGGAAGCATGACAACAGATAGATAAGGTATATATAGATGACACTGCATAGCCACAGATGGTGAATGGCGATGTAATACTGTACCTCAATAAAGTGTGCGTCACTACTACATATTTTTTTTTATATAGCTGTATAAACAGGGTACATGGATGTATGCTTGTGCCTTTGTTTTGACGCACAGACTGCCTTCCTGCTGAGACGCATTGGGTAGTGAACAGTTGTGTGCAGTGTTCACTGCAGTCTCTGCGGAATAACCACACTTAGACCTTATAACTTTTCAGACTTTCTTTATCAATCTACCAAGATGAAGAAGGCAGGGAGTAAGGCACGTGGTCGTGGAGTTTCTTCAGGGAGAGGACGTGGGGATTCTGTGGCTGCTGCGGCCCCAGTGACACAGCATCCACCAGTTTTCCCCGGGCCGCGAGCGTTCCTTTATGCGCACTTTTGTAGGAGCTCGGAGTACCCCCTGCTGCGGGAAGAACAAATTGAAGCCGTTGTTGTTTGGATCTCAGCCAATGCATCAACTTCAATTGCTTCCACCTCCTCTCAGGACCACAGCACTGTTGGGCAACCATCTGTCTCTTCACCGCCTGGCAAATTGCCCAGGCAGTCAGAGAGTTCTGTACAGGAGCCAGCTGAGTGTCTGCTTCTGTTCTCAGAATCTATTGGCTTGCAAACAGGGGCCCAGCCAAGCAGCATTCTGTAATGTGAAGAAGAGGGAGTATGCAGTGATGCGCAACAGCTGTGTCTCTCTGAATCTGAAGAGGCGGGTGAGACAGTGCCGATGGTCAGCACACCGCAGAACGCATCTGATGATGATGATGAGACCCAGGTGCCAGTTTCTGTTGAGCATGGTGCTGGCCAGACCACCCAACAGCAGGTGTTGGAAGAGGGTAGTGGAGATGATGAGGTCCAAGACCCAACATGGCATGAAGAACAGGAAGGTGGTGGGAGCAGCTCAGAGGAATAATAATAATATTTATTTATATAGCGCCATCATATTCCGCAGCGCTTTACAGTTTAGCAGTTTCAGAACACAAGTCATAAGTAACAACGTTAACAATACAATAATTTAAGCTAAATAAGTCGCCCCTGCTCGTGACAGCTTACAATGTACAATGAGATGGGGGAGATACAAAGTATAGGTGTTTATATACAATGGTGCATTTACAATGATGTTCCAGCCATCTTAAGGGACTGAGGGATGGAGATAGTGAATGGGCTAGAGACACACACACACTTACACAGAATACATAGAATGACTTTGATTAGTGAATGTGATAGGCCGCTCTGAACAAATGTGTTTTGAGGGAGCGCCTGAAACCATGCAAATTGTGGATAGTCCTAATTTCTTGGGGTACAGCATTCCAGAGGATTGGCGTAGAGCAGGAGAAGTCTTGGAGTCGGGAGTGGGAGGTACGTATTAGTGCAGAGGTTAGTCGAAAGTCGTTTGCAGAGCGCAGCAGTCGGTTAGGCCGATAGATAGAAATGAGGGAGGAGATGTAGGAGGGGTGCTGCACTGTGGAGAGCTTTGTGGGTGAGAACCAGTACTTTGGTTGAAAGCTGGGAGAGGCCTAGAGAAATGGTTAGTGATAGAAGGAAGATAGAGGAAGACATTGCCCCAACGGTACAAACAGGAGGGAGAGTTAGGCTGCAGACTCGGTTGCCTGTAGCCTCCAGTTTGGCACCTGTTCGGAGCAGTTGTCTTCCAAAAGTCAAAACGTGCGCTCCCAGGACTTGCACTGCGTGGTCCTTTTTTCACACACTTGCACATGATATTTGCTATGTGAAATGCAAGCTGTGTAATTAAAAATTAAAAATAGCTAAAAGTGTCAGTCACCTCAATACCACAAATATGTGGAAACATGTGCGGACAAAGCACATAGTTGAGTTACAAAGACACACTAGAGATGTAGGCCAACCTACAGCAGCACCTACATCTTCAGGTTGTGTTGAAGCCTCTTCATCGAGCTCACACACAGCTGGTTATGCTTCCTCACAGGATCGCCATGGAAGAACCTCGGCCACTGTTGTCCAGAGACAAACTGTTATTCCACACACAGCAGCAAGTTCCCTGTCATCCTCACACTCCCAGGCCACAAAACAGCCATCGGTAGCACAGGCATGGGATAAAAGACGGCCATACTCCGCAAACCATGCACGAGCACAGGCTCTGAATGCTGGCATTGCAAAACTCCTGTCCCTTGAAATGCTGTGATTCAGGCTGGTGGAGACAGACAGTTTCCGTAACTGAATATCATTGTCAATCCCACAATACAATGTGCCAAGCCGATTTCATTTCAGCAGGCAAGCCGTCCCTGGTCTGCAAAAGCATGTTGAGGGAAAAATTAAACATGCGCTACTAAAAGCCCTCAGTAGCAAGGTCCACCTGACCACCGATGCGTGGACCAGTACCCATTGTTATGATCTGCTACAACCAGTAAGGAAAGAAGGGAATTCTGTCCCTACAATACAACTAAGCTGAATCCCTACGATGTAACGGGGAACCTGATCCTGCGACCAGACCCGCTAAAGTCCTCATCTAGTGTGAACGAAGACCTATAGTTGCGAGGGAGTAATCCCTACAAGATCTAGGGACTGTGAGAAAAGGTGGACACCTCCTAACATAAATTGTAGCATGGATAATTAAACAGAAAAATAAATACTTTGTGATCCTAACATCAAGCAAAACTGACAGATTAAGGCACCTAAGCACCGGCTAGCTTAACAGTAGATAATACAATGAAGTCAAGCAAAGCCAGAAGGGCGGAGCCAGACTAAATAGGGAAAAAAGGTCATGTGACCAGCAAACTGAAACAAAACCTAACAAGAGGGTTCTAACACCCATGGCCAGGGACAATACCTTTCCCTCACTGCCCATTGGGTCAATGTTGTGCAGCCGGGTACTGATCTTGCGAGTGGCGCTGTACGTGTTCTGCCAACTCCAAGGATTGCAGGAATCAAGTCTGTACACATTGATTCCTCCTCCTATTCCAGTTCCTCAGAATCATCGCTACAGGAGCCGTCACGGTCTACCTCCACATGGACCCGTGAACGTTTACCTGTTGCGACCGATATGAGCACAGCCGTGTCCAAATGTCAACAGGCCATCCTGAAATTAATTTCCATGGGGAATCTTAGCCACACAGCGCAGGAGCTCTGTAATGCCATAAAGCAGGAGAGCGACGTGTGGTTTTTGGAAGAGAATCTACAGGCAGGCTTGGTAGTGTGTGACAATGGCCGAAATCTGGTGTCAGCTCTGGGCCTTGGCAACCTCACTCACATACCATGTCTGTCATATGTGCTCAACTTGGTCGTGCAGAGTTTTTTGAGGGACTATCCGGATCTTGATGCACTGCTGCACAAGGTCCGCCTAGAGTGCGCTCACTTGCGACGTTCCAGCATGGCCAGATCGCTGATTGCAGCTCTGCAACGCAGATTTCACCTTCATGAACATCGCATCATATGTGACGTACCCACCAGGTGGAATTCCTCGTTACATATGTTGGAGCGGTTGTGTGAGCAGCAGCCAACAGTAATGGAGTATCAGCTGCATCAGGCGCAGTCAACTCGCAATTTGCGGCGTTCACACTTCACCACTACTGAGTGGGCCTCTATAATAAGAATAATAATATTATTTATTTATATAGCGCCATAATATTCCGCAGTGCTTTACAGTTTAACAGTTTCAAAACACGAGTCATAAGTAACAACGTTAACAATACAATAATTAAAGCAAAATCAGCCGCCCCTGCTGGTGAAAGCTTACAATCTACAATGAGGTGTGGGAGATACAAAGTACAGGTGTTTATATACAATGGTGTTTTTACAATGATGGTCCAGCCATTTTAAGGAAGTGAGGGATGCATGGAGATAGTGAATGGGCTACACACACAGAATTACACATAGAATGACTTTGATTAGTGAATGTGATAGGCCACTGTGAACAAATGTGTTTTGAGGGAGCGCCTGAAACCATCCAAATTGCGGATAGTCCTAATTTCTTGGGGTAGAGCATTCCAGAGGATTGGCGCAGCGCGGGTGAAGTCTTGGAGTTGGGAGTGGGAGGTACGGATTAGTGCAGAGGTTAGTCGAAGGTCGTTTGCAGAGTGCAGCAGTCGGTTAGGCCGATAAATATAAATAAGGGAGGAGATGTAGGGGGGTGCTGCGCTGTGGAGAGCTTTGTTGGTGAGAACCAGTAATTAGAATTGGATCCTATAATGAATGGGCAGCCACTGCCAGTGTAATGAGTGGCGAATAACTCTATGAAGGATATCTGCCACGTTTTGCGTGCGTTTGATGAGTCAACGCGGATGGCGAGTGCAGATGATGCACTAGTCAGCCTGACTGTCCCCCTTATCTGCCTGCTTCAAAAAACACTGCAAGCACTAAGGCATGAGGTTTTGGAAGAGGTGGAGGATGAGGAGTCACAAATTCCATCACCTTCTGGACAGTCAGCGCAACGTGGTTCCTCACAAAGGGCTGGAGGACTTTCAAAGTACCATGCTGTATCAACAATTGAACCTCCAGAGTCGCTGTCTATATTTTCATAACCATTACAAACTTTTAATGTATTTACAAAGCACATAATGTACATTTTTTGTCTATCCTTTTGTAATGCTATTGTGTTTCCATAAACTGATGTTACAGAATTATGATACAAAGTTTTTAAATTTTGAGTTTTAAATTTTGTAAATTGATATGTATTTGAAGGACTTTGTGAGGAGGATGAGGAGGAGTCAATGGAGGAGGAAGACATCGCTCCAGAGGGAGGTAGACAATGCTCTAGTCAGTATGTAGACCAAGGGTGGGGTGATGCACAGCAGGCGGAGATGACGCCTCTTGCAGGGGACAACGTTTCTTGGCCAGTTGGGAGTCTGCAGCACATGGTTGATTTCATGCTGCAGTGGCTGAGAAACGACCGCCGCATCGAACACATTCACACCACGTCTGATTATTGGGTGTACACCCTCCTAGACCCTCGCTACCGGGACAACTTACAAAGCCTCATCACACCGTTGAACCGGGAGCGTAAAATGCGGAAGTACCAAGACACACTGGTGCAATCCATAATGTTCTCCATTCCAGCCGAGAGCACTGCTGCTGCTACTGATTTACAAAGCAGCTCTGTGCGTCGAGGCAGTGGAGACAGCTCTGCAACAAGAGGGAGCACAAGCAGCGCCTCTGCACAGGGCAAGAACAGTATGTTCCAAATGTGTCGAAGTTTTGTGGCAGCGCCACCAATGTCTACACCATCCGAGACGGCTCCAGTCAGCAGGAGGCAACATTTCCGTAAGATGGTGACAGACTACATGTCTTGCCCTCTCAGTGTACTCCCAGATGGCTCTTCCCCATTCAAGTTTTGTGTCTCTAAGCTGGATACATGGCCAGAGCTTAGCCAGTATGCATTGGAGGTGCTGGCTTGATCTGCTGCCAGTGTATTATCGGAGCGCGTCTTTACTGCTGCAGGTGGTGTACTAACAGACCGTTGCATGCGACTATCCTACGATAATGTAGAACGGCTTACTTTTCTGAAAATGAACTAGGCATGGATCTCGCCTGAATTTGCCTGTCCGGTTTCAGATTAACTAACTGGTTGGCAACGTTTTCCATGTCTCCTGTTATGTTCATCTTTCTACCACCTGAGCTATACTCCCTGGGCTACAACACTGCCAGTTGCTGCTCAGAAGTGTCGTGTCCACAGACCAATACACAAGCTATAGTGATAGTGGGGTTCAGTAACGCCTGCTGTTCCCCTGCTGTGTGTCCGGCAAAAATTACTGCTACCTAGCTACACATGTTTAAAAAAACATGACATGTTAAAGTGGCTAGTGCTACACATAGATATCAGGCTACACCCTTATTTCTAAGCTGTAAACAAGTGAAACGTCAAATTTAAAACCATTCAATGATTAGTGTTGGTAACAAATCTGTAACTAAATAATTGTGACATATTATGGCAGATATCCACATGTCTAACACAAATGCTAACACAAAAGCATACTTATGCTATAGGGTACTGATGGTGAACCTTCTCACTCCATAACTTTGACCAATCCAACTCACATCATGCCTCAAATGCTGCAATGTTGGAAGTGCATAATGTGGGTTGAACTTTGACAACAGCTGCAGTGCGAAGGTTATCCTTCTGTGTTCTTGGCTTTTAAATAAAAGCATACAAGTAAATATAATAATACATTGTTGATTAAGGGACATGATGTACACCTGTAATATTGTGCAAACAATGGATGTAGGACTATTCCTCTTCAACATTACTTATATTTGTGTCATTTGAAAAAATACATATTTTAGTTAAAAATTAAAAACCCATGTTCAGTAGCTGTGAAAGGCCCGTTTGTGTACTTCTATATTGTTTGCAACCAATGTATTGTATACGGATGGAAGCGCGTCACACTAATAGATTAGATTTATTTTAAATGGAATGTAGCAGAACCAATTGGAGATAAATGAAAAGGATGAGCCACTGAGACACGCTCAGCAGAGTACAAGCAGCAGTGCTTGAACATGTAACTGGAGCGTGATCTGCACTCAAAAAAGTAAAAAACACAGACTGAAGTGAACACTGAAACACAACTGTCCACAATCTGTGAAAAGCTCCTTTCTGTACTTCTATAGTGTTTGCAACCAATGTATTGTATACGGATGGAAGCGCGTCACACTAATAGATTAGATTTATTTTAAATGGAATGTAGCAGAACCAATTGGAGATAAATGAAAAGGATGAGCCACTGAGACACGCTCAGCAGAGTACAAGCAGCAGTGCTTGAACATGTAACTGGAGCGTGATCTGCACTCAAAAAAGTAAAAAACACAGACTGAAGTGAACACTGAAACACAACTGTCCACAATCTGTGAAAAGCTCCTTTCTGTACTTCTATAGTGTTTGCAACCAATGTATTGTATACGGATGGAAGCGCGTCACACTAATAGATTAGATTTATTTTAAATGGAATGTAGCAGAACCAATTGGAGATAAATGAAAAGGATGAGCCACTGAGACACGCTCAGCAGAGTACAAGCAGCAGTGCTTGAACATGTAACTGGAGCGTGATCTGCACTCAAAAAGTAAAAAACACAGACTGAAGTGAACACTGAAACACAACTGTCCACAATCTGTGAAAAGCTCCTTTCTGTACTTCTATAGTGTTTGCAACCAATGTATTGTATACGGATGGAAGCGCGTCACACTAATAGATTAGATTTATTTTAAATGGAATGTAGCAGAACCAATTGGAGATAAATGAAAAGGATGAGCCACTGAGACACGCTCAGCAGAGTACAAGCAGCAGTGCTTGAACATGTAACTGGAGCGTGATCTGCACTCAAAAAAGTAAAAAACACAGACTGAAGTGAACACTGAAACACAACTGTCCACAATCTGTGAAAAGCTCCTTTCTGTACTTCTATAGTGTTCGCAACCAATGTATTGTATACGGATGGAAGCACGTCACACTAATAGATTTGATTTTTTTCTAATATAATGGAGCTGCACCAATTCCACTAAATAAAATAAAAAAAAAAAAAAAAAGTGACACGTGCAGATGCCTACAAACAGCGGTGGATGCAGAGCAAACTGCAGCGTCACCTGCACTGTCACACACACACCTTGCACAGAGCTGTTAAAACAACACTGGCAAAATGAAGCTTTACACAGCGGTTGGTAAACTAGCCTGCCTCAAGCACAGTAGTACACAAAATCGCAATATCTAACTGTCCCTCAGAGTCAGCACAGCAGCGTTCTGTCCCTAACTGAGTTCACAGCACAGTGACGCTAAAATGGCTGCGGCGCCTTTTATAGTGCATTCTGACATCATTTCAGCAGCCAATCACAGCCATGCCATTAGTTAAGATGACCGCATCATTACAGGATGTGCCCACACTTCGTAGGATTCCTCATTGGCTGACTAAAATCACATTGCCTCTCAAAGAATTATGGGAACTTCCGATTCCGGTATACGATATTGAAAAAGTATCGGAATTAAGTATCGGAATTCCGATAACGCGAATATCGGCCGATACCCGATACTTGCGGTATCGGAATGCTCAACACTACTGATAACACCTCTATATACAGTAGATAACACAGAACCCACCATTCATTACCATCTGAGAAAATAAAGAACCTCATCCACAACTACCACAAAAGATTTCAAGCTGTCATTGATGTTAGAGGGGGCAATACACGGTATTAAGAAATGGGGTATGTGAACTTTTGATCAGGGTAATTTGGATATTTTGGGTTGTCATTATGATTTAAAAAGAGAAAACACAGTAGTTTGCCAATAAATGGCTTCACACAATCACTAACCATGAGTGGAGAAAAAGTTTTGGTGCTATCATTCATATTCTCTGAAAAAAGGCCAAGAAACCAAAAATTCTGCTGGGGTATGTAAACTTTTGAGCACAACTGTACATTGGTGTTACAGGAAGATAGTATGAAAACTAGCGGGGTAAAACTTACAAATATTGCCCTGATGCTGTATAAGGTAAGTTCAAAGCCTCCTGTATCAGGTAATAAACAGTATACACAAGTAAACTGAAGATAATCAGGGTAAGACTAGCAAAAACAATAAGAAATACAAAATATTCATATGCACGTTTCGCCTCGCTTCATCACGGGGGGGAATATATCACTACGAAAAATCTGTGGTCAGGCGTAACTCATTCAACTCTGTAAAGATCTAAAATAGACTAAAGACAACCACATTGTAGAGTTGGTATAGCAATACAAGACCATCCTAGACCCAATTAATTCTTATTAGATGGAAAAACAAATATAAAGCCCCAGAAAGGAAGTCCATGTGACTGCTAGGGGCCCATACAGAGTGGAGTTCCGGTCCTAGTTTGTCTCATCCCCTTGTCTCATCCCGCTCGCTGTTAAGTGATAACACATGGAGGACCCTTCTCTCCAGAGGAATGCCATTTTTTTTTTAGCAAACGTGGTAAGGAAATGGCCCACGGGACAAAGGAAAAAGATATAGGGTGAAACAAATAACAAGCTTTTCTGTGTTTGGCAGCAAAACTCCAGCACATTAATGCCGCCCACTTCAAACTTTTCGTTAGTACCGCTGAGACTAGATTTATAAACATGCCAGATCTCTCCATAGTAAAAAAAAAAAAACTATGCCGCGCTTAGTCACAGGAAACCAAACAAATGTCGATTTTCTTCTTGAGTTAACATGAAATAAAGATTGAATATGCCAGGGGGAAATATTTTGATTACTGCTTGAAATTTCATCGTAAAAAAAAAAAATGAAGAAAAAAAATTCTATGCTCTTTTAAGTAACCCCACTTGTCACCTAGCAATCTAATAGCAGCTTTTAAAGAATGGTACCGGGAAAGTCTGAGTGAAACGTAATTATCATAACATCATCAACAGTATAAACATACCAGAGGAAATCGGAGGATAAAAGGTAGGCTCTCAGTTGACAGATCATTATGTAGTCTTACTGTGATTTGCTGATGATTAAAGGCTCCGGGCAATGCGGTGCTGAAGCGAAACACTCAACTAGTTAGTAGTCCATGGAGACATTTATAGAAGAAAAATATGATTATGCTATATTCAGATATGATAGGAATTTCACCACTCAGCTCTTATATGACAACTAATCCCCAAATGGATTTTTTTTTAACAAACGAAACCTCAAATACAATAGGAATACAAAAAGGGGCTGTATAACATCAGAGAAACAAGGTGCTTTCTTCCAGAAAAAAGGCTTCTCTTGTCTATGGGATTTATTTTGGCATTCGCTAGAATGAGGTAGAGTTAGAAAACAGAGGAAAGCCGATGCAAAAAACGTCACTTTTTGATTTTCTACTTTCACACAATCCAAGGTCAGTTAATTGTAGACACATGTGAGTGTTTGGCATTTTAAGCTTGTAAAATTCATAAACTCTCTCCATATATATATATATATTTTTTTTTTACTAAAATACAAAGGAAATGTTTCATATTTAACTTTAGACCTTTCAAAGATCATTTTATCTTCAACTTGCTTAATATTTCACAGTAACAGTAATTTTGACCAAGGGGGCCCAAACTGTTACATGCCGCTGTACAGTGGTAGATACCAGTCCTGCAGAACATACGAGTGATTACATTCCAGTTATAGATAGTGACGTTCTTTCTGATCGAGTATTTCACTTTTCTTGTCTTCCATTGGGGCCCAGACCAACAAACTAACTTCTTCCAGCCATGACTTGCCTGCAGAGATTGCAACAGACAAGTTTGACTTCTCACAATTCCTGCACCATCCACATCTATTCCCAACCTGCCGTATGTGATCCTATTACTGCATCTGCCGGGTGCCACAAAACAGTGCTCCTCTTACTGTCCCACATAATAATGCCCACCATTGTGCCCGTTACAAAGTAAAATGCCTCCGCTGTGCCCTATAGATGGTAAACTTGCCCCTTAGAAACTATTAACGCCCTGTGCAAGTGCCCTAGAAAACAGTGCCCACAATTTGCCCCTAGAACGTAGTAATGCCCCCTGTACGCATCTTTCACAGTCACAATACTCTGAGTGCCTCTATAACAATAATGCTTCTTAAGTTAAAACATAATATTTAACCCCTTTCCGACACCGGGCATAATAGTACGCTGATGTCGGATTCCCTCCGTTTGATGTCGGCTCCGGCAGTGAACCCACATCTTCCCTGGCACATGTCAGCTGTTTTGAACAGCTGACATGTGCCTGGAAAAGCCGCGGGCAGAATCGCGATCCACCCGCAGCTATCAACCTGTTAAAAACCTTTAACATGCGCTTCCGGCAATCACCTTGGACCTCCGTCACGTGATTGCGGGTCACCAGTGGGTTGGCATGACAACCAGAGTTCTCCTGGAGACCTCTACGGCTGTCATTGCCGACTTGCTGTGAGTGCCGCCCAGTGGTCGGCGCTCATAGCAAGTGAGTAATTCAGCTACATATAGGCGATCTGGTCATCACCTGTATGTAGCAGAGTTGATCTATGGCAGATTCTAGTCTCCATGGAGACTATTGAAGCATGCCAAAAGTAAAAAAAAAAATGTTTTTAAA
The DNA here is from genome assembly GCA_033576555.1 of Oophaga sylvatica. Taxonomy (NCBI): domain Eukaryota; kingdom Metazoa; phylum Chordata; class Amphibia; order Anura; family Dendrobatidae; genus Oophaga; species Oophaga sylvatica. The sequence goes on along the minus strand of JARQOD010000006.1, from coordinate 23,382,876 downwards.
AATATAAAAACATTAAAAAAATCTAAAAGTTCAAATCACCCCCCTTTCGACCCATTCAAAATAAAACCATTAAAAAAAATCAAACATACACATATTTGGTATCTCCACGTTCAGAATCGCCCGATCTATCAATTAAAAAAAAAAAGAATTAACCTGATCGCTAAACGACGTAGCGAGAAAAAAAGTCAAAATGCCAGAATTACATTTTTTGGTTGCTGCGACATTGCATTAAAATGCAATAACGGGCGATTAAAAGATGGTATCTACACATCAATGGTATCATTAAAAACGTCAGCTCGGCACGCAAAAAATAAGCCCTCCCTCACCCAACCCGAAATCACGAAAAATGGAGACGCTACGGGTATCGGAGAATGGCACAATTTTTTTTTAACAAAGTTTGGAATTTTTTTTCACCATTTAGATAAAAATAATCTACACAAGTTTGGTGTCTATGAACTCGTAATGACCTGGAGAATCATAATAGCAGGTCAGTTTTTGCATTTAGTGAACCTAGTAAAAAAAAGGCAAACAAAAAACAAGTGTGGGATTGCACTTTTTTTTTCAATTTCACAACAATTGGAATTTTTTCCCGCTTCCTAGTACATGACATGGTAAAACCAATGGTGTCGTTCAAAAGTACAACTCGTTCTGCAAAAAACAAGCCCTCACATGGCCGTATACTCAGAAAAATGAAAAAGTTATGGCTCTGGGAAGAAGGGGAGCAAAAAAATGAAAACGCAAAAACAAAAATACCTCTGGGGTTTAAGTGGTTAATGTCTCCTGAGACCCCACATGTATAGCAATAATGTCCCCTGAGTCCCTTATGTACAGCTCCTCTATGCACAGTATGATGCCCCTACAGCTTCCTTATGCAAAGTGTGATGACTCCACAGCTCCCCTTTGCAAAATGTAATGCTCCCCTGCTCCTCTATACACAGCAAAGTGGGCTCACAGCTCCCCTACACAAAGTACAATGTGCCTCACAGCTCACTATATACAGTATGATGGGCCCACAGCTCCCCTATGCACAATATGATGAGTCCACAGCTCCCCTATGCACAATATGATGTGCCCACAGCTCCCTATATACAGTATTATGGGCCCACAGTTCCTCTATACACAGTATGATGTGTCCACAGCACTTCTATGTACAGTATGATGAGCCCACAGCTCCACTATAAGTAGTATGTTGGGCCCACAGCTCCATATATACAGTATGATGGGCCCCAAGCTCCTCTATATAGAATATGATGGGACCACAGATCCCCTATGCACAGTATGATGGGCCCACAGCTCCTCTATACAGAGTATGATGGGCTCACAGCTCCCTATATACAGTATTATGGGCCCACAGTTCCTCTATACACAGTATGATGTGCCCACAGCTCCCCTATGCACAGTATGATGGGCCCACAGCTCCCCTATACACAGTATGATGGGTCCACAGCTCCCCTATACACAGTATGATGGGTCCACAGCTCCCCTATACACAGTATGATGTGCCCACAGCTCCCCTATGCACAGTATGATGGGTCCACAGCTCCCCTATACACAGTATGATGGGTCCACAGCTCCCCTATACACAGTATGATGGGTCCACAGCTCCCCTATGCACAATGAGTAGCCCACAGCTCCCTATATACAGTATGATATGTCCACAGCTTCTCTATACACAGTGTGATTGGCCCACAGCTCCCTATATAAAGTATTATGGCCTCACAGATCCTCTATCCTCTATAGTATGTTTTGCCCACAGCTCCATATATACAGTATGATGGACCCACAGCTCCTCTATACAGAGTATGCTGGGCTCACAGCTCCCTATATACAGCATGGTGGGCCCACAACTCCTCTATACACAGTATGATGGGCCCATTGCTCCCCTATGCACAGTATGATGGGTCCACATCTCCAATACATGCCATCTAATGCCCCCATAGCTCTCCTATATATAGTAAAACCCCCCACAGTGGCCCCCACACTGTATGTTTGCCTCCACAAAAGTCCCCAGACAGTATGTTTGTCTCCACATTAGTCCCTACACTGTATGATGGCCGCCATAGTAATTCATCCATGTAAGGCAAGGATGGTTCATATTGTATATAGTGTCTCTCCGTTCCAGGCTCCAAGCAGGGGACCTTACTCTAAGAAGTCCATAACCCTTAATAGAGAATATGGACAGTCTTGTCTTCATGAGACATCTCTTTTAAAGAGCCACTAATCATAAAGTCCTCAGATTAACCTGTATATTTACTCCATATCCTTAACAGTGATCAGAGCATGAAAATTGGTTTTCTAGGTTCAGTGGATAAATCCATTTATCTAGCTTTCACTGTAGGGCAGCGCATGATGCAAGCAAAACAACAAAGTAGACAAAACAACCAAGAATATCAGATTATCCAGGTAAAAATTGCCAGTGGCACATTCATTATCATAAAAAAGAGACCATAGTGAATAAGTGAAATACCAGTTAGTGAATGTAAAGAGCATAGTGGATCTCTTCAATGGGAAAGGGAGTACTTGGGTTCATGAGAAGAACTGACTCTCACCATACATTTATTTAAAAGATGGGAACATCAACGTTTCCGTGCGTCAATCAGGATACATCACAGCCAATAATTAGACCCTAGTGACATGTGATTGGATAGTCAGCTCCTAATGAACCTGTGTACTATGTAAGAACCTAAACCCCGGGCACCAGAAGATCCTCCAGTTTTATTATCACAGCTGCTGAAACCCAGCCAAGAGCAACATTAGCACGGAGTTATGTGATCCCGGAGTGTGTGGTAGTTTCCATGTACTCTCCAATAATATTATTATATATAGGCACTGGCCTCCTGTGAAATTCATCCATATGAGTGTGTGGCTGGGAGAGGGAAATGAGATTATGAACACCAAGGTACTTAGGAATATATTGGCGCTATCAATGAAAAATACACAACAATGCTATAGTCAGGGGCAAATGTACAAGGACTGCAGAGGAAACATTTATACAGGGCTCTGGTGCCTGATGGGTCCAAGGTCCTGATATGCGATGTCCGCGTGCACCACAAGCCATACGCAGAGAGCACACATACCCATTATAACCAGTGGGCAGTGCACGTGGATGATTTATCACACAGACCAATGGTCTGCATGGAAGAAACTGCAGCATGCACTATTCAGATCTGATCACACTAGCGCATCAAATAGCAATTTTCAGGACGTGACAGGCCCGAGTTTTTGTACAGGGATCTGAACCCAGCCTTATTAGTCAAGCTCAAGTCCAAATGTATTCAATCTCCACCGACACAGTCTGATTAACATCAGCATGTACTGAGCTGTGTGAGATCTCAGCAGGGAAAAGTGACACTGGATCTGTCAATTAGGCTAGGTGAGCAGAGATTAAGATTACACTGTCAAAAGAGGTTACATGGCCATTAAAATGTGGATCATCGAAGTAAGTACACCAGCCTCCTCTTCCAATGATCTATAATAAGTATGGCGTTGTATTCTGAAATCGTTGGCAGATTTGTTCTAAATATACACTTGAATGCCCACTTGCAGATATTGGATAAACTACAAATAACACATAAGGGCCAGGTTCAAAATATTAATATTCCTTTTTCTTGAGTCACGCTGCAGTCGACAGGTTCCAAGTTATGGGTACTCGCGCACAACCGGAAGACCCATGGAAGTCTATGGGGGATGTCACTGGCAGCAGAGCTCGGTCCGTGGCCCTGGGCGCTCATACAATGGGGGATATTTACAGGGGATTATAAAGATTAGTTCGTGACGCCACCTGTGGTATCTGATCAATTTGACCAGCGCTGCAATATGGATCTTCTAAGGGGATGTTATGGGGCAGCAAGATGGTGAGTCTCCCACAGGCGAGACTTTTCCCTTGAAGTCTATGGTGGTGCAGAGTGCAGATAAGAAGTCAGTCACACACAATTCAGTCTCTTTCCATACCTTTACTGATGTTGTTGGCAGGTATGTCCCAGGAAGCTGGTCAGGTTGGAGAATGCACATTCAGGGGATTGCTAAGCAGGTTTAAGGCCTCCTTTCTCCTTGAAGTGTATGTGAGTCCTAACTTGCATGAAGTCAAGTTTAACTCTTACTATAGCAGCTACGCCCGGCTGACATTGTGGTGGAAGTCTTTTCTGTATCTGATGCTCAGATGCTGGCAAGAACGAAGTCCTCTAAGCTTGGCCTAGCTAAAAGTCCTTGTTCTCCCTGACTCCAGTTACGTATCAACGCTTAGGGCTACCTTCTGTGACTTGAAGTCCAGCAAGGATTCCGGTGTTTCTTATTACTAGACGTGAAGTACTAGCAATGCTTCGGACCCCAGTGTCCGGTTAATTAAGTGAAGATGATCTGTCACCTTGGTCACTTGTCCTTCTTTTTCCACTCGCCTGTCGCCCTGCTCTTGCCCTTAACATAAGCACGGGTAACAGTAGATGTAGTTGTCAGTTGTTCTTCCAAGCTCACTGTTCTCAGTTGCCTCGTTGTTATAACTGCTGTAATCCCTTTCCTTCCTTCCTTCAAAGACTCTGTCCAGAGTGGCTATCAGGAACTCTGTCGACTGATTTCATGCTCGCTCTGAGAATCACTTCCCACGTCCTTAGGGAACACAGGCAGCTTGTTCTGAGTAACAGCTTCAGATTCAAATGTAGCTCTGACTAGGCTAGAGTGATTCCTTCCCACTCGTACTAGCCTCCACTTCAGTACAAAATGAACTACCTGAGCTCTGTCAGGAATCAATCTTCTCTCCTCTCCCTCCAAGACTGAACTGCTCTGTCCTGAGACAGGAACTGGTCTGAATCTCCCTACTGCTACGTCACACTAACTTAAATAGTCTAAGATGCCCTCTGGTGGCTGTGTTGGAAGTGTGTGATGTGAATGAATATCAGGCTTCACAATTACCTTATCTGTGCACTCTCCTGGAGACATGTGTACCAAGTGCAGCTGGGCCACACATCCCCCCCTAGTTAAACTCAGCACTCCCGGGCTGAAATAGAAAAGAAAAATATTTTTGTTTTGCATATAACATAAACATTTTAACTCATCCCTTGCGGGAGGTAAGGACTCTTTAACGTTACAATGTATACATGAGCAAGTAGAAAATATCAAAACATTTTCCACATAAATATATATAAGACAAGATTCTTGTGGAGGACCCGCACCAAAAACCTCCCACGTGGGTCCTGGGTGGGCTGCAGGACTTCTGAGCTGCAGACCTCACTCTAGGCCACACCATACAGGTTTTTCTTCAGAGGTAGTAAGGCTTTGTGTAAAACCAAGATGGGGCACCGAAGTGCGAACTATTTACAATGAAAGTTTTTGGGCTGGCACAGTCCACAGCCACGCAGTCCTTTGATAAAACCTTTTCAAGAAATCACATTTCAATTGACTCACTTTACCCAACCGGGGTATTCTACTTTAAATATGCATATTATGTAAACATCATCACATATAGCACGTAACATTATTAAACATGTATCACAATATTAATAAAGTGCAAAATTTTCTTCAACTTCTCCAACTTTATACAAGTGCAGTAAACCCTGTCTGGGTCCTACTGGTCTTCTTTTCTTTTGCAGATTTCAATGATGTCTTCCACTCCTGGGGCTGGAACGACGCGGTGTTCTTTTGAACGAATAACAAACAAGTCATGGTATGCAATTAAGGTTTGCGTAGCTACAGTTCTTGTGTAATCCACTAGGGGCTCAACAGGTGCCTCTCCAGAATATAGATTCAGCTCCATAGGGGTCGCTGCTGCAGCATAAGATGCTGTACAAGAAGCAAGCTTGCTTAGTGGTTCCATTGAAGTCACATCAGGCTTTTGCGATTTGGAGCAGGACTCAGAATATAACACAGATTGCGATGCAGAAGCGACTGTGGGTTGCGATGCAGGTTGGGTTGTAGAATATGAGGCTGGATATGATCTTGGTGCAGAAGAGGACGCTGGTTGCGATGCTGGTGGGCCAGGTGCTGAGGGGGCTGTGACTTTGGATGTTGAGACACGGGAGACATTCAAGGCAAACCACCCCTGATGACTACAGTGTTGCGTGTAGGTGACAACATCCCCTTTTAACAGATGGAACCCCGCATCGCAGCAGTGAACATAGATCTTTAGAGAGAACCCGGGCTCACATATGTAACCCCAAACTCCTCGGGCCTTAGAGGCACACACCGTCCCCTGGCGCCGCGGTTCCCGGAGCGTACCTTTATCTCTCCTGACGTTTTCCTTTTCAGCGACAATCTCTTCCTGGTACCTCTGGCGAAACTGCTGCAACTCCCTCTGCTCCTGCTGCTGCCGCTGTTCGTGTTCCCGGCGTCGCCACTCGTTCTCCATCTGGGCGGCATATTCTATGTCGTCCAGGTACTCCTTATCGTCCCAGTCGACCTCCATTATGGACGGCTGTGTAATGTATGTAGTACAGTTCATATAGCGTCTTGTGCTTGGGTGCGATGAAAACACAGGAGTCACAGGTTTGATATAGAAAAGTCCTGTATTACTTCATACAAGTTGGCAGAAATAGTCACACAGTTTGCAGACACAGAAACAGGAGACACAGCAGGCCAGAGTAATCCAAGCTCAGCAATCACTCTCCAATACAGATTCAGGATCTTCTTCTCTGTTACCGTAAGTCCATGCAAACGTGGGTCTTTCAAAGAGCAGGGTTCAGAGTCCACAAGTGCTTCAGAGTTCCTCAGTAGGAATAGCTGGAGTACAAGGTCCAAGGCTTACAGGAGTCAAGTCACAGGTTCACTGCAGGCTAGATTCTGAAGCACTGATTGCTCAGCTGTGGCTGCTTAAGAAGCAAAGGAGAGAATCAGGGCGGGAACATGCAAGCTGGAAACTCCATTTTGACTGAGGGCAAGATAGCTGCAGCAAGACAGAAAGTAAAATGGCTGACGAACAAACTGAGTTTCAGGAATATATACATAGAACCTTACATTACTCCCCCCTTAAGGACAACCTCCGGATGACCTCAGACCAGGCTTGTGTGGGTACCTCTGATGAAACTGACGGAGCAAGCGAGGAGCATTAACGTTATTGACCGGTTCCCATGAGTTGTCCTCCACTGGGTAGCCCTGCCATTTAATCAGATATTGTAACTGATTTCTATACAACCTGGAATCTAAAATCCTTTCCACCACAAATTCTTCCTGACCATCGACTAGCACTGGGTCAGGGCAAGGAGAGGAACGTCCAGGAAACGTATTGGGTGTCGCAGCCTTTAGTAGGGATACATGAAAGACAGGGTGGATTCTCATAGTTCTGGGCAGTTGAAGACGACAAGCAACGGCACTTATAATTTTACTGATTTTATAGGGTCCAATGTACTTATGTCCCAACTTAGACGATGGAATCCTTAACTTAAGATTTCTGGTTGACAGCCAGACCAAGTCTCCTACCTTGAAAGCTGGTGCAGGTTTACGAAATTTATCTGCTGCTTTCTTGTACCTTTCTTGAGCCGATTCCAGATTTTCCTTTAGAAGATCCATATTCTTCTGTAAAGACGTGATTCTTTCAGCCACTGCTGGTAAAGGCGTTTCTATGGGAAATCGTGGTAGAATGTTAGGATGATAACCTAGATTAGAGTAAAAAGGAGACTGTTTAGTGGAGGCACTCTGAGAGTTGTTATACGAAAACTCAGCTAATGGAAGTAGATCCACCCAATCATCCTGTAGGTGGCAGATAAAGCAGCGGAGATACTGCTCCAGGGTTTGATTGGTTCGTTCGGTCTGTCCATTAGTCTGGGGATGAAAAGCAGAAGAAAGGTTTACTTTAATGTCCAATGCTGCACAGAAATTTTGCCAAAACCTAGAAGTGAATTGCACCCCTCGATCCGAAATAACCTCATCCGGTACTCCATGTAAGCGAAACACATCTTTAATCATCAAATCTGATGTCTGTTTTGCAGTGGGTAAGCCGACACAAGGGATAAAATGAGCTGCCTTTGTTAGACGGTCAACCACCACTAGAATGGTGTTCTTCCCCTGAGAGGTTGGTAACTCCACAATGAAGTCCATAGAAATGGATCCCCACGGGCGGGACGGGGTGGGAAGAGGCTGTAACAGACCAGTTGGTGAGGAGCGAGGTGTTTTGCATCTTGCACAGACCTCACATGAAGTGACATAATTCAAAACATCCTTCCTGCAAGTGGGCCACCAAAAGAAACGAGAAAGAAATTCCTGTGTCTTTAGAATTCCTCTATGCCCAGCTATCTTGGAATCGTGAATGAGTTGCAATACTCTTAATCTGACTGTTTCAGGAATATACAGACGTTGTCCCTGAATCCACACACCATTCTTAAAGACAAGACTTACGTCCCTTGGGGGTTGTGCCAAAAAGGAATCCGCATGGTATGCTTCCTTGATGTCCTTAAGTAGGTCTTGATTATGAATTACTCCTAGGAATCTAGAGTCAGGAAGAATAGTCTTAGGAGGAGTAATTGGACGTGTCTCTGCTGAGTAAATCCTAGAGAGTGCATCAGCCTTTCCATTGCGCGATCCTGGTCTATAAGAGACGATAAAATTAAATTGGTTTAAGAAAAGATTCCAGCGAGCCTGGCGAGGAGTCAGGCACTTAGCCGACCTGATAAACTCAAGGTTACGATGGTCTGTCAGGACGACTATTTGCTGTGCAGCTCCCTGAAGAAGGTGTCTCCATTCTTTGAAGGCGGCAATAATGGCCAACAACTCTCTATTGCCCACATCGTAGTTCCTCTCAGCCGAAGACAACTGCTGGGAAAAGAAGGCACAGGGATGCAAGACATTCTTCTCACCTGTTCTCTGAGAGAGTATAGCTCCAACGGCACAGTCTGAAGCATCCACCTCTATTATGAAGGCAAGCTTGGGGTTGGGATGTACTAGGATAGGTGCAGTGGTAAATTTATCTTTTAGACGGGAAAATGCTTCCTGGGCTTGGGGAGTCCAGGAAAACCTAGACTCTTTCCGGGTAAGTTGAGTGATAGGTGACACTACCTCAGAGAAATTTCTAATGAAACGTCTATAGAAGTTGGCAAACCCGATGAAGCGCTGTACCTCCTTCACATTTCTAGGACTTGGCCAATCCTTGATGGCTTGGGTTTTGCTTCCATCCATACTAATTCCTTGTGTAGACAGTACATACCCCAGAAATTGAATTTCGGTCCTATGGAATTCACACTTTTCAAGTTTGATGTAAAGATGATTTTGTCTTAGACGTTCCAAGACCATTCTCACATGTCCATGATGTTCCTCTGTGGAGTTAGAAAAAATTAGAATATCATCCAAATAAATTACCACGAATGTATCTAGGAGATCCCTGAAGATGTCATTCACCAAGTGTTGGAAAGTGGCTGGGGCGGTACTCAGACCAAAAGGCATAACTAGATATTCAAAGTGTCCATAGCGTGACCTGAATGCAGTCTTCCATTCATCCCCAGGTCTAATACGGACTAAGTTATAGGCCCCACGAAGATCTAGTTTAGAAAAAATTTTGGCATGTCGCACTCTCTCCAATAACTCAGGGATTAAAGGCAATGGATAACGGTTTCTAATAGTAACCTTATTGAGTTCCCTATAGTCTACGCATGGTCTCAGAGATCCATCTTTCTTCTTTACAAAGAAGATGGGTGCACCTGCAGGAGATGAAGAGGGGCGTATGAAGCCCTTGGCTAGATTTTCATCTATGTAATCCTTTAAAGCCTTTAGCTCGGGCCCCGCCAGGGGGTAGATCTTACCAAAAGGTATCTCTGCTCCAGGCAATAATTCAATTGGACAATCATATGGACGGTGAGGAGGAAGCTGGTCAGCGTTCTTCTTGTCACATAAATCCACATAGTCCTGGTATACAGCTGGTAGTTCAGGGACTGACATGATTCCTTTAGGAACAGAGCAAGCTGAAACTTTTGGACTCATCTGTTTCTCTGGAAAGTGTAATTCCTTGGTCTCCCAGTTAATGGTAGGATTCTGACCCTGCAGCCATGGTAGCCCTAGAATAATGGGAAAGTGGGGAGAAGAGATAAGCATAAAGGACAGTTTCTCTTGATGATCTTTACCCATAAGAACCCTCAAAGGCTCTGTTTCCTGATCCACTGGTCCAGAGGTCAGCAGGGAGCCATCCACAGTTTCCATCTGTACTGGAGTAGCCTTCTTCACTGAACGTATTCCCTGTTTCAGAGCAAAGGAGACATCCATAAAATTTCCACTTGCCCCTGAGTCGATCATAGCAGAGCTAGACACCCAAGCTGAGTCAACCCAGAGTTTGATGGAAAGAAAGCAATGAGAATTGTTTTTCTTACAACTCAGCTGGGACACCGCTGAGGAAACTTGAAAAATGGCAGCGTTTACACAGTCAACGTCCTCAGAGGTAACGGAGTTTAAGTCCGAGAAATCAAGATCTGTTGCTGCAGATCTCTCTGGAGCCTGAGGCTCGGACCTGACAGATCCCCTCTCGCAACACTCACAATGAATGAGTGCTGCAGTAGTCTTACGAGAACGGCTGGGGCAGTTTATAATGAAGTGCCCTGACTTACCACAATAGAAACATAGATTCTCCTTAAAACGATGTTCCTTGCGTGCATCACTAACCCGTCGTTGTAAAGAGTCTACCTGCATGGGTTCAGGTTCAGGTTCCCGTGTAATCCTACTCAAAGGTTCCTTAGCTGGAGAGGAAGGTAGGAAAAGGTTAGTACGATTGCTTTCGAACCATCTCTCTTGCCTGCGTTCAGTCAGACGAGTATCAATACGGATGCAGTAGTTAATAAAGTCACCTAACGCAGTGGGAGGGTCGGCACGAGCAAGTTCATCCTTAATCAGTGGAGATAACCCCTTTCGAAAAATAGATTTTTTGGCGGAACTGTCCCAGGTGGTATCAAGGGCCCATCTCCTGAAATCCAAGGCATATTCAGCTACCGAGTGCTTACCTTGGCGCAAAGCTAACATGGCTGCTTCAGCTGTTGCACCTCGATTGGGGTCATCAAACACTTGCCCCATGGCTGAAATAAAATCATCAAGGTGATTCAAACAATCATCCTCAGTCTCAATCAGAGGGTTTGCCCACATTAAAGCCTTGTTGGTAAGCAACATAATTATAGTAAGCACCTTAGATCGTTCAGTGGGAAATTGTGAAGCATGTGCAGAAAAAAAAAGATTGCATTGATTAATAAATCCCCTGAATTTCTCACGTTCACCGCCAAAACGAAAAGGGGGCAACTTGGGAATCCCAGCACTCGGGGCTACGGCAGGAGCCTGGACTCGCCCCTCTAGAACCTCAATCCTGGCTCGCAAATCCTGGGTAGTCTGTCCAACCACTTGCAAATTGTGATTATTGAGGTCCTGTAGATTTGTAAAACGGGTCTTTATATTCTGCAAATCTGCAAGGATATTATCAGTCACTCCGCAAAGTTCCTTTATGCGGGCCTCCATTTTCCAGATCTTTTAAGACAGGATTACTGGAAGAAGAGGAGAGAAAAAAAAAAACAATAGTGTTCACCTGTGGCAACACTGCAGAGAGAAAAAAAAAATTAAGGGAACTGCTCACCTGGAATGGTTGTGAGAAGTCACAACCACTATCATCACAGAAAGTTTCAACCGGACATCTGATATCCAGAGTTACAGCAGACAAAAAAGAGAAAAGAAAGGAGAAAAAAAAAAAAAAAAACAATAGTGTTTACCTGTGGTAACACTGCAAAAAGAAAAAACTTAAGGGAATTGCTCACCTGGAATGGTTGTGAGAAGTCACAACCACTGTCATCACAGAAAGTACAACCGGACGTCTGATATCCACAGTACAGCCTTCCAGACCCAGCAGACACTAACGTTTTGGCTTCAGAATCTTGTAATGTATGTAGTACAGTTCATATAGCGTCTTGTGCTTGGGTGCGATGAAAACACAGGAGTCACAGGTTTGATATAGAAAAGTCCTGTATTACTTCATACAAGTTGGCAGAAATAGTCACACAGTTTGCAGACACAGAAACAGGAGACACAGCAGGCCAGAGTAATCCAAGCTCAGCAATCACTCTCCAATACAGATTCAGGATCTTCTTCTCTGTTACCGTAAGTCCATGCAAACGTGGGTCTTTCAAAGAGCAGGGTTCAGAGTCCACAAGTGCTTCAGAGTTCCTCAGTAGGAATAGCTGGAGTACAAGGTCCAAGGCTTACAGGAGTCAAGTCACAGGTTCACTGCAGGCTAGATTCTGAAGCACTGATTGCTCAGCTGTGGCTGCTTAAGAAGCAAAGGAGAGAATCAGGGCGGGAACATGCAAGCTGGAAACTCCATTTTGACTGAGGGCAAGATAGCTGCAGCAAGACAGAAAGTAAAATGGCTGACGAACAAACTGAGTTTCAGGAATATATACATAGAACCTTACAGGCTGGCTTCCCTCCGGTGTCCCTACCGGGGGACTGCATTCCGCTGCGGCCTCCTGGCCTGGCTGGTACTCCGGAACGGGCAGGGCCTCCTCAGCCTCCTTCTCTCCCGCCGCTTTATCAGTGGAGTCGGGATCAGCACTTTTGGAGGCGGCCTCCGGTTTCTCATCAGCCGCTGGCACTGGTGACACAGGTAATGGTTGCGCTCCTGGAGGGGAGAGCGTTGCGTCCCACAGCAGCCGCTGTTTCCGGGCACGCCAGCTTCTCTCTGTCTCGTCCATTTCTTCACGGCGCTGGATCATTTCCTTGAGCACCGCATTCACCTCCTCTAACTCCAGCATGATTTGGTTAGTGTCCCGAATTGGGGACGGCTCCGGCACAGGCAGTAGCTTTTCTGGGGAACGGGGCCTGCGCGCCGCCGCTCCTCCACACAGCGTCTCCTGTCCTTCCGCCATCTCTCTCCAGGCCAGACTGTGCTTTCCATCAGGAACAATCTGGTCTCTTCCGTGGAGGCGGGATTTGCGCTTCCTCTTTTTGGCATAGAAAATGAAGAGGAGGCGGATCTCCTTGGCAGTGGGGCAGGCTCTCACATTTTAGTAGCATTTTGACAGGGCGCCCATCACTTTCACGCCACAAAGGGGGTACACGCCCACGAATGCACGCCCACCTTCTTCACCAGCGCCTCAGGGCGCGAAT
>JARQOD010000006.1:23292720-23369732 GCA_033576555.1 Oophaga sylvatica | reverse complement strand
AAAAACCGAACTTTACTAAGGTATTTTGATAGAAAATGAGGGTATCGGGATATATGATACCTACCGATAGCTTTGTTATGGACGCACTATTCAGCCATATCTTTACTTGATATGGCAAAATTGGGGTGACAGATTCCCTTTAAACCCCTGGGTCTATGACTTCCACTAACAGTCAATTAGTTTTTTGCTACCTGATTTGCATCCTCTAGTTCTTTTTTCTTTTCTTGTCGCCTTGATTCCCCCATTTTCGGGCCTCGGCTTGAATTTTGACCATCCGTTTGCTTCACGATTTTGTCCCTGACGTGACCTCTTGGCACTTACCCTGCAACCCTTCTTGCCTCTGATTCGCTCCTCTGGAAAGTAGCCCTGCTATGGAAGCACTTCAGTGGACCCCGATGTAAGACCAGATCCCTGTACAGGTGTTGAAAGGTGAAGGCTGGGGTTCCTCTGGAAATTGAAGTAGCTTGTCCCAAGCCTTTTTTGAGCCATTTACCTCTGCCAGATGTGACAATGATGATGAGAACAGTTACGTTGGATATACTGGTAGTCTAATGGACACCAACTTAATTTTTCTTGTAAGATCTGGATGCACATAAAGTCCATGATCACAATCCTGGCAGTAGATAGGTGTTGAATTGACTTTCAGACTTCCATTTACTTCTAGTGTAATTATTTATCATCTCAGGTATGGGAGGACACAGCTGACCAATGTCTGTCCATCCACTCGTTCATGATACAAGTCTAAAATATGGAGGCGGGAGGGAGTTATAAAAGACTAAATACCTAGATAGTCATTTAAAAGAGGTTCTCTTATAAAGTAAACCATTTGCAAATGTATTAGATCCCTGCCAAATATCGCATGGTTCGACATTAAGTTAAAGGAGGACCTGTCATCCATTCAAAGTGATCCATATCGGCACTTATTTTGTTCATGCTGCTCCCGCTGAGTAATTATTTTTCTTTAAAAAGTCCTCCATAAGAGAGATATAGGCCTTTATAAAATAAGACTAGTTTTTACAGTCTTTAGTAATTCGGCAACATTCCCAGGTTCCTCTTAGGCTGATCTGCATAATTATAGTATGAGCCATGACCCCTCAGTAAAGATCATAAAGTTAGCACTAAGAAAAGAGGTCCATATCTCAGAACTGTATGGCGGATTTTTAAAAAACAAAAGACAATTTAATCAGAGGAGCAGGGTGAATAAAATAGCAAAAATTGGCCATTTTTAGACTGGTGACAGGCCCACTTTAATTTGTATTTTTTTTTTTTTAGGCCTGATCTTTAGCTGTGGCGACTTGATGGATGAATCTTGTGGTAGCCTAATAGGTCCATCAGGGTCTTCTCCGCCATTATTTTAATAGTATCTCGCCGTTGTTTTGCTGGTTTTCACTTTCACCTTGTTCCTTCTATTCTTCCAACCATGATGTCCTTCTCCAGTGATTCCTCTCTTCGTATGATTTGTCCAAAGTAGGCAAGTCTAGTGATTTTTGCCTCGAGTGACATGTCTGGCTTGATTGTTCCAAAATTGCTTTGTTTGCTCCTCTTGCCATCCAGGTGTTGATAACATCCTTCTCCAGTACACTTTGATTACCCACAATAATTTGGATCCAGCTTCAAACTGAGAAGGTTTTGTCATGGTGAGATGATCCCATTCTGTATTATAAATCCTAAATCTGTTTCATAGACCTCATATCTCTTCTCATAGGCCCTGGTAAAACCTGCCAGAATTACCGATATTTAGGGAAAAAAAAAATCTAAGTTTCATGCCCGCTTTACTCTTTATGCATAACCAATTATTTAGTTGTTAATCTGTAGGGGATTTAAATATAAAAGAAGTTTTCACAACAGTAAATACACTAATTTATGCCCATTATTTTTATCACTCCTATAATAATTGGGACAATATAATAGTAATGGGGTCACCGTCCTCTTGGGAACTCTTCCAACAAAAAGTAAAACAAGAAATAAATCTGATATCTAAAATCTAATAATCATATAATATCATTTAATTCAGAAAATATATATTTTAGTGAGAGTTTTATTCATTGTGTTACATTTTTTAACTGGATTTTAATTTATTGATAATTTAATGTTAAAATATATTGGGCTACATTTTAGGAATTTGTAACGTGGCTGTAATTTCCTCCTCTACCTCCACAATACTGAAGGTTACAGTATGTTCTTGAGAAATCACTGTACGGAACGATCTGCTATAATATATTTTTTAGTGATAGTCCACGATGTTGCCCTTCGCAAGTACAAGTCTAGTAGCTCGGCTCAATAAGAATATATTCCGATTACCACTGGAACAGTAGAAAACAATGCTATAATACACATAAAACTCATTCTTATGTAACCATGACATAGTTTAAACCGTGATGCAAATATGATAATAAAATAATTGCCTTGATGGAGGCACAATGGAAAGAGCTAGCAGACATCCCAATGAACTGAATAATTCTATTAGAAGTAGCAGCGGAGAGGCATTCACCAATTAAGAGATTTGGCTGACTGAATACACCCTGGTGATTTATAATTAAGATAAATTATATAAGATTCATGAAAATTGGTTCAGAACAAACCACTGAGGGCATCAAAACACGCTGCATGCCGACAACAGATGCAATACCCCTCTAATTTAGCAATTATATGAAATAATCATTTTGGAACACTGATCATGTTAGCTAGACGTTTTCATACGTTCAAAGTTAGTGTTTTATTGGATTTTTTGTTTCTTTGGTTCAACTTAAAAATATCAAAATAAGCTTTGGAAAACTTAAAGGTGATATCCAGCGTTTTAAATTAATATCCTATCCTTACCCCCCCTTACCCTATACACTCTAGACAGCTGTAGGCCAAGTGATGCTTTGGTCAATTGTTCGGCCTGCAACTATCTCACCCAGAGTAATCATACAGAGGGGCGCTTCTTTGTTCTGTGCCACATGCCAGATTCCTCTAGTAGCTTAACTCTTTGAGAACAAAAGGATCGGTCATCCAAAATTGGACATCCGGAATCTTAATATCTCACATCACATGTCAGGGAAGAGTTGAGGGCTCCCATACACATTAGACTGTCGGCTGAACCCATTGATATTGGCGGGTTCAGCTGACAGTCTAATGGCTGAGGGGCAGACTTCATTGATCTAATATTGATGGTTTCCTAAGGAACCTGGTTGATAAAGAAATGAGACAGAAGAAGAATCGACATCTTTGAAATTTGGTGCTGGAGAAGGATGTTATCAATACCATGGATGGAAAGAAGAACAAACAAATTTTGGAACAAATTAAGCCAGACATGTCACTCGACGCAAGGATCACCAAGCTACGACTTGCCTACTTTGGACACATCATACGATTACATCAATCACTGGAGAAGGACATCATGGTCGGAAGATTAGAAGGAACAAGGCAAAGAGGAAGATCAGCAACCCGATGGCTTGATACTTTCAAAACAACAGAGGAGAAGACCCTGGTGGATCTATCTTGGCTTGCACAACATCGATCTTCCTACAGATCGTTTATTCTTCAAGTCGCCATGGCTCAAGATTGAGCTGAAGGCCGTTAAAAAAAAAACCTAAAAACTAAATCCTAAGAATAGATCATAAATTTTAAAAGATTGGATAATCCCATTTCAGGGTACATCCATTGTTGCTGCTGTTCTTTTCTTGATCAGAAATTTAGCTCTGGTGGCAGAAGACAATCGGATAGGGAGAGAATAGACCATTAAAATGAATTAGTATGGTAGCAAAGACAACCCTACTAAACTCAAAGCCTCTCTTTATATGAGGTTAACTAACAAGAGACAAGTTATTTAACAATCTTTTTCCAAAACTGCATGTAATATCTTCGTGGTCTACAAACCTTTGCTTCTCTAGTTGTTGCAAATTTGTTAGGCCAAAAGTCACAGGTTGGAGACCAGTCCCTTACGCAAATATTCTTATATCAAGATAACACAAACATTGGACAAAGTCAAAATGTAATTATTGCATACTTGAAGGGTATTACCATTATATGGCATCACTGATGGGAACGACCCTCTATTGAGGAAGCTGATCTTCTACAAGCAATCTATAAAGGTTACATTCAAAACTGTACAACCCACCAAAAAATTCATTTCTATGGGAGCATATATCTTCTTAAATAGTGGGTAATTTCCTAGTATTCTCACAGAGATCTGATGCAGGGAATCTCCAGATCTTTACTTCCTTAAGCAAGTTTGAAATCAGGCAGATGACACCAGCAGGAGGCACCGTGCGACAGGTAGAAGAAACAGTCAAAAAGGCAAAGGTCAGGTAGGCTGAGTACATTAACAACAGTAGAAAGGTCGAGGTCAGGGCTGTCAGTCATTGTAGTATAGAGGAACCAAAACGAGAACATGGGTAAATAAGGTTAGGAGACAGGCTTGGCTTGAATTCTAAGGAATATGTAGCGGGAGAACCAAATTCAGAGACTCTAAGCAGGAGAGACACTTGGATATCTGGTCATGGAGACACATCTACAGCAGAATGCAGAGGAGCATGGGTTGACGGCACCGAGACAGATGGATCTGAAGAGTTGAGAGATAAAACACACAGATCCGAACAGGAGACAAGTTCTCTTCAATGTAATTCTATTATACCCTACACATCGGGAAGTAGAATTTTTATTAAGATCTTATTATAAAACTTTCCGTATTATGCAAGAATAGATAGACATGATTACATCTCCAGTCTGCATTCATTGCCGACTGATTCGCCTTACCTCAGTGAGGGTGAGTTGATCTTTATCCTCCTGATTGATGGGTGTTCCCCATGTATCAGACATTTAAATCATATCCTATGAGATGAGAATACCCCTGTGCGTTTATAGTACAGTAATACAAGTTTTATTTCTAGGCAAAAGTATAGAGTAGATTAAGAAAATTATTTTTCAACTTGCAAAATTCATCTTCTAGATGAAACCCATCATATCTGTTCATAAAATGCAAAATATTAGTTCATAAAAGCTCATGCTGATGCTTTCTACACATCTTCCATGTTTTTCTTTAGAATTAGCTTTTGGAAAAAGAAAAGTATTCATATTCTTAAATTCTCCAGTTCCTCCGATAATGTGTTTTATTCTTCCTCATTTTGTTAATTATTTACAACTGATATATGGCGCTGGCACCTTCGTTAATAACGAGCCATTTTTTAAAGCCATGCTTATGCCAAGATTTACTATCCTAATTTCCCTCTATTGTCAGCATAGCCACAAATTTATAACTTATCGTAACAGGCGCAGTTTGAGCTGGAATCTTAATTATAAGCTGATACTATATAATAAATCAATTGCTCATTAGAGACTGTGTACCTGTGGGCAGAAGGGTTTGAGCTTAAATAGTTACTACAGGCGGAATCATCTTTACAATCCATTTTTAATGGCTCCAATGCACCTAAAATAAAAATGAGGCAACTTTGTAATAAAGTTTTAAATGGACTTTCCAGCATGTAAAAATTATGGCTGAAAAATCAATAAATAGTAAGTTAGATATCTTGTTCTCTGTTCACATAATCAGTAGTTACTTCCATTTTTTGGGTCCGTTTTGGGATCAGAAATAAAATAATCCAGCACAGGATTTGTTAATTTGAATTAAAACAAAAGTGCCATAAAATGTCTTCTGTTTGTCTTCTTTCTAGTTCCGTTTTTATTTTTTTGCTGCATCAAAAAAACGTAGTCTGCACAAGGGAACCTGTCAGGTCAGATACTGCTATTATAGAAGCAGTGCTATCACAATTGGTATCCTCTTAATATATTGCAGTCATATTATACAGCACTGTGTACTTACAATTGCTCATTTTGCCTTTCTACCCAGATGATTCTTCTCTTTTGCATTAGGTCTATGACACCACTGACTAAAAACTCACTAGCTGAATCCTTCTAGTCTCTTTTCCCTGCATGAGTCATCACTGCAAAAGTCCCTGGGTCAGGAGTTGAAGAGGGGGATGATAAATGCAGGGAAAAGAGACTTCCTGTTTCTACATAGAGCACTGAAAAGAGAAGAATTATCTGGGTAGAAAGGCAAAATGAGCAATTGTAAGTACATAGTGAGGTATAATATGATGACTGCAATATATTTAGAGAGTAAAACTTTGATGAGTGCTTCTTTAACCTGCAGATATGAGGGTAGTCTGCAGGTTAGTAGCGTTATGAAGGTGCCAGGACACTGCACTAAAAGTTCGGCACCTGGAAGAAAAATAACTTTATTTCTTCCGGGGGCCACCGGTTTTTAGTCATGCAGGTGTCAGATACAGCTGTAATCACGCCCCAGCACTTTGACGGACAACCAACTCTGCAGTGCATCAGTGTCAAGCCAGTTGTCATTCAAAGTGCCGCTCACTGTATCCTGAGCAGTGACTGCAGTCGCATGACTAAAAGCCGGCGGCTACTGGGGGAAATAAAGTTAATTTTCTCCTGGTAGCCGCACTTTCAGTAAAGCGGCCGGGCAGCTTTATATCACTATTAACTTGCAGAATAACCCTACATGTGCAGGTCAATAGCGTTATCTAATCTGACAGGTTCCCTTTGAAATTGAAGTCTATGTAAAACTTGCCGTAAGGTATTATCAACATAAAAATGGGTATTTTGAGGGATCCAATTTTTAATACATATTTTGGTTTGTTTCACATGTATTTTTTTACTCCTTGTTTCTATATGTGTTCTTATGTGGTTTTGCTACTTTTACTCTGAATATACAATGTGCACATTCCAACAAGAGCAAAGAAGACCGCTGCATGAACAGGTGCGTGCTAACTTTTGATCTGTAGTCTTTAAAAATATGGCAAAGATGTTCCGGAATTTCTTATAATAATCCTCACTTTATTGATCTTCATCGAAGTTACTTGTATTTTGACTTTGACTTGACCTTGACTACTAGTAATGTGTTTCTCTGGAGCATAGCTTGGTCTTACGGAATATGTTCTTGATTGAACTTAATATAGACTGATGAATCAGAGAGGTCCTGAAATAAGCAGAACATATCGTACAAGCGTTCTGTACATACATCCAGATTTCACCCTACTCATACTGGGATACAGTGACATGCTCCAAAACACATTTGAGATAAAAATCAGTTCTGTTCTGCAGAAATGGAGGATTATTTCATCCAATTACTTTCACTAGTAACATCCCGCATTTTGCACCCACTGATTTATTTGTCTCGCCGTATGAACTCAATTAATTCACTTTCCCCTGAGCAGATGGCCATGGAAATTCTCATCTTCAGCATAAACACTGATTTTCAGAAACAGCACAAAGTGAGCAAGTGCTCGAAACTTTAAGTGACTGGAAGTTTAATTAACTTGGCATCTCCTCCCTTCAATCATGCTTATAGTCAAGACTTAGAGCGCCTCTCCATTGCCGATCCTTCTGCCAGTTATCTCCTCCCTGAGATTCTAGGCTCAGTGTATTTCTTCATATTAATAACTTTATGGGCAGATTATAATGGCACAGCTGAGGAACCTTGGCTTCTCTACATTGCCAGTGTTTTCTTTGAGTGTAAAACAAACCAAAGACAATAATGAAATAGTCTACCGGTAGGGCAAGTGTGGAAAAAAACAGCCTTAACCCTGATAGGTTGTCTTGGTTATTCATAAGCAATGCTATTATGTATTACACAAGTTCATCTTAAAGGAAATCTGTGCCTGAAGCCTGGAAATGTAATGGGCCTTAGGGTACAAGTTTGCAGTCAAACTATATGACTGCAGACTTGTGAATCTTCACGGCATTCTACAGTGCGGGCGCCGCGAGTGGGCAGTCATGTGACCTCAAGTATTCGATTTTCACACTTACAGCCATCCTCCAACTAGACATGTCCGGCCCAGCTCAATTCAGTTGTATTGAGCAAGGCTGCGCACATCTAGTCGGCACGTGATCGCATGTATGCAAAACACTTACTTGCAGTCACGAGCCCATCTCTCCCGACGCCATCACTGGAGAATCCTAACGGCACGTAGAATCCTCACATAGAGTGACTGCAGACTTGTAACCGAAGGCTGGACAAACAGCACTAGTCCAATTTATACGTCAGTGTGAGTGAACTCTAAGAAAAAGTCTCACCAGGAGCAGTGAAACAATGCAATAACCGGCACTAGTATGGTGAAACCAACTGAGTGCTCTCGTACCCTTATGTCCCACAACAGAAGTCTCGCTGACTAGCTCTGCCATTGGCAACTCAACAAAACCCAATTGCTATATTTTATGCCAAATTGGTGTTTGCCATTCAACGGTGTTTTTGCCTTCCTCACGGTCCACTCGGGATTGAATTTCTAGGGGGTTCAAACTTTTTATTCCCTATAATCCACCAACACAGTTCAAATCAAAACTGACAAATTTGTACGAAACCTACAAATCATTCATTCTCCCCCAAAAAAAATTATATACAAAACTATTGCCTAGACAATTAATTGCAACAACCTGTAATTGTATGATTTTCCACCCAACAACTGCTGAATTTCAGGGATTGTCCACCCATCACGCTAATCTTCAGTGATTATTGGGAGCATCTTCTAAAGCTGCTGCCTTGAGCACCAACAGATTGTTAGATATCGTTTTTACCCATACTCCGATACCATAAGAAACCCCAGGTTATACGCTGAAGATCGGCTGTAGTATATCTGCGCCCTATCATTACCAAATATGAATTATGAAATATAGAACTGGAACTGACCAAGCGGAAGCCATGCTATTTCATCAGCCTCTGATTACTTTTTAAGTGTTGTAGAATTTAACTAATATTTAAATGTTCATAGGCAAAAAGCAATTAATTATTTCAACTCGGCTGAATACAGATGACTGTCAGGGAAATAAATGACTTAAATTCAATATTAATACGCGCTATGTATAACTGAAATGTAAATTTTCAGGAAAACCTAGCAATGTTCAGTCATACTTTGATATTTAGGAGACTTCAGAAAACTCTCTCAGGTGCAGGTAACACAATCTAACTTAAAAAAAGTTGGGGCACGCTTTCCTAATTACACATATTGTGAGGCGCTTAAAGGTTATGGATACCCTTCACATTATTTTTACATATCTTACATATATTACTAGTTAGTACTTTCAGTCCCTAAAATAGCACTCATTTTAAGACCCCTGATATTCATCTAGTCCATGCCCTCATCATCTCCTGCCTTGACTACTGCAACCTCCTGCTCTGTGGCCTCCCCTCTAGCGCACTCGCGCCCCTCCAATCTATCCTAAACTCTGCTGCCCGACTAATCCACCTGTCCCCCCGCTATTCCCCAGCCTCTCCCCTCTGTCAATCCATTCACTGGCTCCCTATTACCCAGAGACTCTAGTTCAAAACCCTAATCATGACATACACCATCCACAACCTGTGTCCTCCATACATCAGTGACCTCGTCTTCCGGTACTTACCTGCATGCAACCTCCGATCCTCACAAGATCTCCTTCTCTACTCCATTCTTATCTCCTATTCTCACAATCGCATACAAGATGTCTCCTGTGCATACCCCTACTCTGCAACTCTCAACCACAACATATCAGACTCTCAATTTCCATGGAAACCTTCAAAAAAGAACCTGAAGACCTGCCTCTTCCGACAAGCCTACAACCTGCAGTAACCACCGATCCACCAAACCGCTACACAACCAGCTCTACCCTTACCAACTGTATCCTCACCCATCCTTTGTAGATTGTGAGCCCTCGCGGGCAGGGTCCTTTCTCCTCCTGTACCAGTCGTGACTTGTATTGTTTAACTACAATGTATAAAGAAGTAAAGGGTATTAACCCTATGCCAGCTCACCAACCACCATCGGAGCACGAGACTGAAAGTCCGGACCAAGACATGCAGCAGCAGAGAAAATGAAGGGAGCAGTCCAGCTTCTGTAGAAAGTGCAATTCTTTATTCAATCCAAAAATAAAATCGTCACATAACGGTGTCCTCCAAATGCAAAAAGCGGAGAGTATGCAATACTATGGTGTTTTTAAGGGATGTACTTAGGGTTGATCCCTTTATTTACATGTTAGTATAACTATGGTACTATGATCATATTTATGATTGTCTGTGTAAGGGATTGAGAATATATGGTGATAGGTGCATGAACTCATGTGCTCCATGTGCTTTCTCATAATACTGTTTGTTACTTTTATATGCCCCGGACCTATGTATTTTTACTAGGGTCATATATCCTGTGTACTTGTGTGGTTTTTTAGCCATATTTATGTAATCTTTTGCTAAAATAAAGGTTTTTACAATATTGCGTATAGAACTCCATTTTTCATTGGTTTTGTTACAACCTGTCCTAAGTTGAACACAGTGATGTCACAGTACAGGGATAATATACACAATAATGTCACAGTACAGGGATAATATACACAATAATGTCACAGTACAGAGATGATAAACACAGTGATATCACAGCACAGAGATATGAAACAAAGTGATGTCACAGTACAGAGATAATGAACACAGTGATGTCACAGTACAGAGATAATGAACACAGTGATGTCACAGTACAGAGATAATGAACACAGTGATGTCACAGTACAGAGATAATGAACACAGTGATGTCACAGTACAGAGATAATGAACACAGTGATGTCACAGTACAGAGATAATATACACAGTAATGTCACAGTACAGAGATAATGAACACAGTGATGTCACAGTACAGAGATAATATACACAGTAATGTCACAGTACAGAGATAATGCACCCAGTAATGTCACAGTACAGAGATAATGCACCCAGTGATGTCAGAGCACAGGGAAAATGAATAGTGATGTCACAGTAAAGATATAATAAACACAGTGATGTCACAGTACAGAGATAATAAACACAGTGATGCCAACGTACAGATACAATAAATACAGTGATGTCACAGTACAGAGATAATAAACACAGTGATGTCACAGTACAGAGATAATAAATACAGTGATGTCACAGTACAGGGATAATGAACACAGTGATGTCACAGTACAGGGATAATAAACACAGTGATGCCAACGTACAGATACAATAAATACAGTGATGTCACAGTACAGAGATAATGAACACAGTGATGTCACAGTACAGATACAATAAATACAGTGATGTCACAGTACAGAGATAATGAACACAGTGATGTCACAGTACAGAGATAATAAATACAGTGATGTCACAGTACAGAGATAATAAATACAGTGATGTCACAGTACAGAGATAATAAACACAGTGATGTCACAGTACAAAGATATTAAATACACTGATGTCACAGTATAAACCTAAAAATGCCATAATATAACAAAATAAATGATAATAATCATAATAGTAGTAGTAACTACATACATATAAAGAGCTAATAATAATAATAGCAACATATTTATTTGGTTAATATAGACATAATCTGGTCACAATAACCTGCAGTTTATCATTTCATGTGGTAATTTTTACTTTTAAGATATTTTATTCATTTTGAAGGAAGTCCGACCTCCTACAGAGAACATAACCTCCCTGGTTATGAGGCAGACATTGTAACAGCTGGATTGATGAAGCCGTTAATAAATAATGCGCATTGAAGGTGCTTTCTGTAGGCGATCACATAAAAGCAGAGCTTCGTGTTCGCTTTTGCCCAGTGCTTTCCGCTGTCAGCTGGCGGGCCAATTAGTGTCAGTCAGGCGGTTGTTTAAACTGATGCCTAAAACTGACCACTCAAGGCCTAGAGAAAAGCACAAACCCCAGAACATCTGCCACAGGCGAGAAAATTACACCTGTTGACACATTAGTGCCATGTATGAATTATTGTCTAAAAAACAATCATTTACATCAAAGCGGTAGTGATCTGATTGTAAATAATCCAGGAAGATGCATACAGATGATAACCTAGGATTTCAACAGTAGGAGTGTAAACCTGTCCTGGTAGCCTAATAAAACAATATATTCCTCATTTTATTCATTGTGACCCTTGTATATGTATTATCAAACAACTTAAAGCAGCATTTGGATAATAAAGTTTTACTAGGGAAAAACATTTCAACAACTTTTAAATACAATCTTAGGCTTCTTTCACACATCAGGCTTTTTGAATCAGGCGCGATCCGGCGTGTTTCTAAAAAAAACGGATCCGGTAGCGGATGCGTTTTTTTTAGCATTGACTTACATTAGCGCCGGATCGCGCCTGATGTCACTGCGTTGCATCCGTTTTTGGCCGGATCCGTCGGAATTGTACATTCCGGCGGCCGGACAAGACTGTTTTTGGAACGTTTTTCTTTTTTTCCGGAGGCACCTGACAGTGCCTGAATCGGCACTTCAGGCGGCCGGAAACAATGCAAACCTATGGAGCCGGACCAGATTTTTGCCAAATCCGTCATAAAACTGATCCGGAGTCCAAGGTCTCTCTCCCCCTCTCTCTCTCTCTCTCTCTCTCTCTCTCCCCTCTCACCCTCTCCCTCTCCCTCTCCCTCTCCCCCTCCCCCTCTCTCTCTCTCTCTCTCTCTCTCTCTCTCCCTCGGTCCGGACATTGATGTCTGTATTTTCAACATGGAAAAGCTTCTTTTTCCGGGTTCAAAAGGTCAGGCCGGATCAGGCGAAAAACCTGATCAGTTCCATCAGTTTTTTAAAATCAGCGCCGGATCCGTCCTATCAGGCATAAGACGGATCATGCCTGATTCAAAAAGCCTGATGTGTGAAAGTAGCCTTAAAAGGAGCACTCCATCGATTGTGTTTATTTTTTCCTCTATTAGCAAATAGTAATGTGTGTACTGCAATACTCATCAGTTGCTCTCTTCTGCCGTTTCCAGCGCTGCTCTAGTCCACTACAGTGTCACACAATCGCATTTATGACCTGCCGAATCAAGCAGCGTTTTCTGTATGGAATGTCAGTTTCTTTTTGAATTTTCTTAATGTAAGTCTATGAGACTCAGAATAAGGCTCTCTTGCCCCGTCCTGAGTCTCATATACTTTAATCTGTGCGCCAGACTGGAGCAGAGCTGGAAACAATAGGACACGGCAATCGGTGAGTATGGTGAGTATTGCAATAGACTCTGGGCATACACATTACTATTTGCTAATAGAAGGGAAAATAAAAAATAAATCCACGGATTGCACCTTTAAAGTGAATTGCTATCTTTAAACATAATTTTGTGTTTTTATAAAGAGACAAAAAAAAAATGTGTTTTTCACAAAATTTCACAATATTTCTCTGTTGTGACCATAACGTAGTTTTTTAATATAAAGCTATGATTTCCCAGATATCTTTCACCAAGAATTAGATTATATCATTCTTTCTGTGTGCAGTCACCTCCGGGGGACATGATTATTGTATATGGATTTGCATAGTTTTCAGTAAACTTATTATTATTAAACCTGCCTTTAGTCATATCCTTATTCCTACCCCCCATGTCAGCTGCAAAAGAAAAAAAACACAAAAATATATTAAATTAAAAAGCACTATAGCGATTATTTTTATATAATGCAACATAAGCCAAAGAATGAAGTAGAGCCTCTTCTGTATGCCTTATGCATAGTTATTTTTCTATATGTAACATTTATGGATTGTCTATTATGTTGGTTCCTTCTTCCCTTCTGATACAGTTCCCATAATACAGCCTATATTTTCCATGATGCCACTAGCTTTGCAGAGGTCATGTAGTTTTAATACACTGCACTTTCCCTTTTCTTGATCCTGATAAAACTACTGTCTCCTCCCACTGCAGAATTTCTGTGCATCCTATAGGATACAGCTTCATCCTGTCTACCTGCCTCTTGCTTGTGATAGGTTCCTTCCTGTCAGCTCTTACAAGCAGGAGGCAGATGAAAGGAATTTAAAGCTACACACAGTCCCATAAGATACACTGTAATTCTGTACACAGCACTCAAATATAGTATACACAGGCAGTATGACTCAAAGGAGATTTATACCTCTGCAGCTAATAATTTGTATTATTATTTCTCATGTGTGTTATTAATTATGTTTAGAGAAAAACAAAATGTTAGAGTTACACCAGATAATGCCTAGCTTTTGCCTGTTTGCAGAAGATTCCTTCATGCTCTTAGATAAACAAGTTATTTACTGTGCAAGTTCCAAGGTGAATCAAGATAAATAAAAAACAAATCATACACACAAGCAAGCAAACTCATTTCTGTTCAGTCACAGTAAAATTCCAGCATTACCAATTTACCACCACTCTCAGATGACCTCACGATAAAATAACATACAACTTGTGAGAATGGTACGCAATCTACCCATGTTGGAATATTTTTAACTGTTTGTGCTTTTTTTCCTTCGCAAGTAAAAAAAAATTATCTTGCAAAAATCACAGTACGGTTTGCAGTTACTTACATGGTCTGATATCCGATAGGGACAACGTGGAACAATCAAAAATATTTGGTCCGTATTAAAATACTTGTTATTGTTGCAAAATCCAATAGATTAAGATTTCGTGCAAGTTGCGGCTTCAACTCGTGATCGACCAAAAAGTTACCATACACTTCTAACAGTGTAAATTTATATTTAGCATTTTGTTTTTATATTTGTTTCACACCGACATAAAGTGATTTATGGCACAGTAAGTCAGAATTGTAATTTCTATCTGACTATAGAATATGATAATTCCTGCTCTTAAATGAGACACCCAGCCCTAATGAGAAGTAACATTTCTGTTTGATCAAACAAATCAGCTCCGATCGGAGGCTTCAAAGTATGGAAGAGATAACGTACAATCATTTAGTAAAATGTCTCCAAATGTGCAGAACATTAGAGAGGGGGGAAATCAGTTTTCCGCTACTTAAAACCGCCAGTCTACTATTTATCAGATTTTGGAGGGAGATACCATATATTATGCTTTTGCTGAGCTGAAATGTCAGAGATTCAACAAAAGCAATTTAATTGAGTACATTCACCCCCAGGAATGCTGCATCGTCTTGAAGCCGCGTGTCCTTCTAATGATAAAATATATTTGTTTTTAAAATCAAAGTGGCAAGGTAATATTGGAAGAGACAGTGCGTTTCCTAGTCAGAAATGTTCCCTATTAAATTAACTCTTCTTCGCTGCATCTTTGCTACATAATAATCCAATTTTAGAACATCAGTCAACTTGAGCAGCGGCTTCATAAAAGCAACTGGTCCAAAAGTTTGCAAAATGGACGTCATCAATCCACATAACTGCGGTAAACTAGGGACTAGACACATGCATTAGAGGTAGATTAGAAATCTAATATAAATAGTGAAATATTTCCTCCACATATCTGGAGGAATGACAGTACTTATGTGTACCTGATAGTGCCAATTTCATAGGAGGCACTGAACTCCAGCGTCAACTTCGGTTTTATTGCAGTTAAAGGGATCCAATATCTGCAGACAGCATTCAAAGCAGGGGAAGATGAGAAGATTGATATAAAACTGGGTTGGAAGTGATTTAGTATAATTTGAAATATATTGATTTAAATACCTGTTGGACCGTGGTTCCACCTATTGGACTTGGCCAAAAATAGTCAACAAGACTTTGAATCAATATGCTAAAATATACTTGTAAATTTTCCTATACAACTACACATATTACTCACCTGTCCTGGTTCAGGTGCCAGCTATTGGTTCTTCCCCCTAGGGCCAGTTCCTTTTGTGCAAGCAAGTCCATGCTGAGCTACTCTAGTGACTAGTTGGTAGCCACCTCTGACACCACAACCTAAGGGTTTTTAAGGCCAACTCCAAGAGCTAAGTGCTGTATGAGTATTGAGTAGAGATGGGGGCATCGAGTGACATTAAGCCTACAGATTACTAAGGTATGGACGCCGAACTTTACTGTTTGGGTGATCTCTAGTATTCAGTAAGCAGTCAGTTACCACTTGTACATCTGGACTGAGCCTCACCTTCCACTTTACTCAGCTTACTAAGCATCTCTTTAGAAAACTGATGCTTCTTTATCAACTATCTGAATTTACATCATGCTCAGACCTGCAGTTAACCATGTGTCTGCTGTAAGCTTAAGGAACTCTTCTCTGTTAATATTTGTGCTGTTCATACAACTCTGCTACAGCAGGGTATAATAATCTTCTCTTCAAGCAAGTATCCAGTTTACCTGTTCATCACTGCTGCCTTGTGGTTAAACAGCTGTCAGTTGATTGCATATGTTTCTGCCATTGACCATCTGTGTGTTGATAGCATACAACTTTGCCATTAAAGGGGTTGTCTGGTCTTAAGCTACAAGTCTACAGTCTAAATTCACCGATTATACACTTAATAAAAGGTAAATTTTTAACAATATGAATTGGTTTTTAATGCATAACATTAAAATTATTTATTTTATTGTGTGTGTAATTGGTGAATTCATATTTGTTACCATCTTTTCAGTTAGCCATTAAAAGGTATCAACCACTGAGGACTCTCAACTCTAAATATTTTCTATTTAATAATATACACTGTCCATACCTTTGGTAGTCGGTGAAGTCTGCAGTCTACCTAAACTACAGTGTACAATGATTAAGGACTTAGCTTGAAACGCGTTTGTGCTTTTTACCTTGTGATAGCTACCATGCATTTTTACATTGTCTAATAAATTGTGATTTTTCACAGAGTATCTGCTTGCTTGATACATTTATTTTCCTACGACTTACCATTGGACTCATGGCTCAGTGTTTACTATGTGCAACAGACCTCTGCATGTACATGTACTGTGCTGCTCTCAACCTTTATATTTACGGTACTGCTCTCTACCTGCACTACATGTACCGTACTGCTTCCTATCTGTACTACATAAACAATTCTTTAACTGTCATACTTGAACTATTCTGCTCTCTACCTGTACTATGTGTACTGTACTACTCTCTACCTGTACCACATGTACTATACTGCTTTCTACCTGTACTATATAAACAATTCTTTAACTGTCATACATGTACTATTCTGCTCTCTACCTGTACTATGTGTGCTGTACTGCTCTCTACTTGCACTACATGTACTGTACTGCTTCCTACCTGTACTACATAAACAATTCTCTAACTGTCATACATGTACTATTCTGCTCTCTACCTGTACTATATGTACTGTACTGCTCTCACCCTGAACTGCATGCACTGTACTGCTATCTACCTGTATTACATGTACTGTACTGCTCTCTACCTGCCCCACATGTACTGTACTGCTTTTTACCTGTACTGCATATACAGTTCTCTACCTATCATACATGCCCTGTACTGCTCTCTACCTGTACTACATGTACTGAACTGGTCTCTACCTGTAATACAAATACTGGAATGTTCTCTACCTGTGCTACATATACTTTTCTTTATTTGTACTACACATACTGTATTGCTATCTACCTGTATTACATGAACTGTACAGTACTGTACTGCTATCTGCCTGTACTACATGTACTGTATTGTTCTCTCCCTTTAATACCAATACTGTACTTGCACTTATTTCTCCCTTGCATTATTGTTCTATACTGGTACTACATGTACTGTACTGCTCTCTACTTGTCCAAAATATACTGCACTGCATTCTACCTGTACGACATGTACATGAACAGTACTGTTCTATACTTGTACTATGTGCACCATACCGCTCTCCATCTGTGCCAGGAAAAGAAATATCTTTAGACACCAGGTAGGAAAGGCGCCATTTTATATTTATTGTTCCATGTATTTACTGCACCAGTTATTGTAAAAACTTTAGTTCTGTCTATTTAATACTCCTCTATTCTGTGGGTATGCGGGGGGTCGCTGAAGACATACATTTACCTACCTATAACTTTTAAGCCATTTCTTATAGATCCACCATAAATCTCAAACCATTGCATGCAAAATTCATAACAACTGTGCCCTATTTGTTGTGTTGCTGTGCAGTTATTAGACTAATAAATTGCAGACCCCTAAAAATCCAATTACATAACTAGCGATTCAATGAAGATTTCTCGCAGAACATAAAGATGAAATGATATTAGGGGTAATTTATGTGAATGATTGTTAGCAATATTGTCCTAGGCTCCTGGGAAACAAAGCGCTAAACACTGCATTTGGAGATGTGATTTAAAGACTTGAAATTCGATACAGAACATTTGGAAGTCATATATTCAAGTCTCAAGGTCAAATTCCGTCTCTGACAAACTCACTCATGAAGAGTTATTAGAGTGGAATCTCGATGCCCACATCTCTCTTCCTAGGCAGTTAGGAAACTGGTTTGTCAGTTCTTTTCAGCATCTGTGACTTTTATGGAAATGGTATAAGTATCGGGCTCACCTTGCCAGTTCTGCAGCTGGCTTTCTTCACCTGTGCTAACATCTTCTAAAGGACCATGAAAGATAAGTCCATCTACATTTTTTACATTTTTTTTTTAACAAATTTCAACCAACTTTAAAAAAAAACAAAAAAACAAAAAACAAAATGAGAACTGCTAGTAGGTAGGCACTTATCAAAAAGCCAAAACCTGTACCAGGGCGCTGAATTGGTGTGGTATGTACAGATGTCAAATTTGACTAGTAAAACAGATGTGCCAAAAATATTTCCATGCAATACACACACACTTTTTGAGATGGACATTAACAGTTAGATTTTGTGGAATTTTCCGGACAGTCTCTTGTGACAAGGACACCCAGTGTGGGACAATAATTTCAGATTTTGTTTTTTTCGGCAAAAAATATTGTGGTGCCTTGCTGCTGCTTTCTAGTGAATTTAAAATGAAGGGAAAAAATGTGTAATTGTAATTCAAATGCACCAAGACAGATGCAAACTACACAATACCTTTGAGTATGCTATCTTCTTCTCTCCCTATCAAATGACTATGTATTATACATACACTACTACACTTATCTTCTTCAGGGCTGCAGTTGTATAACACATTACTGGCTGGATTATTTGTCCAATGTTTTATTGTTTTCTCTTCCTATCTAAATTGCAGATCTCTGATATTCTCTGTCAATCCTAAAATTACCCTTAAATGGCTGCTGCATTCCCTGCATCAGCTTGTATACAGGCTATAATAGTCCCTCCTGATTTACTGCACTATGCAATGTGATGTGATAGTTGCAAGGCATTCTAGGGAAGCCCGCACAGTCGTGCCAAAAGTAACATCAGCCTTCTGCGGCTCCTTCAATTTCCTGCAAGGTGTAAAATGATGCCAGCCATTTTTAGGAGCAATTCACATGAATTGAATCACAAGTTATTTGAAATTGCTGGGACTTACAAATTTCCTAAAAGTTGACGTGAACTCAGTTCATATTGAATTAATTGACTCATCTCTAATAATAACCTTAAGATAGATAGTGATATCTGCTTATTGTAAACGGATACCTCAGTAAGTCGGCAGGGCAATCCATCTTTTGACCAAGATGGATTAGACCAATTTTTCAGAGTGGATGGTGAGTTTATGATGAACTCAGAATGGGAAGTAGTGTCTCATAATTGGGAAAATTCATTCTTCTGGTAAGGTATGTTACATCTTCTGTCGGGTAAGCAGCCGTGACATCACATCTCTTATTCTGTCAAGTAAGCAGCTGTGACGTCGCAAAAAAAAAAGGATCCTATACACTGTTTTGCATGTGCCCCATTGTTGGTGGTTTCTGATCTGACAGACTGTTATGACGGAGAGATTGTAGACCATTTTCAGCTTTGTACCCTTAGAATAGTGTCAAACCAAAGTGTTTTCATTAGGAAACGGACTATAATTGTATGATTCGGCATTGCCATGAAGCCCCCTTCATTTTGGAGGCAGGCGCAATTAGTCATGATGTACAATACTCCTATAATTTTGTGCGGCCTTCACTTTTGAGATGCAGAGATTTGCGCCACTTATTCGGTCCTCTATCAACGGCCAGATAAAGACTTTGTAAGTAACCACAGTAAGTACTCTCTAAGTTCTCAGATCTGGGCAGTCTTCCAATGCAATTTCCCTTCTTAATATTTGATGGTTTTGTGAGCATGACCTGACCTGCAATTCTAACAGAAACCTGAATACTTAAATATAACCGTAGAAAAGACACCGTGTCTCCAAATAATTCACACTCGCTGACATGTTTCAGGGGTCATTAGATTTTACTGTGATTCAGTTGAGAGAAAAAATGTTTCATGTGGCGAATAAAATATAGATGATATAAGCTGAATGAAAGGGTTGGTGGGTGCTGTGCAGTCGGAATAGTAGGTATAGAGAGGATATTGCATGGCTGTTAACACCAGGGAACTGAGGAAAGCATCAGGCGTGTAGTGCCGAGGGCAAAGATAAGTGCAAGGCTTAACCAACATGGGGCGCCGGTCAGACAGACTAAGGTGGATATGTGGCAAAAGTTATAGTATATGAAGTACCAGACCATGCAGAGTACAATGGACAAAGTAAAACAGAAAGGTGTGTAAAAAGTATTTACCCCCTTCCTGATTTCTTATTCTTTTGCATGTTTGTCTCACTTTAATGTTTTAGATCACCAAACAAATTTAAATATTAGACCAATATAACACAAGAAATACAGAATGCAGTTTTTAAATGAAGCTCTTTGTTATTAAGCAAAAAAATCCAAACCTACAGGGCTCTGTGTCAAAAAGTTATTGCCCCCTACTCCTAATAACTGGTTGGGCCACCCTTAGCAGCAACAACTGCAATCAAGCGTTTGCGATAACTGGCATAGGGTCCTTTACAAAGCTGTGGAGGAATTTTGGCCCACTCATCTTTGCAGAATTGTTGTAATTCAGCCACACTAGAGTGTTTCCATGCATGAACCACCCTTTTTAGGTCATGCCACCGCATCTCAATCGAATTAAGGTCAGGACTTTAACTAGGCCACTCCAAAGTCTTTATTTTGTTTTTTCTTAAGCCATTCAGAGATGGACTTCGTGGTGTGTTTTGGATCATTGTCCTGCTGCATAACCCAAGTGTGCTTCAGTCTGAGGTCACGAACAGATGGCTGGACATTCTCCTTCAGAATTTTTGGTAAACTGCAGAATTCGTGGTTCCATTTACCATAGCAAGTCTTCCAGGTCCTGAAGCAGTTAAACACCCCTCACGCCATCACACTACCACCACCATATTTTACTGTTGGTATGATGTTCCTTTTCTGAAATACTATGTTACTCCTACACCAAAGACATACACCTTCCAAAAACTTAAACTTTTGTCTCGTCAGTCCACAAAGTATTCTCTCAAAAGTCTTGGTGATCATCAAGATGTTTTCTGGAAAAATTAAGACGATCCTTTATGTTCTTATTGCTCAGCAGTGGTTTTCATCTTGGAACTCTGCCATACAGGCCATTTTTGCACTGTCTCTTTCTTATGGTGGAGTTATGAACACTGACCTCAACAGAGGCAAGTGAGGCCTGCAGTTCTTTGGATGGTTTTGTGAGGTCTTTTGTGACTTCTTGGTTGAGTCATTGCTGTGCTCTGGGGTTAATTTTGGTTGGCCAGACACTCCTGGGAAGGTTCACCACTGTTCCATGTTTTTTGCCACTTGTGGATAATGGCTCTCACTGTGCTTTGCTGGAGTCCCTAAGCTTTAGAAATGGCTTTATATCCTTTTCCAGACTAATAGATCTCAATTACTTTGTTTCTCATGTATTGCACAACTTATTTTGGGGAACTTTTGCTCTTCTTCACTTTGTCAGGCACTTTGTCCTATTTACTGTATATACTCGTGTATAAGCCGACCCGTGTATAAGCCGACCCCCCTAATTTTGCCACAAAAAACTGGGAAAAATTATTGACTCATGTATAAGCCGGGTGTATAAACTGCCCTCCTGCTCTGTGCTGCCCCGTCCTGCTCCTTGCTCCCCCATCCAGCTCTGTGCTCCCCCATTCTCCTCTGTACTCCCCCATCCTGCTCCGTCCTCCGCTGTGCCCTCCATCCTCCCCTGTCCTGCTCCATGCTTCCCCCGTCCTCCTCCACGCTTCCCCCGTCCACCGATCTCCCCCCCGTCCTGCTCCATGCTTCCCCGTCCTCCGTTCTCCCCGTCCTCCTCTATGCTTCCCCCGTCCACCGATCTCCCCCCCCGTCCTGTTCCATGCTTACCCGTCCTCCGTTCTCCCCTGTCCTCCTCCATGCTTTCCCCGTCCTGCTCCAGCTTCCCCGTCCTCCTCTATGCTTCCCCCGTCCACCGTTCTCCCCCCCGTCCTGTTCCGTGCTCCTTGTCCTCTCCTCCATCATACTCACCCCTCCCCGTGCCATCGCTGAGCGTCCCTGCAATCCTGCGTTCTTCCCATCTTCCTGCAGCTCTCTCCAGCACTGAGCGGTGATGTAATACCGCTCATTAAGGCCATGAATATGGAGGCGACACCTATGGGAGTGGCGTCGCGTCCATATTACATGACCTTAATGAGCGGTATTACATCACCGCTCAGTGCTGAAGAGCTGCAGGAAGATGGGGAGAACGCAGGATTGCAGGGACGCTCAGCGATGGCACGGGGAGGGGTGAGTATGATCCCAGCCACCGGCTCCTGCCGCGGCATCCCCTCCCCCGCTGGTTTCTGCCCTATGACTCGTGTATAAGCCGAGGGGCATTTTCAGCACGAAAAAAGGTGCTGAAAATCTCGGCTTATACACGAGTATATACGGTAATTGATTTTGGGAACAGGTGTGGCAGTAATCAGGCCTGGGTGTGGCTTGGGAATTTGAACTCAGCTTCCCAAAGATGTGATAAATCGCAGTTAATTTACGTTTTAAGGGGTAGGGGCAATCAGTTTTTCATACAGGACTCTGCAGGTTTGGATTTCTTTTTTCCTTATAAAGACCTTCATTTAAAAACTGAATTTTGTGTTTACTTGTGTTATCTTAGTCTAATATTTAAATTTGTTTGGTGATCTGAAACATGTAAGTGTAACAAACATGCAAAGAATAGGAAATCAAGAAGGAGCAAACACTTTTTCACACAACTGTACCTGGGCATACAACTGTACAGGGGTACAGGGAGTATACTGGACAGGGCAGAGGACAATAGATGGTGTTAAACTAAACTGGGCATAGGATTGTGCAGGGAGAATATTGAACAAGCCACAGGACAGTACTCGGTTTAAAGAGGACCTATCTCTTTCCATTTAGTAAATTCTTTGGACTTGACAGGGGATGCTGAGCAAGAATAAGCCTTTAGGGGCATTAAACATCCCTAGAGCTAAAAGTATTTAAGAGTAATACTATGATATCCTTGGTGTCACCTATAGCAGGATCAGGGGTGTTGTTGGATTTCTGGAAACACCTGACGCACTTTAAAGTACAGGTTTCTAGGGGATATTCTAACTTCTAATTTATTACCCCATGGATATGCATCCTAATTTACCCTCTCCCCCACTAGTTTGCTGCAACATAAATCCATGTGCAAGTTGGTTCTTCCTCAGAGAGGAAGAGGACTAGAACTCTAGTGTGACCTACTGGAAATAGACAAGCTTTGTCACATTACTTAAGATAAAAGCCAAACCTAATTCTCAATTTCCAGACACGTGTTTCGGGGTGTTTGCCCCTCATCAGTGTAAAGCAAGATATCTTATTTGGCCTCTGACTGTAAGGGGTAATGTCTCTCCTTGTGGAGAGTGACATGTTGGTGTAAGGAGACTTATAGGCTATGCAATGCTAAGTCTATGTAGCATACATATTAATTATATCCATTTATGGGCTAAATAATACCATTATGCAATGTAATAGAAATAGAAACCACTGCATAAGAGGCCTTGGGATACTGGCAAACGAGCAGGTAGGCAGTGCCAAATGATGCCCATTAGTCTGATCCTGAATTACAATGGGGGAAATAAGTATTTGATCCCTTGCTGATTTTGCAAGTTTACACAAAGAGGAGTGGACCAAAATTTCTCCTGACATATGAGCAAACCTCATCATCAACTACAAAAAACGTCTGACTGCTGTGCTTGCCAACAAGGGTTTTGCCACCTAGTATTAAGTCTTGTTTGCCAGAGGGATCAAATACTTATTTCTCACTGCAAAATGCAAATAAATGTATATAATTTATACAATGTGATTTTCTGGAATTTATTTTTGATATTCTATTTCTCAATGTTAAAATTAACCTATCCTTAAAATTATAGACTGTTCATGTCTTTGTCAGTGGGCAAACTTACAAAACCAGCAAGGGATCAAATACTTATTTCCCCCACTCTATCTGCCCCAACTTTATAATAACTGTGTTACTTTTTATTGCAATTCTAGCAACTGATGATAATGAAACTGACCACTAACCTTGCCTACAGTGCGCAAAGGACAAGTTGAAAAGCAATGGCTAAATCATTTGTGGTCCTATTAAAGCTTTATGGGTGTACTCACTCTTTTAAGAAACTAGTTGTACTTGGAGTCTTGTTGGCAATGCTTCATGGGTTAAAAATAGAAAACTATCTCTCTCCCATAAGGAAGAAAACGATATCACTAAATACTTCCAATAGGTGGCGCTAGAGAGATTCTAATTTGCATGGGTCGCAATATACAATTTCAGCCTTTTCAGAAACGATAGGAGCAAATCAACGAAAACTGCAGTCAAATCTGACCTGACCGGGACACTATTAACCCCATAAAGTCGTCAGCACCACAACAAAATGATTAATATCACTTCCAGGACAATTGTTTTATTATGCCGTCTTACAGCTCAGTCATGAGGACGAATATAATTATTTTAGGCCGAGATCAGAAGAATTTTGAGAAAATGTGACCCAATGTCACCAAACTTTCAGGCAAATTGTACTTTTTTTGTAATTAGATATGACCGGTTGGATTAATGCACTTTAATTAATTTTAGAGGGCAGAATAAAAGTGGTAAATTCTTCATTTTTCAGACTGTGTCAGTGCAAATCAATACAGATTTGTCATTAATTGTTAAAGATGGCTGCATACAGTATTTGACTACTGGGGGGGATCAGATCGGCGACAGGGTGCCCAATGGGACATGGCACAAATTTTTTTTTATGGTGGTACAATATGGTGGCATAGCACTTTCTTAGAGACATTCAGAAATGTAATCGGGTATGCTTGTATAAGACGTCAGTATTTGACATTCGTGTATTATTTGTTTTATTCCCATGCAAAGCTCATGCACTTATTATAGTTTTATGGGGCTATTTGCATGTGAGTTTATGATTCGCATAAAAGTAACGGAGCGTAACAAGGACAGATTTTGCCCATTCATGTGAATCGGTCCACTAGGAGACGCTTGAGAAGCCGTCCTCTTTTTTTTTTTTTTATTTTGCATATGAGAAAAATGTATGACTCGCAAGGCGGTAAAAATGGATTAAAAAAGCAATCAGACAAGATAAAAAAAACTTTTTTTAAAATTTTTTTTATTTTTTTTCGGGTGCAAATAAGCCAGTCGTGGCTAAGTTTTGAGGCTGACACAAATTTTGCTTTTCACACAGTTTTATGCTTCAGTGTTTTTAGATCTTTTAGTCGGATGTTTCTACGATTACTGAAGTACAATTATCAG
Source organism: Oophaga sylvatica (assembly GCA_033576555.1). Lineage (NCBI taxonomy): Eukaryota > Metazoa > Chordata > Amphibia > Anura > Dendrobatidae > Oophaga > Oophaga sylvatica. The sequence continues at coordinate 23,344,391 of JARQOD010000006.1, read as the reverse complement.
CAGTTTATCAGTTTTTGTGCATTTTTTTTTTTACAAAATATATCAAGAATATGTAAAAAGACTCAATATTTAAGCATTGACCTTTATTATTCAAGACTTCTGTAATTTGCCCTGGCAGCTGGATATCAAGTCTTTGCAGACACTTGATGTTTTTGGCTATAAAAGTTTAAAAAAATTATACAATTCTACTTCCAGTAGGTGGCACTAGAATTCTAGTCCGCTTCATCTCTGCAAAGGCAATTTGCATGTTTCATTTCCTAGAGGAGAATCGCAAGGCCTATAAGTCTCCTTACACAGGCATGTCACATCCACAAGGACAAACTTTACCCCTTAGACTTCAGTCAGAGGCCTCTCATAGAGCCAAATCAGATCTCTTTCCTTGCACTAAGGAGGGGCAACACCCTGACACATGTGTTTGCAAACTGAGATTCTGGTTTGGATTTTATGTTAAGTCATGTAGCACTAGAGTTCTAGTCCTCTTCTTGTAGGAAGAGGCAATTTGCATATAAAATTCTTATAATTGTTTTTCAGTAACCCTAAAAAATACTGCAGCAAAACTGTGAAAACCAAAATTTGTGTCAGTCTCAAAACTTTTGGGCACAAATTTGGCGCAACTCCACACTATTCCCTCCCTGGTGTATCTTTGAGAATGCCAGAATTTTGATGGAATTTTGGACGACCCTGAGTTAAAAAGGTCAAAATAATAGTTCAAAACAGAAACGAAAGATCATTTTTGTCTTTGGTCCAAATTTATGAACATGCATGGGCCATTTTGAAGAATTTGGCGCAAAAATAACAACAAATAGCACAAGACAAAAAAGGAAAGTGACTTAAATAACGAATCGGGGGTCCATGTGTTTATGGTATAAAAAAAAAGAAAAAAAACTTTATACCCATCTTCAGCGATTCACTGCAGCTCCTGTTACGAAGCTTATGTGGTCACATAAGATGGAATCAGGGTCTCAGCCCTTACATCTTGATGCTCTCAGATTACATCGGAAAAACCTGTTGACAGATTCCCTTTAGATGTGGTTTGTTTTGCTATAGTATTGTTAGATTATGCTCTGGTAGGACATTTTTTTTTTAAAGAGAGAGGGATGGATGCTTGTTCTCGACCAGAATATGCCCCTGGAGCTGAGTGCACATCATGTTCCTAATTTTCCATTAAGGTCTGTTTATGATAATATAATGTGAAGGGCTCCCGAAACATCAGCATTTACTAAATAGTAAGAGATGTGCAGCAATTACCTGTCACCGTAATGTTTCTAACTGCTTCACTTTACAACATTCGAGCTCACATTTTGGGACTGATATGGGTACATTAGGTTGACAATGGTGATACTTCAGCACATCATTCACTGACCTTCTGGAGACACGGAGGATGGAAATTCGGAAAAGACATGAAAATTTAACAGACATACAATACCGGGCGACGTGGTCGTTATTTTATTTCGGCCATGGAGAAAGAAACGTTATGTTCTAGAATCGCCAATTTGAGTCGACATTCTGCATTAACGCCTTCGTGTCCATATATTAATTTCAAAGTCAGCAGAACATTAGAAGAATGTCTCCATCCTACAGGAGAATCGTTTCCAGAGCACTTGCGTAGAGATGGTTCTGGTTAAGATATTCCATTTGACAGGGATGGAGCTTTGGAAGGATTTCCAAGTCTATTGGTGGCCATGACAGATTCCAGTATCCTCGCTTTCCCACTTTGACTAAATGATATATACTTTTATAACATTCCTTATGTGTTACATCATTTATCTTTCAATATGTGGTTAGGGGTTAGTGACATTAATCATGTAACCATCCCTGAGGAGCTAAAAGTACCTTAAAGGACAGCTCCGGTACAAACAAGTTGTCACCTATACAAAGGATCGGTGGTGGTCCGACCACTGGGACATGCACCGATCGGCAGAACAAAGAACTTTTATCTCCATTTCAAAATAAAGTGGCAGGTCAGAAGCCTTTCCGCCATTCCATTCATTCTCTATGGGGCTTTCCGATGGAAAAAAGACAACCGCAGCACTTGGCAGCCCTATCAGGAATGAATGGATCAGCTGCAGAGAGGAGAAGATTGCTTTGCGCAACTACGATTCACAGTCCAGCTCAGTGCTCTCTGGCCATGGACAGGACCTGCGTGAATTTTCTGACCTTCCAGGTTCTTCTGTGTGACATTTTGATTTGCTGGCCTCCTGTGATGTCATCTATGCACCACATGGGTGATGTCGCGCCCATCATAGAAAATTATAAAACAAGCCTGAGGTCAGGGAAGGTCAGTAAATTTGCGCAACTTTTTGACATTTGATCAATGAGTGAAGCAGGCTGTCACGAGAGGTGGTGACGAGAACTCCTTCAATGGAAGTCTTCAAACTGAGGCTGGGCAAGGGGTCGGACACGATGACCCTGGAGGTCCCTTCCAACTCTAACATTCTATGACTATGAGTCTATGATTCTACTCGCCGAGTATTCTCTTTACAGTGAGCCCTCTTGCCGTCTCGTCACTTCTCATCGGAGTTGGCGAGGGAGTGCACTGTCACTGTGCGTTAAAAACAATATTGTACAGTGACAAGATCCTACTGGGCATACGTCGGAATTGACAAGGACATATGCTTAGTATAACAGGGGCTAGCACAGGCCCTGAAATGGATGTCACTGATGACGCTTCATTTCACGGAGGAGGCAGAGGCTGCAGCAGTGATGTCTCATTTGAGTTTCCCAGCATGCATTGGGGATTCTCAAATAAAATGTCATTAAACAGGAAGTTGGTAAAAAATAAAAGAGATAATGTAGAGAGGAATGGTAGGATATTTTTAATAATAGTACATTAGAAAAGCAATTTGATTACTACATTAAATAAACAGACATTTAGAATTAAATCAGTGTTAGTTTCATGGGCGTACCCACCGTGGGGCAGGGGGGGCAGCTGCCTCTCCCTAGAAGCAGGGGCACACAATGAAAGAGAGCGGAGAGAGCAGCACAATGCCGGCTCCTCTGCCACAGGTTGCAGTGCCTGTCTGTGGTGCGCAGTGCACGGAGCTGCCGTCTGCACAGAGGAGCTTCTTCCTGGCTGGCAGCCTGTAGTTTCACTTTCTGCCCTGCAGGCTCTGGTTGTCTCAGCCACATGGGTCCTAGTGCCCTCTGTGTGCAGACACTGGACACTTCTGCTCCTGCCTCGGCCACTGCTGCAAGCTTCATGGTAAGGGGGATGGAATTTATTAAATTCATTCTGCTCAGGCATGTCATGGTCACTGTGGGGGAATGTGAGAGGATGGGGGTACAGTGGGGGAGGGGTACAGGGCACTGGGGTGAATGTAAGAGGATGGGGGTATTGTGGAGGCTAGGGCACTGGGGGGGGTTAATGTGAGAGGATGGGGGTACAGTGGGGGAGGGGTACAGGGCACTGGGGTGAATGTAAGAGGATGGGGGTATTGTGGAGGCTAGGGCACTGGGGGGTTAATGTGAGAGGATGGGGGTATTGTGGGGGAGGGGTACAGGGCACTGGGGTGAATGTAAGAGGATGGGGGTATTGTGGGGGCTAGGGCACTGGGGGGTTAATGTGAGAGGATGGGGGTATTGTGGGGGAGGGGTACAGGGCACTGAGGTGAATGTAAGAGTATGGGGTATTGTGGGGGCTAGGGCACTGGGGGGGTTAATGTGAGAGGATGGGGTATTGTGGGGGCTAGGGCACTGGGGGGGTTAATGTGAGAGGATGGGGGTATTGTGGGGGCTGAAGTGGGGGAGGGGCAACAGGGCACAGAGAGTGAATGTGAGAGGATGGGGTATTGTGGGGGAGGGGATACAGGGCACTGGTTGGTGAATGTGAGAGGATGGGGATATTGTGGGGGCTGGCGCACAGGGGTTGATGTGAGAGGATGGGGTATTGTGAGGGAGGGTGGACAGGTCACTGGGGTTGAATGTAAGAGGATGGGGGTATTGTGGGGACTGAAGTGGGGAGGGGCAACAGAGCACTGAGGGGTGCATGTGAGAGGATGGGGATATTGTGGGGTCAGTGGGACAGAACACTAAGGGGTGCAAGTGAGACGATGGGCTGTTGGAGTGTGGGTGGGGGACAGGGGAGGTAGGGGGCTTTTTTTTACTTGTGAGCTCGTTAATACTTTAATAATAGATTAATATTTCAGTATTATTATAACAAGGGCATAGACAGACGACCGTATAACTCATGCGAAGGATCGCACTGCAATCCTCGGACTTGCTGGTACCGCTCCTGACATGAGCGCGACTGCTATGTATAATAAATGGTATATACAGTGTAGTGTCGCATACACTGCTGTATTATACAATATACAACAGTTCTAATGCTCCATACCTAATATGCAGGATAATGTACAGTGTATATGATGTAACCTGTATAAGATGCGACATTGGCTTGCCCCCCTAGTTTTGATCCTGGGTACGCCCATGGTTAGTTTTGGACCCCCATTTTAAAGGGTTAGTACTAATTGGTCAAGTCATCACCTGTCCTTAGGAAAGGAGATAGCTTGATCATTGGGAGTCCGACCAATGGGACCCTCACTAATCCTTGGAACTGTACTTTAAAATGCAGCATTAGAATAAAGTGGCAGCTGCTCATCTATAGGAATGCCAGAGATCTTCAAATGCAACGCTCGCTAACGCTGGCAGTTCACTAAACAATGAACCGAGAGGTGGGTGTGCATGCATATTTATGATATCTTTCATTATCTAGATCTACACACTCCTAAGAGCATTTCCTGTTGACAGATGCTCTTTAAGAAGATGAATTCAAGGGTCATTTGTCGTAAGAAAAATAAAAAATAATCAGCTCCATAAAGGAAGTAATCATTTTCTATTGATGTCAATGGATCCAGACATTTCCATTGCTCATTAAAAGCTCCATCTGAATGTGGATTTTGCAGAATGACCACTAATTGCTGACAATATTTCCACCACCCATGGGTTAAGGCTTCATTATTTCATACACTTTTGTTTATGAGAAAAGTTGGAGCAAATAAATCAGTCAAAGTGTTGGTGCCGAAGCTAAGTGGTTGCGAGTTCAGCAGAGTTAATGAGGGAGCTTCTAAGTTCTTTTTGTTTGTCTTTTCTCAGCAAACTTTTAATCTTTTCTCCTTTCGAATTTCCATCAAGAGAAAGTGACACATTTAAATAGAAGGCTACGGTAATCATACAAGCTGTTTAATTAGGTCTTTTCAATTTCACAGATCCTAATGTTGGTTTCATCAGATCAAGATGTAAATAATTAAATATGCTCACCGATTATGCACGCTTGTCAAATTCTACATTTTTAGACACATTTTAAATTGTAAACGGCAAATAAAGTCTTTGTTTTAATCAAGACAATCTGCAAACTATTGGGTTTATAGTCAGTCAACAATATACAACCTAGTTGTATAGACATGGACCCTTATCACAGATTTTGATGACATTTTTCGCTACACAGCCGATGGAAACATTTGGGCACCTTAGGAGATTTGTGTACTCATTTAACTTTGACCAAGGTTTCAGACCTTAATTAGCCTGTTAGGGTTATGGCTTGTTCACTATCATCATTAGTAAAGGCCAGGTGATGCAAATTTCCCAGCTTTATAAAAACACAGCCTCCTCTAACCTTGTGCCAAAAAATAGGACCCGTGGGTTCCTCTAAGCAGCTGCCTAGCAGCCCACAAAGCAGGAGAAGGCTATAAGAATTTAGCAAAGTGTTTTCAAGTGGCCTTTCCTCAGTTCAAAATGAAATTAAGAAATGGCAATTAACAGGAACAGTGGAGGTCAAGATAAGGTCTGGAAGACCAAGCAAAATTTCAGTTAGAGCTGCTCATAAGATTGCTAGAGAGGCAAATCAGAACCCCCACTTGATTGCAAAAGACCTCCAGAAAGATTTAGCAGATTTTGGAGTTGTGGTACATTGTTCTACTGTTCAGAGACACTTGCACAAATATGACCTTCATGGAAGAGTCATCAGAAGCAAACTTCTCCTGTGTCTTCACCATAAAATTCAGCATTAGAAGTATGCAAAAGAACATGTAAACAAGCCTGATGATTTAAAATAGAATTCTTTGGCCACAATGATCAAAGGTATATGTGGAGAAAAAAGGGCACAGAATTTCAGGAAAAGAACATTTCGCCAACCATTAAAGGGAACCTGTCAGCTCATTTTTCTGCAATAAGCTGCAGCCACTGCCTTTCGGGGCTTATTTACAGCATTCTATGCTTCGTGTTGCGGTTCCTGCGCAGGCGTACTGATCTGCCCTGTTGAGGGCAGAGCAAAGTACTGCAGTGCGCAGGTGCCGGGAAAGGTCAGAGAGGTCCAGCGCCTGAGCAGGAGCCGTGACATGAAGCAAGGAGGAGGACGACATCGCATGAAGATGGGAGGTGCCGGACCCGAACCTGCAACGCCCATCGTGTGAGTATAATATAACTTGTTTTTCTTCTCTTTCAGGTTAGATCGGGGGCTTATCTACAGAGTTATAGAATGCTGAAGATAAGACCCGAAAGGCAGTGGCTGCAGCTTATTGCAAAAAAACGAGATGACAGGTTCCCTTTAAGCATGAGAGTGGATCAATAAAGCTTTGGGGTTGCGTTGCAGCCAATGGCACAGGAAACATTTCAAGGCAGGGTAGAGGAAAGTATGGATTCAATGAAATTGCAACAAATTCTTGATGGAAACATAACACAATCTGTAAAAAAGCTGAAGTTAAAAAGAGGATGGCTTCTACAAATGGATAATGATCCTAAACACACATCAAAATCCACAATAGACTACCTCAAAAGGCACAAGCTCAAGGTTTTACAATGGGCCTCACAGTCTCCTGATCTGAACATCCTTGAAAATCTGTGGCTAGACCTCAAAATGGCAGTACATGCATAACGACCCCGGAATCTCACAGAACTGGAAGAATTTTCCAAGGAAGAATGGATGAAAATCCCTTAACTCCTACCTGACATTTGCAGTACATGTACGTCACGATCGTGAAGGACTTCTCGACCAGAACAGTACATGTACATCATGGTGATCGCCCGTGCACAAGGGGCTGTGCGTTGGCGATTGCTGCCGGGTGCCAACTGATTCTGACAGCTGACATCCGGTTCTCACCGCTCATGGCACTTTAACCCCTAAATGCTGTGATCCATGCAATTGCAGCATTTAGAGAGCAGGCAGAGTGAAGAAAGTCCCTCATTGCGGGGTCCCGATCATTGCCATGGTGACCCGATGTCATCATGACATTTTGCATTCTGCCTCCCAAAGATTGCAGTTAAGCTCAGTGCACATTTATCCTGCACTCTGCACTGAGTGTTTACACCAGGGTTTCCATGTAAATATCTGAAACATGTGATTCACAAGGAACCCCCAGTGGAAGATTCCCTATAATGAGGCAGAAGGAGGCGCTGTGGATGCTGTCTGACCTGTGATCCGATAGTGTCTGTCTTTTTATTAGAAGTGCATAAAAGTGCTGTCGGCCACAGTTTTCTGTACTTCTGAAAAAAAGGACACCGCTAAACAGAGGCCAGACGTGGTCCAGAGTAACTCTGCTGCCTCTTTATATTGAGTGCCTTCCTCGGGGTTTTCATCTGAATTAAGTCACTCGAATATTTAAAAGGCAACGCCGATGTGAGTGCCTAGCGTAGAGTGCCGGATAAATGTGATCCAAATTGTTAAGCAAAATGTTCCCAATAAAAGCTTCAACTCCATCCACAAAAAAAAAAATCAAGCCCCCCACTCACGTCCGTCATCTGTTGATGGAAATATAGGGGGTTTAGTGGTAGCACAAAGGCTCTACAAAAGCGAAATGGCCCTTGCCCCCCAAAAGAAATTCAGCAAATTCTGCGCTTCCAAATGCCCCCTCAATTCTGAGCCCCAGTGTGCCTAATCCATATTTAGCGTCCACATGTTTGGCATTTCTGTAGCGATGAGAGCCCGCCTAATTTACCGATGCATGAGCTGAGCGCAACATACTGGTCACTACAACGGCATTTTGCAATTTTCACTCAGCAACATCCACTGCTGACTGTTTCTGGAAAACATCCAAGGAGTCAAAATAGTCACGACATCTGTAGATAAATTCCTACAGGGGTATAATTTCCAAAATGGGGTCACTTGAGGATGGAGTCTGCTTTTCTAGCACTTAGGGGCTCTGTATATGGAGTCCGCGAATTATAGAAAATTCTGCACTCCAGGATGCCTCCTGTATAGTAGTACTGCTTAACCATTATGGCCAGACTTGGGACGGATGAAGAGCTATTTGCCAATATGCTGTATGACTAAGCAGTAATGTACAGCTACATTTGGGGTATTTCTACATTCAGCAGTGGTTGATACCTTTTAATGGCTAACTGAAAAGATGGTAACAAATTGCAAGCTTTCGAGACTACACAGGTCTCTTGACCTGAGTAGTCTCGAAAGCTTGCAATTTGTTACCATCTTTTCAGTTAGCTATTAAAAGGTATCAACCACTGAGGACTCTCAACTCTACATATTTTTCTATCTACTGGCTAACACGATACAAAGATATACATCTTTACTGTACATTCAGCAGAAATTTTGGGACACATTTTGGTGCCATTTTTACCCATTTTCCTGTGTGAAAATGTAAAATCTGGGGCTAAAATAAAATTTTGGTGGTAAAAATATTATTATTTTAATTGCCCAATGGTAAAAAATTCTGTGACCCACCTGTGGTGTTAATATGCTCACTGCACCTCTAGATGAATTAATTGAGAGGTGTAGTTTGTAAAATGTGGTCTCTTATGGGGGGGTTCTGCTGTTCTGGCATCTCAGGGGATCTGTCAATGTGACTTGGCACCCTCAAACCAGTCCGGCTAAATCTGAACTCCAATATGGTGTTTCATCCCTTCTGAGCTTTGCACTGTGCCTCAAAAGTAGTTTTCGACCACATATGGCATACTCAGGAGAAATGGAACAACAAATTTTCAGGTCCATTTCTCCTGCCATCCTTGTGAAAAAAGGACCCTGCTAAGTGGAGATGATATCACCAAGCCTGGTTCAGCTTTGAGTTGCTAGATTTGTATAATTCTAGGAATTTCAATTAAGAACTTAAATCTATATTTTTATAAGAACTCATGAAGACACCTCCAGTTTTAACCTGATGAAGAATTTGGAACATCGCTTGGATAGAAGAATTAAATCTTGTTCTCCCCAAAGCTTGAGGGTCCTTGTGCTTTATCAATGTTGACTACCTTCTTCGGTGCTCTGTCATTTCTAGTTGTTCCAGGATTCTTAAAACACCACAAGTTGCAAACTTTTTGCGCAACAGCGAGCTGTGCAAATATTTGGCAACGTTAAAGTGTTTTGCACCAGTTTTCTTTCATAAACTTTGATCTATTGGCACCTTTGTCCTTGCCTACCAATTCCTCCAGTTCCGGTAATATAGATTAAAGACCTGGTGGACAAAGCCAGGAAAAAGACCCTGTGCAAGAACAGTATATTGTCGGATCGCACTCCGATAATAATGTCATCTGCACGAGCCCTCAGTATCATACACACAATATAAAATTGTACAGAGCCATTATGAAGCATTAATAGATTATGTGGCTCTTCTGTATCTTTTTTTTTACCATGTTCACTAAATCCTAAAACTGAGCTGGCAATATGATTTTCCAGGTCATTACGAGTGCATAGATACCAAACATGTATAGGTTATTTTTTATTTAAGTGGTGAAAAAAAAATCGAAAGTTTGTAAAAAAAAAAAAAAGCGTCTCCATTTTTCAGGATCTGGGACTTAGACAGAGCTAAGCTTTGCGCACCGAGCTGAAATTTTATTATTTAATTATAAAACAAATCAGCAGTCACCATGGAGCACCAGGAGAACGGTAATAAAAGGTTCAAAGCAGCTCCAGCCTTGACCTCCAATGGAGGCAATAACTTAAGCAAGAAAAGAGAGACAATGCACGGTCAAAGGGAGCGCTAAGAACACACAGACAATGCAAAAGTTTCTTTAGCTCAACGGTGGCACCTGATGAAGACAGGTCACTGTTGAAACGCGTTGTAGGCTACAGAAACTTTTGCATTGTCTGTGTGTTCTTAGCGCTCCCTTTGACCGTGCATTGTCCCTCTTTTTTTTGCTGAAATTTTATTAATAGCATTTTGGGGTAGATAAGATGTTCTGATCGCCTGTTATTGCAATGTTGCTGCAATCAAAAAGGTGTATTTCTGTCAGTTTAAACTTTTTTCTCCTTAAGCCGTTTACCGATAGGATTAATCATTTTTAGATTTTGATAGATCATGCGTTTCTGAATGCAGCGATACCAAATCTGTTTTTTTTTATTATTGTTTTAATTTGAATGGGGCAAAAGGGAGGTGATTTGAACTTTTTTATACTTTTTTGTTATTTTTTAAAACATTTTTTTTTTTACTTTTCACCTGCTTCAATAGTTTCCTGATCACTTCTGCTACACATAGCAGAGCTCCAGGACTGCAATGACAAAAAAGGGTTGTCTTCTGCTGACCCTCTGTTGTCATGCCAACCCATTTGCGCCCTGCGATCATGTGACAGGGAGCACCGAAGGGCGGGGTTTGTGATGCGCTTCCAGCACACTCATGTTAAATGCCGCTGTCAAGAGATTGACAACGCGATTCCACCTGCGGCTGTTAGACGCACATGATAGTGGATCAAATCAGCTGTCATGTGCCTGAACAGATGCAAGCTCAACACCGGAGCGCACATCATAGGTCATAGGTCGTGAAGGGGTTAATATGAATCCGTATACAAAACTTATGTGTAACACCCCTTCAGGGCTACCACGGTACGCTGGGTGTTATGGGGGGGTCTCACCTCTTTAGGGCGCAGTGCCTCCACCCGAATCTTGATTGGAGCTCTCTCTAGGACTGCAGAAGGACTGTTATCTTCTGCCAGGGACTGATTCGGGAAACCCCTGCCTATAGCTCAGTACACACTCACCCAAAACAGGAGTAAAACTGTTTAACTGGTTTATGGATATGCAGCAGAAATGAAGTGTATTTAAAGAAACAACATGCAATACAGGTACGTGCTAAAAAATCATATACACATCACAACCTAATTCTTTCCCCAACCCTGCAAATATAACGTAGCAGGGTTCCCCTTTTCTTGTATTAACCCAGTCCAAACGTTGGGGCCCAGTTGCCGCGGATGTTGGCGCGCAAATTTATAACCGTTGGTGCACTTAGATGCTCACGAAGGTAAATAGTCTGGGGCGTAGTGTACTCACTGTAACGGGCTGGTTGAACCACAAGTCTCGAAAAGGGGCACTCACGGTGCGTCTCCACCGGTGGTAGTTTTCCCTGGACCCCAACTGGGGGGCGGCAGGATTCAGGCCTTTATACGGTGGGAGTGCCGGTAGAACTCTCCGAGTCCTTAATGTTGCTTGCTTCACCTGATGACCGGGCTGCGCTCTCTCCAGATTCGCAGGTATATCAGAGGGGACGGGAACGCTCCGCTCTTTAGAGGAATACAAGTCCACAGCGCTCCATCTTTTACATGAACCATCCGCTCTCTCACTTTCTTTCACTTCCTCTCTAACTCCCTCCCCCAAGTTCCTCCTCCCTCCTATCCCTCCAAGCTGTGTCATCTGACTGAAACAAGGGTCCATGGGAATTGTAGTCCCCCGCAGCTCAGGGAAAAAACCATTAATGTCTGAAGGTCCCTGTTTAACAGCAGCTGCAAAACTCTTCTTAGTGTCTGTAAATCCCAGTATGCCAGTAGCTGCTCTGACAGTTCCATGTGCAGGTGTTACATTCTCCCCCTGGTGAGTCATTGAAAGTGTCCCATCACGACATGAGGACTCACCACCTGAAACATGAATGGGGGTTAAGGCATCCTGACTAACACCAAATTTACATGCATACAAACCACCTCCTGGACACATGGAAGATACCGAGAAATAAGGCCAAACAGAATTTGAATTTGGGTGTATCAACCTGGGGACCTCAGTGGTATGTCCCATTCTGTCATAAGTCAACATCATGGGTGGCCTAATGTCCCGCTTGGGACGAGTGTGTACCGAGGGGCCCACCTCCTCAGTCCCCGACTCTTGTCTCTCAAGAACGGGCTCCACCAGGTGAATCTCTTCATTCAATAAATGTCCCTCTTCTGAACTTTCCTCCAATTGTGGGCGGGGTGCACTCGCCTCCTGACAAATGTCCCTTTTCTTTGTTTCTACTTCAGGGGTCTGGTTTTCAGGGTCTACGCCCATGGGGCATGGGTCCTCGATCCACCTGTAGCTCCATTGACAGTCAGGTCCCCCTTCATCCCCAGACTCGCTGTCACATCCTCCTGAGGCAACTCCAGTCTGGGGTGGGTTTTTACACCTTGGACTTCTCCTATTGCACTGAAGAGTTGTATGACCTCCTTGAGGCAATGGGGGTAAAGGGATGTTTTTTCCCACAGGCAACAGATGATGTCGATGATAGGTTTTAACAGCTCCACCCCCTTTTTCGGGCTTCACTCTGTAGGCCGGAACACCGGCAACTTCTCCATCACCACGTAAGGGTCAGGACACCACCGATCAGCAAGCTTGTGCTTCCCAGGAAGGCCCAAAACCTGAATAAGAACTCTGTCTCCAGGTAGTAAAACTTGTTCTCGAACCCTACAGTCGTAGCGAGTCTTATTGCGCTTCCCTGACCGACCAGAGGCCTGCTCTGCCAATTTGTAAGCTTTTGTCAAATCTTCTTTTAGCTGGGACACATATTTTAAGTAGGTCTTCCCATTAGAACGGTCAATGGATGTCCCAAAACTAATATCCACGGGTAGTCGGGCTTTTCTTCCAAACATGAGGAAATAAGGAGAATATCCAGTTGACTCATTTGTGGTGCAATTGTAGGCATGAACCAACTGGCTCACATGCCTGCTCCAGTGTCCCTTCTTCCTGGGATCTAAAGTGCCTAACATGTTCAGAAGGGTACGGTTGAATCTCTCAGGTTGAGGATCCCCTTGGGGGTGATATGGCGTGGTTCTGGATTTCTTGATCCCACAGAGAGCGCATAGCTCCTTGATTAGTCTACTTTCGAAATCTCTTCCTTGATCGGTATGGATGCGGGCAGGCAGCCCGTAATGTACAAAGAACTTCTCCCATAATGTTTTTGCCACAGTAATTGCCCTTTGATCTTTAGTGGGGTAGGCCTGGGCATATCGGGTGAAATGGTCAGTGACCACTAACACATTACTGACATTGCTTTCATCAGGCTCGATGGAGAGGAAATCAATGCACACTAGTTCAAGTGGGCCATCGCTGGTAATGTTCACAAGGGGGGCTGTTCTCAAAGGCAAGGTTTTTCTCAACACACACCGGGAGCATGATTTGCAGTATTCTTCAATATCCGCTTCCATGCGAGGCCAATAGAATCGGTCGGCCACGAGACTCGTAGTCTTTTCGATGCCAAGATGTCCATGGTCATCATGCAGGGACTTCATGACCATCTTCCTAAATCGGGTGGGTAACACCAGCTGCCTGCGGACTCCTCCCTTCTGGCCCCTTGTCTCTCGGTATAGTAGCCCATTTTTTACTACTAGCGACTCTAGCTGCCGAGTCAGCAGGACAGACTCCTCTGTTCTTAATGCATTCTTTTCGGGCCTCCAGCCCCTCTTCACCCACCATCGAACTACCCCCACTGACTGATCCTCCTGCTGCGCCGTCCTGACTTGATTATGAGTCAGTTGAGGGAGAGAGTCTGGGGTTACATTTGTCACTCGACAGTACGACAACGGGAGCGCTTCGCTAGATGCTCCTAAGAATTTAGCACAGCACTGCAGAGTGAGAGCATCAGTTCGATGTCTATGGCACAGAGTCTTCACCTCAGGGGCAGGGACCTCTATCCATCCTCCTTCTTCTTCCTCATTTAAAGGTTCACTAGGCAGGCGAGAGAGTGTGTCTGCATCAATGTTACTGATCCCTGGTCGATATTTTAAGCTGAAATCATACAGAGAGAGTGCGGCAAGCCACCGGTACCCCGTGGCATCCAGTTTTGCTGTGGTTCTCACGTAGGTTAATGGATTGTTGTCGGTATGAACCACGAAGCGTACCCCATAGAGGTAGTCATGCAGCATTCCACTACAGCCCATTTCAGAGCCAGAAACTCCAGTTTGTGAGCTGGGTAGTTGCGTTCACTGGGAGTCAATCCTCGACTAATGTAGTAAACGGGACGTAGACAGCCATCATGGTCCTGATAGAGAATCCCTCCTAGTCCGTCGAGAGAAGCATCTATATGTAACACATATGGTTTACTGGCGTCTGCATAGGCCAACACTGGAGTTTGGGTCAAACATGACTTCAGTTTCTCGAATGCCTCGTCGCATAAGGGTGTCCATCTTTCCCCAAAAGGTTCATTAACTCGGAAGTAGTCTCTTTTCCCTGACCTTGAGGGGCGGGCTGTCCCGCCGGAAGGGGGATACCCCTGGGTAAGAGCAGTTAATGGCTTCGCAATCCGAGAGTACTGGGGTACAAATCTTCGGTAGTATCCACAGAATCCTAAAAAGGACCTAAGCTCCCCCAGCTTGGTGGGCTTAGGCCAGTTTACCACAGCCTCCACTTTGGCGGGGTCGGTGGAAATTCCTTCTCTGCTGACTATGTGCCCCACATATTTCACAGTCATCTGGCAAATCCGGCACTTATCAAGGGACAACTTCAACCCAGCCTCCTTCAACCGATCCAGCACCTTGAACAACCGCTGGTTGTGTTCTTCCAGAGTCTTCCCAAAAACAATAAGATCATCGAGATAAACCAAGACCTCACGTAAGTGCATGTCCCCCACTACTTTGTCCATACATCTCTGAAAAGTGGCCGGAGCACCTGTCAGTCCTTGAGGCAGTCTTTGAAACTCGAAGAACCCAATGGGGCAGATAAAAGCGGTCTTCTCTTGATCTTCCTTTGACATGGGTATCTGATAGTAACCACTCCGGAGATCTAACACAGAAAACCATTGGCTCCCTTGCAGGCAATCTAAAGCTTCATCAATTCGGGGCACAGTGTACTGGTCAGGAACCGTACGTTTGTTCAAAGTACGATAATCCACACACATCCGAATAGCTCCATTTTTTTTTCGAGCAATCACAATGGGGGAAGCATATGGGCTACTAGACTCTATGATGACTCCTGTGTCTAACATACCGCGTAGATGCTGCCTAACATCTTCGATATCCGCCGGGGCCAATCTTCGGGATCTCTCTCGGAAAGGCTTTTGATCTTTCAACCGAATGCGATGCTCTACTCCTTGGGCGAGGCCCATGTCCCATTCGCCCAAGGAGAAAGCCGCCCCCGCATCATCATGCCGTCGATGACTAGCCTCCTCTCTTCTCCTTTCAGCTCACTTCCTTCAAAACAAGGGTCAAAGCTTTCAGGCTGCAGTTCCCTCTTCTCCTCCTCCGTCCTCACATAGGCTTCCAGACAGACTGGGTGGATGGATAGGGTCTGCGAGTACTTTTCTCCCCCAGCTTCACGACACCACTGAGCTAACGTACGGAAAATGTTGGCATTTGTTCCCACTATGACAGGTGTGGGTCTCTCATCTGCCTCTGCCTCCGGGCAGATTAGCGCTATAATGGGTATCTCTTTATCCACTCCAACAACAGTCTCTGGGAATCGTAGTGTCACGGACACGTATCCTCGGTAGGGATAGCTGTGTTCACTCAGTCCCGACACCACGAGTCCAGACAGCGGTTTCAGAGGCACACTGGATAAATATCTTTTATACCATCCTTCAAAAATGATGGAAACTTGAGATCCGCTATCCAGCAATACTGAACAAGATTTACCATTGATATATGCGGGGACATGCGGGGCTGGTCACACTAACCCTTCAGGCAGTGTTTTCGATGAGGTACTATTGGATGGAGAGGTAGAGTAGGTCTTAGTTGCTGATGGGGGCTCAGTATGGGGTTCTACTGGCCCCCTTTCCCGTTTCCCGACTGCCTCGGAGGGAGGTGGGGAGAATGTGAAGAGTTCTTTGAGCTCCACCTCTTTGGACACTGACGAGCTATATGGCCCGGACTCCCACAGACAAAGCACCCTTCTGGTTTCCTACTTTCCACTCTACACAGGTCATCATTCTCTCTTCCTGAAGCCAGGGTCTGCTTCTCGGCTACCTCTGCAGCACTTTGTAACCGCTGTATTGTCTTGGCCTGAGCACTTAACAATTGAGTAATCTGCTCCCCCTGTTTCTCGATGACTTTCAGCAGTTCCCTCTCTCGGCAGTCGGCTGCTGGCTTCAAGGCAACAGTAGTCACCCGAGGGGAGGTCTTCTCTCTTGCGGCCAAAATAACCTCTTCCTTGCGAACTTCCTTAAGCAACTCATGAAAAGAACCAGGAATCTTCTCTTTATCACAAGACCTCATCCGCTGAGCAATTGGATCATGAGTGAGAGCTCCTCTGAGTACTTGGTCCAGACGACACTGATCAACTTCTTTAGGGCTGACTCCACCTTTAGATACTATTCTATGAACCATCTTATCCAATCGGTATAGATAGTCGGACATCTTCTCATCTGGTTGTTGGTAGGTGGTACGAAGTTTATAGAGTAGATCAGTAGCATCTTCAGGGGATCCAAAAGCATCTTCTAAAGCACTCATATAATCTTGATAAGTTGCTAGTGGCTTGCTCCGCCAAGCAGCCTGCACCACTTCCATAGCAGTACCCTTCAAACTTTCTACTATTCTCTGCTTCTTCACGGCATCAGTGCACTGCCACTCTTCTAAGCACAGTAAAGTGACATCCCTCCAAGTATCATATTCTTCTTCTCCAGCAGGGGTGGGGAGGGCACCCGAGAAGGTTCTTAAACGACGGTAGTTCCCTTCTGGCTGCATCTTTGCAAACTGACTGACTAACTTTTCCATAGCTGTCATAAGCACATCAACAGGTGCCGCTGTCTCTTCAGGACTGGTTCTAAGGGGAGTAGAGGGCGGACGTATACTAGTCTTCCTAGACTGAGTGGTTGATTCCTGTTGCCGGGTCTCAACTTCGGACTCATTAGGCCAAGTGATCTTCCATTGTCGACCATACTCTGGGGACACGGCTATCATGGATGGGAAGTAATCTTTCCTCAAGATCTGCCCGGTTGAGATCAGGGCTATGGGTAACTGTCCCCCCTTTTCCTTTCTGCGGTCGACCACTTCAGGGTGGGCAAGTTCAGTGAGTCGGTTAACTATTTTCAGTATCTCTTCATCAGATGCATCACAGAGCTCACCACTCACTGCAAAGCTTTGTCTAGCTGTAACATCCATCTCTTCACACCACAAATATACTTCTCGCTCTGTTAAAGTCTCCATAGTAAATACTCCTGTGTTAGTTCTGGATCTCAGCAGTGCCTCCACTGTAACACCCCTTCAGGGCTACCACGGTACGCTGGGTGTTATGGGGGGTCTCACCTCTTTAGGGCGCAGTGCCTCCACCCGAATCTTGATTGGAGCTCTCTCTAGGTCTGCAGAAGGACTGTTATCTTCTGCCAGGGACTGATTCGGGAAACCCCTGCCTATAGCTCAGTACACACTCACCCAAAACAGGAGTAAAACTGTTTAACTGGTTTATGTATATGTGTCGACCCGCCACCACAATTGTGGGTTACCAGGGCAATGGGGTACTCAGAGCCGAGCCCGTGGAAGTCTATGGGGATTGTCACAGGTAGCGGTGGCTCGGTCTGTGGCCCTGGCGGTCTGGCGTATGTTGGGGGAATATTTACAGGGGATAGATTTATATACAGTTCGTGACGCCACCTGTAGTTTTCTGGTAATTTGTACCAGCGCTGCTGTAGATCTCTGAGGGGATGGTGAGGCAGCTAGATGTCGGGTCCCCTACAGGTGGGACTCTTCCCTCAGGTCGGTAGTTAAAGCAGGGATTGTGCAGGCATGCAAATAAATAACTCAGTCTCACACCGTCAGCGTCTTTCCATACCTTTACTTGTAAGATGGTAAGGCAGGTCCAGGGAGGCTGATGGGGTTGATGGAGGATGAGCTTTGAGGCAATGGTTAAGCAAGTTAGGGGCCTCCTTTACTGTCCGATGATGATGAGTCAAACCAGCCTGAAGCGTAGTTTCCTCTATAATTCCAGCTATTCCAAAGCTGTTCTGCCCGGTCAGTTTTTGTGGTTGGAGCCTTCCTGTGAGAAAGCTGAATTCCTATCTTGTCGTGCACTGACTCAAGGTCCTCACTTCCCCTGACCCCAGTTACGTACTGACTCTTCAGGGCTGCTTGCCACGACCTAAGGTCCGGTAAGCCTCTGGTCTTCTTACCACTATGCTTGAAGCTATAGTGATCCTTCGGTCTCCAGTGACCGGTAGCAATGTGCAGGACTTCTCCAAGCCAAAAGCACTTTTAAATATTCCTTCCACTTTGCCCTTCGATTTGCTCGACTCTTAATAGATATCTCAGTCTGTCTTCCAGTGGGGCACAGCTCTGACTAGGCTGAGGTGAACTAGGCCACCTGTACTAGCCTCCACTTTCTGAACTGCTAACAGGCTCAGACTGGACACGTCTGCTCTGTCCAAGGACAGGAAACTGACTGACTAAATCACTCCCTTCCACACCCCTGCTGGGTGTGTCCGAAGTGTACGTGATGTTATGAAGAGCCCTTAACTGTTACCTCTCCACTCATCCTCCTGGTATTGTGTACCAGGGCTACACATTCCCCATGGTAAACGACAGCACTCCCGGGCTGTAAAATACAAAGAGACAATTTGTTTATGCATTAAACATCAACAATAAACATTAATTCGTCCCATCCGGGAGGTAAGGATGTCTTGAACGTTGCGAACCAAACATTATAGAAAAATACAAATATTAAATAACATTTTCATATAAATAGACAATATGCTTGTGAAGGACCCGCACCAAACCTTCAACGTGGGTCCTGGGTGGGCTGCAGGACATCCGAATGCAGACCTCACTCAGTGCCTCACCACACGGGTTTTATGTTCAGAGGTAAGTCAAGGCTTCATGTGAAACCATTAAAAGGCACCTTAGTGCAATTATTTACAGGATACAGTTTTTGGGCTGGCTCAGTCCTCAGCCTCTGAGTCCATTATAAGACATAATAGGGAAAAAACATATATATATAGACTTTTTACAATATTCACATCAATTCGTTATAATCACGGCTGATATCTAATGGGTAACTTCCCTTTTGTGATTCGCTCTGATCTACGTGGTGTAGCTTCAGGTATATCAAGTTGCGATCTGTCTGCACTGCGTAACGGCAAACTATAGAACTGCCTCAATCTTTCTATGGATCTGGCAAGCGTACTGATGGCTGGGCGGTGTGAGTCAGCTTCACCAGGGGATCCCATAGTATGGGGCGCTGCTTCAGATGATCCTTCTTGAGGTTCCACAGGTTGAGGTGTTGCTGGGATGGGTAACTCCTGAGCAGGCTCAACTGGCACCACAGGCACAACTGGAGGTAGAACTTCCTCTTGTGGCTGATAAAACTGCAACACTGGAACTATTACAGCATCTCCCAGTCGGGGCCAATCCGCAGGAAAATCTCCCAGATCTGTGTGTATGACCTCTTCCTTTCTTTCTTCTTGATTGATGACAGGGTTCTTTTCACAACGCTTTAAGGGTTCTGGACACAATTTCAAATGGTCTCTGGACACAGTGATTGTTGTTCTTCCTCCGTCCTTACTGACGACACAAACTTTTCTGTTGTCATATTTAGAATCTTGTATGACGTAGGGTTCTTGCTCCCACTGGTTATCCAATTTGTGCATCTTCCTTTTTCTTTTTAATACTACCTCTCCAGGCATCAAAGGCTTGGCAGGAGCATTTCTGTTGTAAACATCTTCCTGTTTTCCCCGTGCCTTGTTAAGACTTTCCTCCACGCAGACTTGCACTCTTCTGTATTGCTCTTGCCGATTTGTGTCCCAATTTTCAACGGCGTCGTCTGCCTCCGGTTCTACCACTCCAAGTTCTAGATCCATTGGTAGTCTTCCGGGCCTTGCTCTCATAAGATAGGCTGGAGTGCAGTTAGTGGAACTGACAGGTATATGGTTATACAAATCAACCAAATCAGGTAGTAAATCCGGCCATCGATTCCTGTCTTCCAACGGTATGGATCTCAACAAATCAAGGACAATATGGTTCATTTTTTCGCAAAGACCGTTGGTTTGAGGGTGATATGGTGTTGTTCTAATTTTCTTGCACCCGTACATGTGACAGAATTCCTTGAATAAATCAGCTTCGAAAGCAGGTCCTTGATCGGTTAATACTTGCTCGGGATACCCATGCGGTCTGCAGAAGCTTGCTTGAAAGGTTTTCGCGGCCGTCACTGCGGTCTGGTCCTTAACTGGAACAACCACCAGAAATCTGGAGTAATGGTCCACCATGGTCAGGGCGTATGAGTATCCAGTTCTACTTGGCGACAGTTTGACGTGGTCCAGGGCCACAATCTCCAGGGGACGAGTCGTCCGGATAGGTTGCAGGGGTGCCTTCTGACTACCGTAGTCCTTTCTTCTGAGACCACAGGGTCCACAGTTCCGACACCACCTCTCAATGGAGCTGCGCATCCCTACCCAGTAGAACCGGCATCTCAACAGGGTCTCCAGCTTTCTCCAGCCAAAGTGTCCTGCTTGATCGTGGTATGCTTCCAACACCATTGGGACGTCTGCCTTGGGGACCACTATTTGCCAGACCATCTCATGGGTTCTGGGGTTGACGTATCTCCTGCACAACTTCTCACGGTATAGGAACAACCTGCTTTTCTCGTTCCACAAGAGCTTGGCTGACATAGGTGCATCCTTTTCCAAAGAGGAGCCTTCCTGTCTTAACAACTCCTTGATGCGGCTGACCACTGGATCACTGTCCTGAGTCTCTTTCCAACTGTGATGGGGTAAAGGATTTAATGTTGCACCATACTGCTTTCTGTGGACTCGATGCTCGTGGACTACCCCATTTCGATGGAACGCAGGTAGCTCAATTTCTTCCAGGTCGTCCGATTCTTCTTCCGTATCAGAGTCATGCGGCATTCGAGACAATGCGTCAGCATTAGCATTCTTTCGACCTGCCCGGTACTTGATAGTAAACTGGTAATTGGACAACCGAGCCATCCATCGCTGCTCCATGGCACCCAGCTTGGCGGTTTCCAGGTGCGTTAAGGGGTTGTTGTCTGTGTACGCCGTGAACTTATTGGAGGCCAGATAGTGCTTAAATCTTTCAGTAATGGCCCAGACCAGCGCCAGAAACTCCAGCTTGAAGCTGCTATAATTTTCCGGATTCCTCTCAGTTGGCCTGAGTTTTCTGCTGGCATATGCGATGACTTTTTCTTGACCATTCTGCTTCTGACTGAGAACTGCTCCCAAACCTTCATTACTGGCGTCGGTGTACAACAGGAACGGTTGGCTGTAATCAGGATAGGGTTAAGATCTCATCACCTGTAAGGATCTCTTTCATCTTTTGGAATGCTTCAGCCTGTTCCTTACCCCAATTAAAGGGAGGGTTTCTGCTCTTTAGGGATTGTCCTACTAGGAGGTCCTGTAAAGGAGCTGCCTTCTTCGTGTAATCTTTCACGAATCTCCTGTAGTAACCCGTTAGTCCCAGGAACTGTCGCACTTCCTTAAGGTTCTTCGGCTCCGGCCACTTCTGGATGGCAGTGACTTTCTCTGGGTCCGGCGCTACTCCTTCCGAACTGACGATGTGCCCCAAGTATTGTACCTTCTGTTTGAGTAGATGGCATTTTGAGGGTTTCAACTTCATCCCGTACCTGGACAGGGACTCAAACACTTCTGCCAGGTGCTTCAGATGGTCCTCATATGTCTTGGAATACACATGACGTCGTCTAGGTATAGCAGCACGGTTTCAAAATTGAGATGTCCCAGACAATTTTCCATCACTCTCTGAAATGTTCCTGGGGCACTGCTGAGCCCAAACGGCATTCTGTCGAACTCACAGAGCCCCATTGGGGTGGTGAAAGCCGTTTTCTCACGATCCTCCTCAGCCACAGCCACTTGCCAGTAACCACTAGTCAGATCAAGGGTAGAAAAGTAGTTAGCCGTTTTCAGAGCAGCTAATGATTCCTCTATACGTGGTAACGGGTATGCATCCTTGTGTGTTATGCGGTTCACCTGCCTGTAATCCACACACATTCTCATACTACCATCTTTCTTTTTAACCAGAACTAGAGGGGCTGCCCAGGGGCTACAACTATCCCTTATCACCCCAGCTTTCTTCATATCATTCAACATTTCTTTAGCCTTCTGATAATGAGCTGGAGGTATGGGCCTATACTGCTCTTTGATGGGAGGATGACTGCCTGTAGGGATATGATGTTGTACTCCCTTAATTATCCCAAAATCAAGTGGATTTTTGCTAAACACTTGGGCGTACTCTTGCACCACCCGTAATACCCCTTGCTTCTGGTGAGCGGGAGTGGTGTCCGTCCCAACATGGAGTTGCTGACACCATTCCGCCACCTGAGTTGCTGGGTCATTGTCCTCCGCTATTTGACAGGAGTCTAAGGACTCAGCCGGGAGAATAGAATTATTGTCAACAGCATATAGTTTAGCAATGGTTGCATAACGGGGTAAGTTTACCTCATCATCTCCCCAATTGAGAAGCCGTACCGGTACTCTTCCATTCACCACTTCTACTACTCCTCTAGCAGTCATAAGTGTAGGTCTATGTTCTGAATGGTGGGGTTCTACTACAGCTTGGTAATTCTGTCCTCTCAGACCTATGGCTGCCCTGCACCAAATGATCATTTCACTCATTGGGGGTATCACAATAGGATCCGAGTCAGTGACCCGTACATTACCAATTTCGCCGTCTGTAAGCTTCGCTTGCTGCTGACACACCAGGGCCCGGATCTCTCTTTGGATTACTCCTCTCTGCCTTGGTCGGGCAATCTCAGCGAGCTGTTGGAGCAAGAACACAACTTCTCCCAAACAATTACCGATAATGTTAGTACCCAAAATTATATTTAAACCGTTCTCCTCATTTACAGTCTTTACTACCAGAAGCCCCTGGTCTTTCAACTCCTCTCTGCCCACCTTTACATCTACACATTTTGTCCCAAGTACTTCTACAGGAAGACCATTAGAAGCATACACGGTAAAGTCAGGGCTCGGAGGTTTAAGACTGTCCATTGACCAGTACTTGGTATATAGGGCATCAGGTATTAGGGTCACTTGGGACCCAGTGTCTAACAATGCTGGAACAGCAATACCATCTAGAATAATAGACAGGTAGGGTCGCCCGCCCACATACCTGCGGTTCCAGTCTAGGGGGCCTGACGGGTATTCTCCTGGGTGTTGGCCCTCGGACCCAGGTTCTGCCCGTTTAAAGGACACTGTGGAGACAGATGACCTTTCCGGTTGCATCGATAACAGATGATCTCTCGACGAGGAGGGTGTTGATCAGAGGTTGCTCCTGGAGGTGGCGTTGTCCTCCTCTGGGGGGGCGACGTCTTCTTTCTTCTCCGGTGCATCCACGGGACGTCTTCTGGGCAGTCAGCTAACAAGATCTTCCCTTCCTCCTCTTTCCGCAGCTGCAGGGCACTCATTACAGCAGCCAGATTTTTAGTCAGCTGGCGCACCTCTGAGCGCAGACAGTCCAATTCACTAGGAGGTGTCACCTGCGCTTTGGCTTCAGCCACTAGCGGGGAAAAGGGGGTTACT
This sequence comes from Oophaga sylvatica, assembly GCA_033576555.1. NCBI lineage: Eukaryota > Metazoa > Chordata > Amphibia > Anura > Dendrobatidae > Oophaga > Oophaga sylvatica. The sequence continues at coordinate 23,320,806 of JARQOD010000006.1, read as the reverse complement.
GCCGGTTCCAGAGTGACTTCAGCCTGATGATGTTGGGTTGCCACCTCGGGTTTGCCCAGGGGCCGCAGCCCTTTTATTGCCATGTCCTTTAGGGCATCAAAGGTAGCATCCGGATGGTCTAAGGACCACCAGTTTACAGTTCTGCGTTCCTCTTGGGATCTCAATCCCTGTATAAATTGTTCTTTCAGCATTTTATTCTCGTCGATAGCATTTAAATTGTTAATTTGCTTGAGGGCTCTCAGGGCTCCCTGTAGTCGGCAAGCGTAGTCCCGGATGCTGTCACCTGGCTGTTGTGAACAGTGATAGAAGGCCATCCGGAGATCCGTTTCTGTGCGGTCTTCAAATATGGCATGCAGCTTAAGGAAGATCGCAGGTACCGACTCCTGATCAACGGTATCCCAAGTCTCCACTTCCCTCTCAGCAGCGCCAGTTAGCTGCCCTATTAGCACAGCAGCTTTTTGTCTCTCAGGCATGGAGTACATTTCTAGGATGCTGCATAACTTCCGCTTGAAGCCTGCTAATGTGCCTGGCTCACCGCTGTACTGGGGAAGCCATTTCGCCCCAGGCATATATGGGAGCGTTAGTGGCATGATCGGGACTACCGGACTGGGTGCAGGGCCTGCGCCCCCATCTGGCGCTACAATTATCAAGCGGTGCGGGATTGGGGCCTCCGGCCGGGGCCGCACTGTCAGCCGGTTGTTGTGACATCTTAGCGCCCCCTTGGTTAAACGGAGCCTACCGGTTTCAGACGCTGCTATTTCACAGGCACCGCAGTGGGAACAGGACCTTCGTCGCAGGCGCTCTGATGTCAGAGCGTTCACTTCCTGTTGCAGGACCTGCCGATGAGTCAGAGCCAGGGGCGTGTCCAAGACTCTGCGCGCTCTTTCAGGTACGCCCACCTTCTTCTCCAGCGCCTTAGGGCGCGAATCTGGCGGCAAATATGGCGGTATTTGGCGCCAAACAACAGCAACAGTCTTTTTCACCAAAACACTCCACAGGCACACAGGGCTCGCAATGCTGCAAGTTTCGTATCCTGTTCGTGACGCCAAAGTTTTGTGTCGACCCGCCACCACAATTGTGGGTTACCAGGGCAATGGGGTACTCAGAGCCGAGCCCGTGGAAGTCTATGGGGATTGTCACAGGTAGCGGTGGCTCGGTCTGTGGCCCTGGCGGTCTGGCGTATGTTGGGGGAATATTTACAGGGGATAGATTTATATACAGTTCGTGACGCCACCTGTAGTTTTCTGGTAATTTGTACCAGCGCTGCTGTAGATCTCTGAGGGGATGGTGAGGCAGCTAGATGTCGGGTCCCCTACAGGTGGGACTCTTCCCTCAGGTCGGTAGTTAAAGCAGGGATTGTGCAGGCATGCAAATAAATAACTCAGTCTCACACCGTCAGCGTCTTTCCATACCTTTACTTGTAAGATGGTAAGGCAGGTCCCAGGGAGGCTGATGGGGTTGATGGAGGATGAGCTTTGAGGCAATGGTTAAGCAAGTTAGGGGCCTCCTTTACTGTCCGATGATGATGAGTCAAACCAGCCTGAAGCGTAGTTTCCTCTATAATTCCAGCTATTCCAAAGCTGTTCTGCCCGGTCAGTTTTTGTGGTTGGAGCCTTCCTGTGAGAAAGCTGAATTCCTATCTTGTCGTGCACTGACTCAAGGTCCTCACTTCCCCTGACCCCAGTTACGTACTGACTCTTCAGGGCTGCTTGCCACGACCTAAGGTCCGGTAAGCCTCTGGTCTTCTTACCACTATGCTTGAAGCTATAGTGATCCTTCGGTCTCCAGTGACCGGTAGCAATGTGCAGGACTTCTCCAAGCCAAAAGCACTTTTAAATATTCCTTCCACTTTGCCCTTCAATTTGCTCGACTCTTAATAGATATCTCAGTCTGTCTTCCAGTGGGGCACAGCTCTGACTAGGCTGAGGTGAACTAGGCCACCTGTACTAGCCTCCACTTTCTGAACTGCTAACAGGCTCAGACTGGACACGTCTGCTCTGTCCAAGGACAGGAAACTGACTGACTAAATCACTCCCTTCCACACCCCTGCTGGGTGTGTCCGAAGTGTACGTGATGTTATGAAGAGCCCTTAACTGTTACCTCTCCACTCATCCTCCTGGTATTGTGTACCAGGGCTACACATTTATGCAGCAGAAATGAAGTGTATTTAAAGAAACAACATGCAATACAGGTAACGGTGCTCTATAAAAATCATATACACATCACAACCTAATTCTTTCCCCAACCCTGCAAATATAACGTAGCAGGGTTCCCCTTTTCTTGTATTAACCCAGTCCAAACGTTGGGGCCCAGTTGCCGCGGATGTTGGCGCGCAAATTTATAACCGTTGGTGCACTTAGATGCTCACGAAGGTAAATAGTCTGGGGCGTAGTGTACTCACTGTAACGGGCTGGTTGAACCACAAGTCTCGAAAAGGGGCACTCACGGTGCGTCTCCACCGGTGGTAGTTTTCCCTGGACCCCAACTGGGGGCGGCAGGATTCAGGCCTTTATACGGTGGGAGTGCCGGTAGAACTCTCCGAGTCCTTAATGTTGCTTGCTTCACCTGATGACCGGGCTGCGCTCTCTCCAGATTCGCAGGTATATCAGAGGGGACGGGAACGCTCCGCTCTTTAGAGGAATACAAGTCCACAGCGCTCCATCTTTTACATGAACCATCCGCTCTCTCACTTTCTTTCACTTCCTCTCTAACTCCCTCCCCCAAGTTCCTCCTCCCTCCTATCCCTCCAAGCTGTGTCATCTGACTGAAACAAGGGTCCATGGGAATTGTAGTCCCCCGCAGCTCAGGGAAAAAACCATTAATGTCTGAAGGTCCCTGTTTAACAGCAGCTGCAAAACTCTTCTTAGTGTCTGTAAATCCCAGTATACCAGTAGCTGCTCTGACAGTTCCATGTGCAGGTGTTACATATGTGTAATATTCTTTTGGAATTGCTTATAGGGGAGAATATCATCCATGAATCAGTGCCGTAGCGAGACTCTATATGGCAGTACATGGATAGAATTCCTGGTGCCGCAAAGACTCTATACAGGCTCCATACTCAGATGTCCGCCATGTGCAAAGGCTTTACGGAGCAATATGATTTGCCTTTTATTTTGTTGCTGTTTTTTTTTTTTCTTTTGTTACCTTATATTCTAAAAGGTTGAAAATCTGCAAACTGAAACTGGAGCTGCGCTAACAAAATAAAAAAAAGCAAGTAAGAAGAACAAATAAAACACAAATTGTACATCTCAATCAGGCTTCATTTTCCATAACTTGTTTATATAAGAATTCTTATCATTCTTTAATACTGTCGATACCCATAAAGCCTGGCGGCAGCTCCTAATATTAGTAGACACTAAGCATTTGCTGTTTGAACTGAAAGAACAAAGGAAACGCTAAAGACTGTGGCGGAATCAATCTGTGGTTGTCAGGAGACATCGGGGAAAGGTGACCCCGCTAATGTCGCTGGTGCGCTGTTTCAGCCTGTTTTCAGCTGTCATTCTTTGATGTGGCGTCAGCATTTTCAGTAGCTTTAATGCATTGATTGTGTTAACAGCAATCTCAGCTTTTTCTGTACATTAGTAGCTGCATGTAATTAGAGCACATTATCATCCAGCTCGAGCCAGGACGCTTTACAAATTCCCATTGTAAAGCCTAATGAACTCACGCAACTCACTTTTATTCCGGGGTTCATAGGGTAAAACTTGTAAATAAAACATGAGAAAAGTTTACAAGAAAAAAACTTAAGAGATAGCGAACAAGGACGAAAGGTCTACACTAAGCAAAAACTATATCCATGCAACTCTGCAAGTCATCCGATCCCCGACTGCTGAGTAGAAGATAGTGGGTAATGTAATTATAGGCCGTCTCAGTCCTTAAAGGACATATCAAAAGGGACTATAATCTGATTTTGTTTCTAAATATATACAACATTTTAGTCGTTGAAATATTTTTCAGTACTTTTTTTTTGCATTTTTGACTTTCAATCTTTATGTAAATCTGGTCTCATTACATTTCACTTGGATCGATCTTGAAGACAAGCTATAATATTCCATAGAAAGCAAATATTCTTTTACCAGTCCAAATATTGGCGTGAAAGCTACAGTATTAAATGTAAAATGAGAGTTCGGTTCCTTGCCTGCTCTCTACTTTGCCTATTTCAGTAGACTATCACTTAACGATTTGACCATCTGCTTATGATTCCACCGTGACACTATGCCAATCCCTCCACTGGCATATTGAAAAGTACAGTCTTTAGACTATCACTCCAGCAGTTATTTTTCTAAAGCCACCCGTAATATTCTAGCTGTTTTGTCATTGCCATGTCATCCCTGGTCTGATGACCAGACCGGTGCTCCTTTGAGTAGAGAGAATGTTAGTCTTTGACTTACTGTGAACTATAGGATGACACTATCACCTATCAAAGCCGTCTTGATCGCTCGTAAACTGCTCCCCAACCAACTCTACCCTCCTTGTTCTTCTGTATTTCGCCCCCCTAAAAAAAAATGGCTCCATTAAAATCAGTACTGTTGCGTCTATCAGAGGCCACATGCTCAAAAATTCACCTAGGACAGACTTGTCACAAGCCACTCCGTCTGACTGATCTAAAGGTATCCCATCCTTCATCCTTTAGTCCCATGTACAGGGATCTGGTATTACAACCGGGTCCACTGCATTGCATCCACGGAATTGCTGCCGTTTGCAGGAGCGAACCAGAGGCAAGAAGAGGCAAGAAGAGTCACCATGCGGAGTCAATGCCAGAACGTCACATCAGGGACAACATGGGAAAAAAAAGTAGAAGGTCAGAATTCAACTCAAAGTCAGAAAACAGGATAAAACAGGAAGACAACACAAGGGTAAGGACAAGAGCTACAAGTTAGATAAGCAGACTCCTTGACTGGCAGTAGAAGTCAGAGACCCAGGGGTTTAAATAGCAGGCAGCTCAGCCTGGGTTCTCAGAAAGGAGTAATCTAAACCAATCTATTAACCTCATAGCCCCCTGGTCAAGCAGCACCAAAAGTCCAGGAATAAAACAGTACTGATGCTGTCACGCATTTCCCGCAACATAGGTGCGGCGCTGCCTAGCAGCCGAAGAAGAAGCAAAAGGGACAGGAATCAGCACAGATGTGTCAGCAGCGTTTGGTCCATGTGTCCATTTTACAATCAGTGTGTTTTCAGTGTTTTCAAGGATGGAGAAACAAATAAATTACAAAGCTTCTCCTATACTTTGCAATGTTAAACACATTCGGCACACGGATCCATAGACTTGTACTGGCGCTTTTCATCCGTTAAACTGGAGAAAAATAGATATGTCTTTTTGAGTTTTACACGGACACACGGTCCGTGAAAAAACACAGACATGTGAATAGTACCATGGATTATAATGGGTATGTGTTCTATCTGTGAAAGAAATGGATAGAACATGTATGAGAAACACAGACGTGTAAAAGAGGCCTAAGAGAGCAGTTATATAGAGAAGATGAGTCCATAGAATGAATAGCTACAGAGTTATAAAACTCCTCAGATTAATGCTTCTTTTCTATCTGTGATCGCTGTGTGCACCATCTCCAGTTTATTCAATGAAATGCAGCTTCACACTGTTTCCCTGCTTTGTATGAATTGACGTTGAGAGACCTATCACAAGCAGGAGGTAGGGGAAGGAGGCTGAAACTGCATTACATAGAAGAATGCATCAGGTAAGATTAGGCTTTTAGTCTTAACCTATCACTGCTGCCATTAGATAGGAATAAGTGCAGTGTGATGATACTCCATCACTTCTACAAACTTGTTATGCACTATATAGGCAAAGATTATACAAATGCTGGAGAGCTGCTTGTAAGTTACAGAATGCACTCCAGTCTCCCGTATTCCCTTTACTCCGCTGTGTTATGTGTTGTATCTTCACCTCCTTTCATGATAATATACTATATTTGATATCACTTGACTGCCAGACTTTCTAAAGTTTCAATCTCTTTTGGCCTTTTACAACCACTTCCTACAACAGTATAATATATTTGCCAATATTCTAATTCAGACAGAAATTCGTACTACTTTCTCATTTTAGCTGCAAAGCCTTGAAACAAATCATTGCCACATTTAAAAATACACTAACATTTGTAGGATCACAAAGCTTTAGTGAGCTTGTAAAGGGGTTTCCCATAACAAAACATGATGGTATATCCCACCTTATGATCAATGGGACGCCAAATGCTGAGCCCCCCCACCAATTTTAATTATGAAGAGGCCACAACCCTGACTTATTCACTACAAATCAGGCTGATTTCTGCTCCCTAGAAAGAGATGACCTGGACATGATCTACGATGGGGCTGAGACTGAAATAGCACTTTGGCCCCTTTATGGTGAGATGGTGCCCTTGTCAAATTAAAGCCCTGGACCCTTCATAGTAACCATGCTAATCAATGAGCAGAAGATCCATTGGTGATTGAGGTTCTTTCATTAAAGGGAACCTGTCAGTTGATTCATACTGAGAAGAATGTATTGCAGCCGGGTATAATATTTTCTGGAATGCTCTGTACGTGCTAAGGAAAGACTTGTCAGTCATCTGCAATGGCGCTGGGAAGAGCCGGCTCGGGTGGAATCAGACAAGTCTACTCTCAAGTTATAGTTCCCGGCAGTATTTTTCTAGCACCACTGCAGGTGATTGATGGGTCTGTTTCTATGTACACGTGAGGGAGAGACATGTCATTCACCTGTAACGGTGCTAGGAAGATCCGTCAGGGGGCCGAATCAGACTAGTCTCATCTCCAGCTATAGTACCCAACATAGGAGAATAGCAGGAGAGGAGACTCGTTTGTCGCAGCGCCTGGATGGCTTTTCCCAGCGTCACTGCATGCGATTGACAGTTCTCTCTGTATGTATATTATCTGAAACGTCTGAGCATATCATCTAGTAATATACTTGGCTGTGCAGCCAGGCTCCAATTCATGCTGCCCATAGTTTGGGCACCATGACTTGTCTGACGGGTTCCTTCTAATGCAGCCCTGTGAATTCAACGTAGACAGCCCCCAGGTCAAATCGCTTATTGATGGGGTATGTCAATTCTATTGTAAAGTTCATGGTCGGGCCTTAATTAATGCAGATGGGTCCAAATTACCCAAATGGACACTGATTCTTCCAGTAAATGTAGATCATTTTGCCCAATTTACAATGCGGAGCACCGAATGCAATGATGGAATTGGACTTGTCATGGAGAGGAAAATGTCAAGCTTGAATCCTACTTTTCTGAAATGTTAAGCGATGAGACATTCCAGGCAATTTTTCATTTCACTGTACGTCTTATGAAGCTGTGCTTACCTTATCTAAAACTTTCCCTTATCTGCTGACATTTACTGTATCTGAATTATCATATTTATGCAGCATGATTACGGGGAACCGCGGACAAATATATTCTCGGTAATATGTAGTGTAAGACTCTGCTTTGTTATATAATGAGTGGGTTTATTGCATGCCACTTAAAATCTACATTCCACCTGTGAAACCTGTCATTTCGTGTGGATTTCTGCTTTTAATTTAGAGCTGAGTGTAAAGAATATAACACAGCAAGACGAGAAAATTGTGTACTAGTCTAGTAAACCAATTTTCGGCAAAACAATTTTCTCATCGGAAGCAATTACGGGATATGCTCAACTGAAAGGGTAAGTCTTGATCCTCAACTATCAGTGAAAAAAAAAAGATTCTTGACCGGCATCTGCATTAGCTTTCATGGGTTCAGACACGCACAGAACACAGCAATAGATGTATATTACTAATCGTGAAAAGTACAGTAATAAATCTTATAAACAGTGAGTGATATATAGCTGCTGTATAAGGAAGAATGGCAGACCATTCGGAAATTTGTGTAAACCCCCGAGAGAAAGACCTAACGTATGGCCGAGGATTAAGTCTAAAATACCTTTATTATTGAGGGAAATAAGACGTAGCACCACAAGCAAAAGAGGTGCCCGCTAGTGTTGAGCGATACTGCTCGATATCTAAAAATATCGGATCGGAATGGTATCGCCGATATCACTAACTATCGGCGATATCCGATTCCGATACCGGAAGTCCCATGTAAGTCTATGGGAACAAAATATCGCAACTAAAAAAACACTTTCTTTCCTTGTAAACACAAAATATACACCTTAGAATACACATATATATATATACATGTCATTGTGACATATATATATACATATATTTATAGTTTATTCACTTCTACATAGTAAAATAGCCTCTGATTCAATTGCCGGGTAAAGCCGGCATTTGTGAAAAGACAGAAGCACCCGAGGGTCCAGTCGCCACAGAGATGTTGCATCGCACCCAGCGAACAGGATTCAGAAGCTCGCTATAAGCGAGTCCTGTGTGCCTTAATTGAACTGTTTTTTTGCTTGAGAATTGCAAAAATCATCATAGACTGTATTTGCCATTTTTCCGTCATATCTGCGCCACGAGGCACTGGTGAAGAATAAGGGCGTGCTCTCGTGGGCGTACACTCACTCCGTGGCGCGAAAATGATGTCCGCACACTCTAAATGTTACTGCAATGTAAGATCGTGCCCCACAGCTCTGGAGTTCGCTCCTCATCCTCCTCAGTGGGCGTAAACGAACGCGATTGTCCCGCCTCCCTACAAAAGATGTCGCCTCTCCTGATGCTAATGACACATGTGACTTTGCTGAGATGGCGAATGGACGTGAGCAGAAGTGGGAAGGGATGGAGGAGTCAGAGCTCTCCCCCCACGGAAGCGACCCGATCGCCACGGAGCCACCGTTTGGCACCCGGCCTGGAAACCCTCCTACGCTGGAAGAAGCGGAGGATACCCTGAGAGACCTGGCCCGGCACCGGGAGGAGGTCGCCAGGATGGAAGCGAGCTGGCGGGCCCTAAAACTACAATTGGAGCGGCGCCAATCCCTCTTACCCCCTGAAGTGTCTGTACCGGAAGGTGAGGCACCCGTTCCAGTAGAAGAGGCCGTGCGGGCATCCCAGCCCTTGCAATCTGAACCGGTTGCCAGTATCTCAGTGGAGGCACCCGTTCCAGTACAGGAGGCCGTGCGGGCATCCCAGCCCTTGCAATCTGAACCGGTTGCCAGTATCTCAGTGGAGGCACCCGTTCCAGTACAGGAGGCCGTGCGGGCATCCCAGCCCTTGCAATCTGAACCGGTTGCCAGTATCTCAGTGGAGGCACCCGTTCCAGTACAGGAGGCCGTGCGGGCATCCCAGCCCTTGCAATCTGAACCGGTTGCCAGTATCACAGTGGAGGCACCCGTTCCTGCAGAAAACGCCGCACCAGCACCCCAGATCCCGCTGTCTGCCCCCGTCGCTGAGGCAGAAGAAGCGACACCCGTCCTCATGGAGGAGGCCGCGCAGGCACCAGAGCTCTACCTGCCTGTACCGGAGCCCCGACCGTCATCTGTTCCAGAGCCGGCTGCTTCCGCCGCAGGTGAGCGCCGCCAGGACTGGCGGGCGCCAGGATAGCTGCCGCAAACCGTACATCGTAAGCTGGCGTTTGATGGTGGAGACATGGAGCTGCTGGTGGAGGAGAATTACAACCGGCATCAGGAGGAAGAGTGGAGACGTCGGGAGCGGGAAGCAGAGCGACAAAGGGAGCAGCGAGAATCCCAAAAGCTTCGGCAACGTCACCTGGAGAAGGACCTGGCAGAGAAGGCACGTATGAGAAAGGATAAAAGTACGGTGAGGGAGCCGCGGCGTAAGGGTGCAGTACGGAACTTTAAGTTAAAAGGTGGTTGGGGCTTCATCCAGGAGCCTGGACTTTATTTAGAAGTTTTTGTAACCCGGCAGGACGTGGAGGCTCACCTCCCAGAAGGACACCCGGGGAGGGACCTGTTGCCAGGAGACTTGGTGACTTACACCCGACACTGGGGTTACAATGGATGGTACGCCCTAAATATTACCAGGTGCGACCCCTACTCCCCAGAGTGTCAGGAAACTGACAGACCTACGAGCCTTCAGCCTCCCCCAACCAGGCCTCTGCACAAGTGCCCACCCCACGCCGTAAATCTCCCCAGCCTCCCTCAGTGGTCTCCTCAGCAGCCCCAGCTATGGACATGATAATGATAGCTGGCCCGTACCCGGCGCCTGTTAGGCCCCCTGGGGTTCGTTCAGTCCGGGACATAGGGGTCCAGACCCGGAGGGAGATGAAAGAGGTGGCCACACAGACCCATATAGCGGGTCACGACGTCACTGTACTGGCCACACGACGTCATCAGGTCTGGGTGGACCCTCCTGTCATGGATGTTTGGCAAGCTCCAGAAGAGTACCAGGTAGTACCTGGAAGAGGCCAGCCAAAGAAGTCTAAATAACCCGGACAGGGTCTCTGTATGTAAATAGTTAAATTATTGATGTACCCGGACGGGTGAAGGTTCATAAAAAGAAGTTTATTGCCTTAATATACCCAGGTTGGGTAATGGTTTGATGTACCCGGACGGGTGAATGTTCAGAAGAACAAGTTTATTGTTGCCTTAATATACCCAGGTTGGGTAATGGTGTTTCACTGTAATGAAAATGTTGAACTTTGAAGCCATGAACTGTACTGGCTCACAAACTTTTCTGTAAATAGTTGGCACTTCGGTGCTCCATCTTGGTTTTACAAAAAACTTTACTGTGCACTATTTTCAACTACCTCAGAAACTAAAAACCCGTTTGGTGTGGCCGAAAGTGAGGTCTGCTCAAGGAAAGTCTTGCAGCCCACCAAGACCACAGTTGGAGGTTTGGAGCGGGTCCTCCACAAGCACAAGTAAAGGACACTGTGAAGTTACCCGGTGGGGGGTAGTCCTAAGAAGTCTCCATGAACTTCGGCACTAATGCTATTTGCACTTTTATTGAATATGTATTTATTAACACACATGTATAACTGTCACGCTGTATAGCAGATATATATATGGGATGACAGTAATCTATATCAAAAGGGCTACATACTATATAACATGCGCATAGATAGATGATAACATAGAATTACCTGACAGAATGTCCAGTGGGTCACTACGGAATCCGTTATACGCTGTCTCCGGCTAGAGGGTGACCGGGGTCTATGCTGACCCTAAACTGGGGTCCTAACTAATCCCTCTACCTGGAGGTACTGTTAAAGGTACAGAGGTCCAGGCCACCAGCGTAAACCCTGTCTCCTATCAATCCCTGCCAACTGTAATCTAGTCCTAAGAAGGACCCTGATTACCACCAAAGGGAATGAACAGGTAACGGTTAATGAACAGAAAGACATACAAGAAAGACAAGAAATAAAGTAAATAAAGTCTTACATACAACACTCACACACAGTAGGAACACCTAAGGTCTCAGAGATAAACTATAAGCTATAAGAGTAAAAACAACTAAGGAACTCTTAGCTTAAGTATTCTCAGAACCGATCCAGTCTGCTAGACTACATGAATGCTTTCACCGGCATCTAACCAGCAGACTGGCAGCTATATAAAGGAAGCTAATTAGTACATAATCAAAAGCAGCCGGGCGAAGCTGGACCTAGTCTTAGCAAAGAGCTAGGTAAAATTAACTCCCTCACCACCAAACACAAAGTAACAGCAACTCAGCTGCGAGAAGTCAGAATGTGCAATCGCGACGATCCTCGTGGCGATGCACCCATGACAGTACCCCCCCCTTCTACGAGGGGCCTCCGGACCCTCAGGGCCAGGTCTGCCCGGGTAAGTTGTGTGGAAGGTCCGAACCAATCGATCTGCGTTAACCTCCGACGCAGGGACCCACGTCCTCTCCTCAGGACCATACCCCTTCCAATGAACCAGGTACTGAAGGGACCGACGATTCAGACGTGAGTCAATGATCTTCAACACTTGAAATTCTAAGTTACCATTGACCACCACTGAGGAGGAGGTAGAAGTGACGGTATAACTGGCGCCACGTACCTCTTAAGCAACGATTTGTGGAATACATTATGGATTTTAAACGTAGGAGGGAGGTCCAGACGAAATGCCACAGGATTAATTATAGAACTGATCCTGTATGGACCGATGAACCTGGGACCCAGTTTCCAGGAGGGAACTTTGCGTTTTATATTCTTGGTAGACAACCACACCAGATCGTTCACACTTAGGTCCGGACCAGACACTCTCCTCCTATCAGACCTCCGCTTGAAACAGTTCCCAATAGCACTCAGACCATTCAGCACTCCTTCCTGAAGGATAGGAACCGGGTCATCCGTCTTTCCAGCCCCTGGGAAACTATGAGATAAGATGTGTAGCCCAGCTACGCAGGCACACATAAAAGTCCAGGAGAGTGCACTAGAAGGTAACAGCAACGCTTGATATGCATTCACTGTCACTCACACTTTCAGACACGCCCATCTGAGATATAAGGGGGGGTGACACGTGGCTTAGGGAGAAGAAAGCAGAGAGTGAGAGAGAGGAGTTAGTTCAGTCAGTTAGCTCCGGGAGGCTCAGGAGTGAGTCATCCCCTGGATAGTTATCTGTCTGAGATAAGATCAGTCTGAGTGGAGCTTAGTGTTCAGTGGAGTTCAGCCTGTTAGCTTCTGTCTCAAGGACAGAGCAGCCATTCAGTCTCGGTCCTGTGTGGACTTTGGAGGAAACTGAGAGCTTGCAGCGAGCTCTGGATGAAGCTGACATTATTCCACAACTGCCACAAGTGCTTATGTTAAGAGCGGGAAGCAGGGCGAAGGGCACAGTGGAGAAGATAGAGAAGTGCTACAGGTATTGGATTGCCTGCACTAAATTGCCGGACACCGGGGTCCGAAGCGTTGCTACTGTTTCAAGCATAGTAACAAGAAAACCGGAGGCATCTGGACTACAGGTCGCAGAGAGCAGCCCTAAGTGTCAATACGTAACCGGAGACAGGGATAACGGGTCTAGCCTGATCAGCAAATATAGACTTAGTTTTCACCACTTAGAAGTTTCCACCACAATGTTGGCCGGGCAGGACAGCTACTGAGAAAGCTGGAGATTCAGAGTTAACTTCGCTTCAGGCAAGTTGGACTCACCTACACATTGGAAGTTAAGGAGGCCTCTAACCTGCTCAGCTGTTACTGGAAAGTGCACTCTTCACCCCGACCAGCTCCCTGGGATCTGCTTGAACCATCATCAGTAAAAGGTATGAAAAGGAACTACCTTGTGTGTGACTGAATTCTTACTACCCCTGCATCATCACCACCATAGACTTCCAGGGACATGTCTCACCTGTGGGAGACTTACTACCAAGCTGCCCCATAACATCCCCTGTGAAGACCCTTACAGCAGCGCTGGTACAAATTACCAGAAACCACAGGTGGCGTCATGAACTATCCTAATAATCCCCTGTAAATATTCCCCCATTGCACGACCGCCTGGGCCACGGACCGAGCCACCGCTACCAGTGACAACTCCCATAGATGCCCATGGGCTCGGCTCCGAGTACCCCATAGCCTTGGTATCCACAATTGTGGTGCGTGGTCGCAACAACTAATTTGGCGTCACGAACAGGATGCGAAACTTGCAATTGTGAGTCCTGTGTGCCTATTGAACTGTTTTTGGTGAAAAAGACTGCTGCATTTGGCGCCAAATACCGCCATTTTACCGCCAAGTTGGCGCCCTGAAGTGCTGGTGAAGAAGGTGGGCGTGCATTCGTGGGCGTGTACCCCCCCTGAGGCGCAAAAGATATGGCCGCCCTCTCCAAATGTTACTACAATGTGCGGTCCTGCCCCACTGCTAAAGAAATCCGCCTCCTCTTCATCCTCTATCCGAAGAGGAGGAGACGCAAATCCCACCTCCACGGAAGAGACCAGACAGTTCCTGATGGACACTACACTCTTGCATGGGATGAGATGGCGGAAGGACAGGAGGATCTGAGCCGAGGACCGGATGATTTCCTACCTGTGCCGGAGCTGTCCCCAGATAGGGACACCGCCCCCGCCATGATGGAGCTGCGGAGGGAGAATGAGGAGCTGAAAAAGAAGCTCCAGGGTCGTGCTGATCGACAGGAGACGGAGAGACGCTGGCGCACCCAAACACAGCGGCTGCTGTGGGACGCCATGTTCTCTCCTACAAGCCAAACGCCGTCTCCTGAATTCCTGAAATCGCTGCTGGAGAAGGCTGAGGGACGACCGGAGGTTACCACCGAGAGTGCTGTACCTGATCCCACCGATGCGGAGGTGGAGGAGAAGGAGGCTGAGGAGGTATTGCCCGGACCGGAGTGCCAGCCCAGCCAGGAGGCCGCAGCGGATTACCGTTCCCCAGCGGGGACACCGGAGGGTTCCTGTCCATCGTTGCCGGAAGTCGACTGGGACGAGATGGAGCGTATTGATGACGTCACCTATGCGGTCCAGTGGGAAAGAGAGATGCAGTGTCGTGAAGAGGAGCAGCGACGCCGGCAGGAGGAAGAGCGGGAGGTGCAGCGGAACCGACAGCGGCAGTGCGAGCAGTTGGTCGCTGATAAGGAAACCGTCCGCTGGGATAAAGGTACCTTAAGGGAACCGCGGCGGCAGGGGTGCGTGGTAGAATTCCAGCTCCGCAAGGGCTGGGGTTTCATCCGGGAACCGGGACTCTATCCTGGGGTATTTGTGAGCCGCCGGGACGTAGAGTCCCACCTGCCCATCGGTCATCCTGGGAGGGACCTGATTAATGGGGACATAGTGAGCTATACGCGGCACTGGGGTCTGAAGGGATGGTATGCCCTAAATGTCGCAATCGTCAGTGACCCCGTCCTCGACGCCGGTAACGTCAACACTACCGCAGCGTCCCCGTCTCGAGCTCCCACAGCACCAGGTCGTGCTCCAGCATCGCCCCCTGCAGGCCCATCGCAATTTAAGTTGCAAAAGGCATCGCCTCCTGCATACACCTCTGCAGCCAAGCCTCCCTCTGCATCGCAAACTGCGGTTACAGCTGAATCGCCCCCTGCTACGCAAACAGCAACGCAATCGGCGTCCCACAAAGAGGAAGCACCCGGCGTGCCCCTAGCGGTTCGCACAAGGACTGTAGCGACCCAGACCTTGATAGCAGGTCATGACCTGTTTGTAATGCGCTCTAGAGAGCATTGCGTTGTTCCAGCCCCCGGGGTGGAAGATGTAATTGAAAGTATTAAAAAGTGAAGACCGGTAGGACCCAGACAGGGGTTTACCGCATACAAGAATGTATAAAGTTTGAAGAAAGTTTGCAGAATTGCACTAAAAAGTATGTAATGTTTACATATCCTGCATAAAGTAGAATACCCGGCTGGGTTCAAGATTATACTAGGTTATACGAGTTTAATGGTTATTTAAAAAGTGAAAATGTGTGATGAAGATGTTGCACTTTATGGTCTTTCATTAATATGTGAAAAATGTTTACATAGTTTATACAAATTTTGCACAGCATGACTACTTGAAATGTATATTGTGTCTTTTGTCATAAATGGACTGCGAGGCTGTGGACTGAGCCAGCCCAAGAACTGATCTTTGTAAATAGTTTGCGCTTCGGTGCATTATCTTGGTTTGACATGAAACCACTACTACTATCTACCTCTGAAGAAAAACCCGTATGGTGGGGCCCAGAGTGAGGTCTGCAATAAAGTCCTGCAGCCCACCCAGGACCCACGTGGGAGGTTTTTGGTGCGGGTCCTCCACAAGAATACTGCCTATACTGTGAATATTTAAAAAATGTTTTGATACTTTTGTAATTTTCTACTGTACAAAATGTAACGTTCAAGAATCCTCACCTCCCGGATGGGATGAGTTTGAAATGTTATGTTATTGCAAAACAAAATGTTTCTTTTTGTCTTTTACAGCCCGGGAGTGCTGTGTTTTACCAAGGGGGGATGTGTAGCCCAGCTACGCAGGCACACATAAAAGTCCAGGAGAGTGCACTAGAAGGTAACAACAATGCTTGATATGCATTCACTGTCACTCACACTTTCAGACACGCCCATCTGAGATATAAGGGGGGGTGACACGTGGCTTAGGGAGAAGAAAGCAGAGAGTGAGAGAGAGGAGTTAGTTCAGTCAGTTAGCTCCGGGAGGCTCAGGAGTGAGTCATCCCCTGGATAGTTATCTGTCTGAGATAAGATCAGTCTGAGTGGAGCTTAGTGTTCAGTGGAGTTCAGCCTGTTAGCTTCTGTCTCAAGGACAGAGCAGCCATTCAGTCTCGGTCCTGTGTGGACTTTGGAGGAAACTGAGAGCTGTGCAGCGAGCTCTGGATGAAGCTGACATTATTCCACAACTGCCACAAGTGCTTATGTTAAGAGCGGGAAGCAGGGCGAAGGGCACAGTGGAGAAGATAGAGAAGTGCTACAGGTATTGGATTGCCTGCAACTAAATTGCCGGACACCGGGGTCCGAAGCGTTGCTACTGTTTCAAGCATAGTAACAAGAAAACCGGAGGCATCTGGACTACAGGTCGCAGAGAGCAGCCCTAAGTGTCAATACGTAACCGGAGACAGGGATAACGGGTCTAGCCTGATCAGCAAATATAGACTTAGTTTTCACCACTTAGAAGTTTCCACCACAATGTTGGCCGGGCAGGACAGCTACTGAGAAAGCTGGAGATTCAGAGTTAACTTCGCTTCAGGCAAGTTGGACTCACCTACACATTGGAAGTTAAGGAGGCCTCTAACCTGCTCAGCTGTTACTGGAAAGTGCACTCTTCACCCCGACCAGCTCCCTGGGATCTGCTTGAACCATCATCAGTAAAAGGTATGAAAAGGAACTACCTTGTGTGTGACTGAATTCTTACTACCCCTGCATCATCACCACCATAGACTTCCAGGGACACGTCTCACCTGTGGGAGACTTACTACCAAGCTGCCCCATAACATCCCCTGTGAAGACCCTTACAGCAGCGCTGGTACAAATTACCAGAAACCACAGGTGGCGTCATGAACTATCCTAATAATCCCCTGTAAATATTCCCCCATTGCACGACCGCCTGGGCCACGGACCGAGCCACCGCTACCAGTGACAACTCCCATAGATGCCCATGGGCTCGGCTCCGAGTACCCCATAGCCTTGGTATCCACAATTGTGGTGCGTGGTCGCAACAAAGGCATCAGGAAGCAATTTTATTGAGCAGTCATACGTGCGATGAGGAGGTAACTTTTGACACCCCTCCTCTGAGAACATCTCCCCAAAGTCCTCCAGAAAAGGAGGCAAAGTCCTAGGTACGACCGCACCGATGACCGTGTTCATGCAGTTATTCTTGCAAAATTCACCCCACTGGCTTATCTTTCTGGATTGCCAATCAATCACTGGGTTATGTTTAGCCAACCAGGGAAGTCCCAACACAATAGGAGTAGGAAGACCCTCCAACACATAACAAGACAACTGTTCTTTATGTATTGCCCCTACTCGAAGGTCTATGTTATGAACAGCTTGTACAAAGCTACCTTGACCGAGAGGTCTGGCGTCAATAGAAAGTATAGGGATCGGTTTGGCCAATACACTCAGTTGCAAACCATGCACCTGGGCAAACCGAGCGTCCACCAGATTAGCCCCGGACCCACTATCAAGAAAAACAGAAATCCTCTCAGTTCTAGTACCAATCACCACCTCCGCAGGCACGAGAAACTGAGAGGGATTTGGGGACGAAATACACACTCCCAGGTTAACTCCTTTGCTCAAAGAGGCCCGGGATGGACACCCCCCAACAAAATGTCCCTCTCTCCCGCAAAAGAAACACCTTCTAGTCTTGCGGCGCACCGCCGATTCCCTCCTACAAAAAGATGTCCCTCCCAACTGCATGGGTTCCTCAGAACAGACCAGGGGAACCTCAGTATAAGGGACTTTAGTAGTAGGTGGAGTCATCACGGGAGGCGGAGTTACCTCGCGTCTTCCCCGAATTCGTCTATCAATGCGAATAGCGAGGGCCATCGCAGCCTCCAGTGATGGAGGAGAATCATACTGAGCCAACACATCTTTTAATTTGTCAGACAACCCTTGACAAAACTGGCTCCTAAGAGCTGGGTAATTCCACTGAGTATCTGTTGCCCATCTACGGAACTCAGAAGAATATTCCTCCGCTGGACGATTTCCTTGCCGTATTTTACGTAACTTTGTTTCAGCAAGGGAAACTCGATCCGGATCATCATATACCAGACCCAGGGCAGTAAAAAATCGATCCACTGACTGGAGATCTGGGGAGCCTGGAGGAATAGAGAACGCCAAAGATTGAGGGTCCCCTTGTAAGAGCGAGATAACAATTCCCACCCTCTGCTCTTCACTCCCAGATGACCGAGGCCGCAGCCGAAAGTACAATTTACATGCCTCCCGGAAAGTAAAAAATTTGTCCCGCCCACCAGTGAACCTGTCCGGGAGAGCAACCTTAGGTTCAGATCTGGTTTGCTCCCGGGGGGACAAAACCTTGGACTTAATGTCTGCAAGCTCCAAGGACAACTTCTGCAACTGCAGGGCAATCTGGGCCACTGGATCCATGGTAGCTGGGGAGAATCTTTAGTAGGGCCGGTGAAAATGTCACGCTGTATAGCAGATATATATATGGGATGACAGTAATCTATATCAAAAGGGCTACATACTATATAACATGCGCATAGATAGATGATAACATAGAATTACCTGACAGAATGTCCAGTGGGTCACTACGGAATCCGTTATACGCTGTCTCCGGCTAGAGGGTGACCGGGGTCTATGCTGACCCTAAACTGGGGTCCTAACTAATCCCTCTACCTGGAGGTACTGTTAAAGGTACAGAGGTCCAGGCCACCAGCGTAAACCCTGTCTCCTATCAATCCCTGCCAACTGTAATCTAGTCCTAAGAAGGACCCTGATTACCACCAAAGGGAATGAACAGGTAACGGTTAATGAACAGAAAGACATACAAGAAAGACAAGAAATAAAGTAAATAAAGTCTTACATACAACACTCACACACAGTAGGAACACCTAAGGTCTCAGAGATAAACTATAAGCTATAAGAGTAAAAACAACTAAGGAACTCTTAGCTTAAGTATTCTCAGAACCGATCCAGTCTGCTAGACTACATGAATGCTTTCACCGGCATCTAACCAGCAGACTGGCAGCTATATAAAGGAAGCTAATTAGTACATAATCAAAAGCAGCCGGGCGAGGCTGGACCTAGTCTTAGCAAAGAGCTAGGTAAAATTAACTCCCTCACCACCAAACACAAAGTAACAGCAACTCAGCTGCGAGAAGTCAGAATGTGCAATCGCGACGATCCTCGTGGCGATGCACCCATGACAATAACACATATCAAGGGTATGAACAGTAACAAAACATGTCACATAATATAAGCCATTTGCACTTTTGTAATGTTATTATTAAAAATTTTATTATGCAACGTTTAACTTGAAGTGTTTCCTGCTTTCTTACTACGTCGCATAGTCCACTATGCTACATCACTTTGCACCATTGCTCTATCTCACATCTATCTGCCCTGGAAGGATAGCGTGTTACCTGTAGAAGACTTTTCACCTACCTGCACTACACCATCCCTTCCAGAGGACCTGCACAGCAGCGCTGGACACCCTGACCAGGTACTACAGGTGGCGTCACGACAAACTACACGAACATTCTATCATCCCCTGGAAATATCCCACATTCCAGTGATCGCCCAGGTCACGGACCGAGCTGTGCTACTCGTTACATCCCCCATAGAAGTCGACGTGATCGGTGCCGAGTACCCCCAAAACCCCTGTCTCTGTGCGACTCAACTTCCCTTACTGTGCTGGCACTTTACATTTACAATGCCTCTGGGTTTTTTTTTTGGGGGGGTGGGGAACATTCAGACTTTTGCTATGGGGCCCCATGATTTATATGTACGCCCCTGCTGCTGAGGCATGGTATTTAAGGCTGTTAAGGAGCCAACATACATGGACCTTGCCAGCAGCGTCGGACTGGAGTACCTTGGGCCCACCAGAGAAAATATATTCTTGCGGCCCAACATCATACTTCCCAACCTTTGAATAAGGGAAAGAGGGACAAAGGCTGTGGCACGCTGTGCATGCTGCAGAAAATTTTAGGCCATGCCACGTTGCACCACAGACTGTCCAGGAGTTGGTGGATGCTTTAGTCCAGGTGTGGGAGGAGATCCCTCACGAGACCATCCGTCGCGCTCATCAGGAGCATGGCCAGAAGTTGTAGGGAGGTCATACAGCATACCTCCCAAATTTGGAAGACAGGAAAGAGGATTAAAGGCTGCGGCGCGTGTTGCGCGCCGCTGAAAATTTTAGGCCACGCCCCGACAACACCCATTTCACAGCTAATCACACCCATATCCTCGCCCCAAGCGTAACCATTTAGCACTGCTGATCACACTGACTGGTAATGAGGGCACAGTGGCTGGTACTGAGGAAAAGAAAGAAAGAAAGAGCAGCGAGAGAGAAAGAACAAACAGAGAAAGAAAGAGAGGAAAGAAAGAAAAGAGAGAAAGAAAGAACAGAGAGAAAAAAGAACAGAGAGCGAGAAGGAAAGAACAGAGAGCGAGAAAGAAAGACTAGAGAGAGAGCCATAGGCGTAGCTAGGGTTTTGGTTTAGTGGGGGCAAAACTTCTGAGTGAGCCCATCATCAGAGAACCTCAGCAAATGACCGCGCTGTTGGCCAAAATAATCTATATATAAAAAGACCAATATTGATATTACCGCCATATGGTCTGTGTTAAATAATACCAGTCCTACAGAACATATAATAGATTACAGCACAGGTACAGATAATGACTTACCGCTGATGTTCTTTCTAATGAATTGTTCACTTTTCATGTCTTTTCCATCTGGCCCACACCGACATGACGAGTTCTCCAGCCAGGACTCGACTGCACCCCCATTAAAAAAAAAATAAAAAAAAAAACTCACCTCCCGGCTCCTGTGCTGCTCACTGTTCTCCCTCTCAGCGTCTGACAGCGGGCGCCGGCAGGTGATGTTATTGCGCCCGCTGTAATACGCTGAGAGGGGGATTATGGGAGAGAAGGAGCGCTCGCTCCTTCTCTCTCCATGCGGTCAGCTTTATCGGCTGGATGCCGATACAGCTGACCCTCCGATGACGGGTGGGGGGCCCACTGCTGGCACCGGGCCCCCCCAACGCCTGTTCAGGCCCCATAGCTTCCGGGCGGCAGAGCAGGGAGAGCGATGCTCCCTGCTCTGCCGCAGAATGTAACTGTATCGTAGCTCCGGGTGGGCCCCCTCAGAGCGCGGGCCCCGGGGCCACCACCCCCTCTGCCCCGCGACCTATCCTTTCAAATCAGGGCCCACCACGCAGGAGCTGGGGCCCACCGTAGGTTTCTCCAGTGTCCCGGTGCCTCAGTCCGACCCTGCTTGCCAGCCTGATAATACCAGGCCACAGCAGTCTGCATATCTTGGCTGGTTAACAAAAATAGGGGATCCCCTCGAAAAAAATTTGGCGTGGGGTCCCCCTATTTTTGTTAACCAGCCAGATGAAGCAGACCGCTGAGGCCTGGTTTTTCAGGTTGGTAAGATCCAATATCCATGGACCTTGCTAGTCTGATAATACCAGGCCACAGCAGTCTGCTTAGCTTGGCTGGTTAACAAAAATAGGGGATCCCCTCGAAAAAAAAAACGGCGTAGGGGTCCCCCTATTTTAGTTAACCAGCCAAGTAAAATGCAGACTGCTGCGGCCTGGTATTAAAAGACTGTCAAGGCCCATGGATTTTGGCCCTCAACAGCCTGATAATACCAGGCTACAGCAGCCCCACATTTGGCGCATCAAAAGATGTGCCAATTGTGGCACTTTACCCGGCTCTTCCCACTGCCCTGTAGCGGTGGCAAGCGGGGTAATAAGGGGTTAATGTCACCGTTGATTGCACGGTGACAATAAGCCCGGTTAATAATGGAGAGGTGTCAATAAGACACCGATCCATTATTAATCCCAAAGTTTTTAAATGTATAAAAAAAAGACACAGCAAGAAAAAAGTATTTTAATGAAATAAAAGAGACAACACAGTTTTCATTTCTTTTATTATACTCTCATTCCTGCGACGCCATCGATCTCCTGTAAAAAAAGAAAAAAAACAAACCAACAGTATACCACCTGTCCGACGCAGTCCATAGTAACGAGTGTCCCACGACGATCCAGCTCTGATACATCGGAATGACAGGCAGAGCCTGACATCGCAACGCAGCACAGCTGATTACCTGCATCCCTGGCGGTGACGTCATCGGACTGACTGCTTTACGGCCGGGATTACCCAGCAGTCACTGCAGTTATCGCGAGAAACTGCATGTGACCGCCGGGGAAAGATGATGGCGGCCATCAACCAGTCCAGGCCGTGACCGCCGGAGATCTTCTGCCAGGTAAGTGCCGCTGACTCCTGACAGACCCGACCGACGGACACTGACAGTGACAGTGACAAATCCGATTCCGGTATCCGATAAGACGAAAATATCGGAACTAAGTATCGAAAGTCCGATAGAGCTAATATCGGCCGATATCCGATACTTGCGGTATCGTATCGCTCAACACTAGTGCCCGCACAAGTAATAAAACTTGATTATACAAAACAATAAAATATATTAAAAACCAAAACGCCAGGTAATTTATGCAAAAGAATAATATGCAGGTCTATCAGAATAAATGGCTAAAGAGCCCACAAGTGGATATTGGATATGTGGATATTGGAATGTCAAGACAATTGTAAAAGAAAATAAATAGTAATTAAATAGTGTGCAATGAGAAGAAATATCACTAAAATGTAAAACATATATATGTTTCGAAACGTGCGTCGGGGTGTGCGCCGCACCAGTGACCGTCAGACAGGTAATCCACTATACCTTTGCCCACAATATTCCACCTCACTCTGATCCTCCATATCCAACAGGCATTGCATCTCCTGCTCACATTTATCTGTTCCAAGTGATTCATTGCACTCACAAGTTACTCTTTAGATCGGTTGGTGCATTTCATATTCAAACTCACCTGCTCTCCTTTATCTTGTACACACTATATGACTATTAAGTGACTTACTACTATTTATTGTCCATATATAAGTTTTACATATAGATGGAGATGGATCCATATTGTAGATCTTTAGGCGCTCTATATGGTACTTCTGGGAGAAATAATAACAATAATCTTTATTTATATAGCGCCAACATATTCCGCAGCGCTTTACAGTTTAACAGTTTCAAAACACAAGTCATAAGTAACAACGTTAACAATACAATAATTAAAGCAAAATAAGCCGCCCCTGCTCGTGAGAGCTTACAATCTACAATGAGGTGGGGGAGATACAAAGTACAGGTGTGTATACACAATGGTGCATTTACAATGATGGTCCAGCCATCTTGAGGGAGTGAGGGAAGGATGGAGATAGTGAATGGGCTACACACACACACACTTTTTTACACATAGAATGACTTTGATTAGTGAATGTGATAGGCCGCTCTGAACAGATGTGTTTTGAGGGAGCTCCTGAAGCCATGCAAATTGTGGATAGTAATAATTTCCTGGGTAGAGCATTCTAGAGGATTGGCGCAGCGCGGGAGAAGTCTTGAAGTCGTTAGCATTAGTATGCCTTCCAGAACCTCTGCACAGCAGGTATGATATGGGCCAATTACAGTCTACAGTATATACATTGTATTATGGATCGATATACCAGATCTATAACATATCCCGGACACGATGTCATCTCCTCACAGGTTCTCCATCTGATAGATCTGGGATTAATTAAAGAATCCGGCCGTTAGTAGTAATCTAGGTAAAGGGAGCAATAAGCCACGTGTAGATTCATATAGAACATTTATCTATATCAGGAGAAATGATGATAATTTTGCTTTATTTCCTTTATGATAGCGCCATTATCTGATTATGGGTTTTCTTACGTTGAGAGCCACAGAGCAACTTATAGTTTACCCAGATGTGACACATAGGTTCAAGTGGGAAATGATTGCTAGTTCCAACCTCCATGTATCTGTAAAATGCATATGCATGAGCACAAGTACTTCTATAAATATATGAGATATTTGGCAATCACACAATGCCGCGTTCACACGTTCTATGGCCATTCAGTAATATTCTTCCAATACCGCAAATGACAGCCATCTTTTATTTGCTCAATACAAGTTACTGCTCAAGAGCCGTGCGCTGAAAGCAAACCGTTCATGTCAATAGGAGAACATTATAGAGGAAGACAATATTATTCCTCGCTGGCAGGATCTTCATTGTTGTAATCCGCCATTCATCATGTAGCCACACACAAGTTGCGCTTCACTCAGGAGAGAACCCATTCATTCGGCTGATGTGGAAGCGTACATGAGTACAATGACAAGGGCGTAGAGGTCAGCCGTGAGATGTTCACTTCTCCGAGTTCATCATGTGCAATCATAGAAAGAAAAAACTTGGACTGTGAGCATGGCTTTATATGGCCGCCAACACAGTTAAAGTAAAGCATATTGCCCTATAGCTATGGACGCCGGTGTTAACCTGACCTTCTCTTCCATGCGCGCAATGGCTTCCACTTATCCATCAAGGTATAAATCAATAACAATACTCCTAAAGAATTGTTTTAATTTTTATTTTATATATCTTTAGTATGCATGAAAATAAGACATTTTGCAATATATTTTATATTTTTTTGGGACTGATTTTTCACTATCAATTCGTAGATAAAATCTGCAGTCAGTGAACACAAATTTTCCCATTACTAAGATAGGAGATGGCAGTTGGTGCTTTAAAAATTCTATGAAGGGAGGAGGAGCTAGAGGAACACACATTATTAATTTTAACATAATTCTCAATAAAAAGAGATTTTTAATAATGATAGTGGAAATAGTCATCTTGAAACATCAAAGATTTTTCTTGTACGAGAAAAACAGTTCAAGTTTCACCAGAGATTTTGATCATATTTTCGTCGGTGCTTGGTCAGAGCGGCACTTTTTATTATCACAGTGTGGTCAGAGCTTCATCAGTTTTTCTGGGAACTTTCTCATATCAAACAGTCCGTGAATATCATACAGCACACAGGTGGAATTCAAGTGCAATCCAATTTTTTCACAAAACAATGGAAATGCATTGGAAATTTTGATCCGAGAAACAGATCAATATCGGACATGCCTTGTGCTTTTGTGCAAACCGTCCAGTGTTAGGAAAAAAAATCAGACATGTGTTTAAGGAAGGTACCTGTGGGTACCTATGAGACAAAGGGTCCGGAACTGACGAGGCCGCGTCCTGTGTTGCAGGGGGAAAGGAAATGGGAGTCAGAAAGGACCCATGACCTAGAGAGAAGGAGCGTGGTAAGCAGGGGGAAGAGGGAGAGTGAAGCGCGGGAAAAGGCAGAGGGTTCCCGCCGCAGGGAAGAGAGAGCAGGGACCTGCAGAGAGAGACAGACTGCAGAGCAGAGACCCAGGACGGGCGCAGAGGGAACTCGCGGGTACCAGTGAGTGTGCAGAGAGACAGGCACCGAGGGAAGTGTTGGGGTGCGGCTAACCAGATACAAACAGGTGTACCGAGAGTCGGGCGCCAAGTGAAGCATTGGGGTGCGGGCATCCAGGTATTGGCGGGTGCACAGGAAAGCATATGCCTAGTAGAGACTTGTGCAGAGCTGCACTCTTTGGCACTGCAGTTCAATGGACTAGGGGCTCAGCGGGCAAAACCAGTGACCACTGGCTGATGCCAGAAGAGGGACCCTGTGTTGGGCGGGGAAGCCTGAAGACGAAGCACCGGCCTCCGCCGGCATCCCATCATCCATCGTACTGCAAGTGTGTAAAGGACAGCGGAGTCAGGATAAGTTGAACCTGATAAAGACTGTTGAGTTAAAAACAACCCTTACACTGTTAAGTTGTTTAACCCCTTGTTGGCTCCCTGCGAGGAGAACCCCTATTGTGTTAATTAAACCACGCCCTTGTTAAACCTTGCTCTGCGCCTCTATGTTACCGCAATTGTTTGCCTGCTCCACATGTGGATATCCCATAGAATATCACGGGTGCGAGAGCTATCCGTAGAAAACACGGATAACACTCGCATGAGAAAAACTGACGTCTGAATGAGCCTCTATCCTAAGAGAGCAACTTTTATGTTTTAGTCTTGCTTATTTTCCTCTGCATACAGATCGGTGAAGAGAGGTCAAGGTCTGGATCGCACTCGGATGAGAGAAATTCAACTTGTGCATGCTGCGATTTTTTTTTTATCAGACCGACTTGGACCAAGGTAAAAAATTAGATATGTGCACTGCCCCATAGAATAACAAAACGATGGATAGCACCTGTCCGATGTTTACGGTCGTGAGCGTGAGCCCTTATGCTGCAGCGAGCTGCCTCCTGGCGAGAGCAGCCTACTTTCTCAAACCTATGGATCACAGTTAAATGAAGTTGGAGAGGGAATTTTAACACATAGTAAACTTTTTTTAACCCTTTAGATTGCCATCCTGGTCCGCATTTCAGCTTTTCAGCAGTCTTAGTTTCTATGTTGCAGGCAGACCGTGCAGTTTGTACACGTTTATGCCGGTCATTAATAATCCTTAGCGTGTCGCGTATTTTATGTACAGCAGCGTCCTATCTGTACCAGTATCTTTTCCTTCAATAAACATAAAAATAGCATTAATATCAGCGATCTGCGAGGTGCATGATGAGTAATGGATGTGCGGCTTCGCTGCTCATTTTCTGCACTCTGGATGAATAAGCAGCTATTCATCTCTTAACCTGAACCAGAGACAGGAAAGTTCTAATGTAGTGGGAAGCAACCAGCGCGAATATGTGCCATTAATTTGGAAGCGGCTCAGGAAGTGTGATTTAAGAATATAGAGTCATCAAAAACAAGTCGCTGCCGGTTAATAAGATAAACTGTGATGACAGCGGAGGATTCTACCAGACGGCGAGATACCCATGGAAATCAGACATGACTTCATGAAATGACCCATTGTGATATATAAGTCGGGTTCACACACGACGATGGTGTCGCGGTTTTGATATTGTTGCATTTGCTGACACTGACCAGATATAATGTCAATGGCATGTTGGGTCTCATAGAGATTTTTAGAGATTTATAGAGATTTTCTAGTAGGCAAGTCTGGTGTCGCAGCTGGTCTTGTTGGAAATTATTGTTTGATGGATTCTCCAATGGCCTGTTGTATCAAATTCTCACAAATGGTGTTGAGGTTGGTTAGGAAAACCATGTTGATCTACCAAAATAGAGGAAAAATGGAGGGCACGATGAAGTTTACACTTGAATGCTGCACTTTTCCAAAAATAGATATCCTATCCTCCAGGATAACAAGGTCGATCCCGTTTACATGCAAAGAAAAAGAGAAAAGACACTGCAAGGATTGGATATAAAGGATTGTATATGCCCACCTGCCTGGGTTGTGACCTGGAACAAATCTGTACTTGCAAGACTGAAGGGCTACTGCTCCGACCGATGTGCCACAAGCCGGTGGAAGAAATGTATTCAAACTAGACAGGAAAGAGAGCGGTGATTCCAGGGAATCACATCTCTTTTTCATGTTTGGTTTAAAGGATCATGCAGTCATTCTGATATGGATTTTTAAAGTAAATACACCAACTTCATCTAGGCTAAGAGATCAATTTACTAATATATCATGTTTCAAGGCATCCATGTCACCTTACCTATAACTACCTATAGGTGGCACTAGATTAACACTGCATCACCATGCTTCTATCTTTTGACAGCCTCATATTTCTGTATGATGAGCAGAATTGCCAACTATGGGACATTACAATTCCTTCGCCTAAGCAGGGAATACAGAAGGCTTCTTCCTCTGCCAACTTATTAACCACTTTTGTATCCTATATGGCAGATGGTATCACAAAAACATCTCTTTTTTCAGAAGTTTTACTTTTTGTCAAAGAGAAAAATTGTAAATCCATAAAGACATCTCTGGAGAAGTGACACATCACCCTCACATTGAACATATGGGATTCATTTTAACTGGGGAAGTGAGAAAGACCTGACCCTTCAACCTCCATTGAAGTAGGACCTCCTGCAATGACCAGGTAATTACAACAGATCTGGAAAGAACCAGCTACTAAGACTAGGATTTGTATACTCAGAGGCAGAGAAGTACATTTCCGAGACAAGAGTTTCCTCTGTTCAAAGGGCTTGTCTCAGGCACTTTGGAGCCAGTGGTCAGTGATAAATATTGGGGTTTACATCAATCCACTATTGGTGATATATTTTCGGTGTCGTGGCAAAGGGACGAACATAATGCAT
>JARQOD010000006.1:23182734-23292620 GCA_033576555.1 Oophaga sylvatica | reverse complement strand
ACAATATAGAGGCTGCCATGGGGGTGCTTATAATATAGGGCCCCCATGGGGTTTTTAAATTTTAAAGGGCTGTTAGGGGGTCATTGTACTTTTTGAACTATCTGGTGTATTTGCTTTTTGGGATTTTATCGGGGGCATCTACAGTGTTGGAGCTTAAAAATATTTGGGGGGTTTTAAGGGTCATATAACCCGTGAGGGGGCTCCCTGTGTATAGGGGGCTGTACAGGGGGAGATTTGGATTTTATAAGTGTAAAGGGGCACTTATTGTTTAGGGGAAACTCTGGTTACTGTGACGAAAAAGGGGCACACAGGCATTTTACTTCTGGGAAAAAAAGGGGCACTGTTTTCAGGGCACTTGCCCCGGCATTAAAAATTTTCTATAGTTTTTTTAAAATTTTAGAGGTCCCCCCAAACCCCACAGTAGGTGCAGTAATGGGGACACTTACGGCAGCAGCGCTCAGTTTTGGGGTATAGGGCAGTAATGGGGGAAAAAAAAGACAGCAATCAGTTTGGGGTATCGGTTTTTTAAATTTTGGGGGCCCTCGCGCAGCGCCAGATTGGGGTTCGGGTAAATAGGGGACTATGCGCAGGGGTCATTTTTTTGGGGGAAAAGGTGTGTAATAGGGGGAAAATACTGCAACGGCTCTATTGGGGATGGGTAGTAATGGGGCCAACAACACAGGGCCGTTTGGGGGACAGGTTTAATGGGGGCACATATGGCGCAGCGGCTCAGTATTGGGGTATCAGTTGTAATAGGGGGGCACTTTCGACAGCCAGCTCAGTTTTGGGGGTTTCAGCAGGAGAGGGGTTTTTGCAGGTTGAGAATGCCCAAATTTGGGGACCGTGACAGTGCTGAAAATATGAGAAGTAAAATGGTCTTTTTTGTATTCCTCAGCGAGTCCTGGCTGGGAAGTGTCATGTGGGGTTGGGCCGAGGGGAAAAACATAAAAATGAAAAATTCCACAAAAAAAAGTCAACGTAGTCAAATCTGTAACTCTCTTTGATCTATTATTTTTTCATAGGATTTTTATTTTTTACCACTGCCATAGGGGGGGTGTATCATATTGGTCTTTTTTTATAGTTTTTTTGGCAACACGCGGCATTTGCTGAGTTCTCGGTTTGGGGGCCCATCAGAGTTTCGCCCCCACAAACCAAAAACCCCTAGCTACGCCCTGAAAAGCCAATTTGACGTAGTGCAGTAAAAAAATCCGTAACAAAATTTAATGGCATAGAAAATTTTTTTTCAGGCTTTTTCCTTCAAAGGCCTGAAAAAGTAAAAAAAATGCCCAAAAAAAAAAATATGGCATGTTCACTATTTTGTTATTTTTTTTAACTGCTTCAGGGCTGAGAAACCGGACGCAAAAAAAAAAGTAAGGGTGCTTTGCTTTCACTTGGTTCGCCCCCGTCGGGCAAAAACCAAATAACAAAAAAAGGGGTCGGAGCTCCCCCGAAAGTCTGCTAATGGTGGGGGACGTGAACGGCGCTTTGCCGTCCCCCTTTTCTGAAGGCCCTACAGGGGGGAAATTCATGTGGGAAACTCCATCACTGTAACTAAAAAAGGGGTGATAATGCAGTCATTAAATCTTACAAGTCCCGTTAAAAAAAAACCCGAATGTATAAAAAAAATTTTACAGAAAGGGGGAAAAAATGTCCTATTTTTACGACCTCTAAATTTTGAAGATGGCAATTTGGGCGATTTTAGGCGAAAAAAATTTAAAATTTTAACTGATCTCCACCCCACAGAGTATTTTTGCTTTGGCTAAAATTTAGAAGAACTCATGGAGATTGCTAAAAAAACAGTAGATTGGGGGCCCTCCAAAAAATCCCGCCGCAGTCTTTATTGATTTTGGTCCTTTTTTAAAGCAGGACGGGAAACTGTGTGAATGCTCCCCAGTTGTGCTAGCTTACAAATAAAAACATAATTTTATTCTGAGAATGAATGTTTTGAGCCCAACAAATTTTAAAAACGAGGGAAGTTCCCAAAACCAAATTTTTTTTTAATGAATGATGGACACAACTAAGGGAAATTATTTAAAAAAAAATTTTGAATCCTTGCTTTAGGCAGGGGGATTGCGGTTTATACAAGCGTGATTTCTATTTGCAAGCCATCGGTAGTCTTTTAATGGGGTGTTTAAAAAGATGGGGGCCATTGATGCACACAAATGATCATCAATACAGTCGTTTGTTGTTTGTGTTGGCGATACTGTCGTATCTAAAATATCGGATGGATGGTTGGATATCCTAAAAAAACGGGGGGACCGATAGAACCCCCCGGAAAACCATGTAAATTACGCGCCCCCTGTGTGGGGCCAGGGGTATGGGGGACTCGGGCCGAGCCCATGAATCTATGGGATTGCCTGGGGGCAGAGCTCGGTCCGTGCCCCCCGGGGTATGCAAGGGGGGGGTTTTTAAGGGGGGTGTGTTTTTATAGTTCGTGAGCCCCCTGTGTTTCTGATCTGTTTTTACCGCGCTGCGGGGGGCTCTGGGGGATGTTATGGCAGCAAGGTGTTAAGTCCCCCACAGGGGGGATGGTCCCTCAAAGTCTAGGGGGGTGTGGGGGTGCAGTAAGAATTCTCACCACATTTCAATCTTTTCCCCTACCTTTACTGTGGTGTTGAGATGGGGGGAAGGGGTTGGTTTTGGGGAATGCACTTCAGGAAAACTGTTGAGCAGGTTTTAAGGCCCCTTTATCCTCTTAAAGTGTGTGGTACAAAATTTATAAAAACAAGTGCAACTCCTTCATGCAATGCGCCGGCCAAACATTGTGGGGGGGCCCTTTATGTCTCTGATTTTTTAGATGTTGGGGAAAAAGTCCTTACTTTTGAGGGGCCGCTCAAGTCCCTGTTCTCCTGACTCCGGTTACGATCAGGGTTTTTGGGTACCTTCGCGCTTTTTGTCCGAAAGCCCGGTTTTTTATTCTGGCGGAAGCTTACAAAAATTTGGGCCCGGTGCCCGGTTTAATGAGTGAGGGTGATTTGTCCCTTTTCCTCTTACTTCTCCACTCGCCTTCGCCTGCTCTCGCTCTTAACATAAGCACGTGTACAAGTAAAAAGGGGCAGTTTTTCCTTCAGTTCACGACCTGTTCTCTGTTGACTCGTTGAATAACTCTGTAATTTTCCTTCCTTCTTTAAGGGAAACACAGGCGATTGTTCTGATCCCCGGTTTAAAGGGGGTACTTGACTGGCAGGATATTCATGCCCCTTTTACTCCCCTCCATTTCTTTTCAAGAGCTACAAACTCTGTCAGGATTCAGTTTCTCTCCTTCTTCTCTGTCTGTCTGGGGGAATCTTCTTAAGATGGATGGGATGATCATCCTGACCCCCGGGGATTGACTGCACTGTCCTAAGACAGAAACAATGCTAGAATCTCTCTTCTCTCCCCGAAGCGGAACTTGAATGACTCATTTTTTCACGTCACACTACTAAAGTCTGATATGCCTCTATGGCAATGCTGAAAAGTGGCGTGAAGAATAAAAGCTTTACAGTTACCTTCCTTGCATTTTCCAGAATATTTCCTTGCAAGCGGGCCACACATAAGTTATGGGAACCAAAACGACAAAAAAAAACATTTTTTCCTTGTTGGGGTTAAATTTACATGAAGGAAAACAACAAAAAGAAGTAGAAGTTTGGGGGAGGTGGGAGACAAAAGGCATACATGTTAACCAAGTTTTTGGAAAAGCATTAATATATTTTTTTTTTAAAAAAATTTTGGGGTTTACGAACAAATTGACAAGTTTTTTTCCTTTTTTTTTTTTGGAAAAATGTATGTTTCCCAATTCCATGCTCTTCCCTTTTTTAATTTTTGGGCCACTTTCTCCTTTTTAATTTTTGCGTCATCTTTTCATCAAAAAATTCTCTTTTTTTACTTAAAACTTCTTTTTAATTTCTTGTTTTCAGTTTTTGTTTACATTTCATATTTTTATTTTTAAAAAATTTTTAACTTCTTCATATCCAAATTTTTTTTATCTTCTTCCTCTTCATTTTTTCATCATATTCTTTTTGGACAGGTTTCCCTGTATTGTAAACTTAAAAGTATGTTTTTTTATTCTTCCGTTCTTGCTGTTACAAAGTTTTAAATTCAACGTTTTTTCCCCTGTTCGTTTAGCTTCGCCAGGCATTTCCGGGGGGAACCCGGGGGGGGAAGACTCACCCCATACACTGCTTAGTCTTTTTTTTTGTTTTTTGGAAAAAATTTTTTGCCTTCATTTTTTCTATACTTCATTTTTTTGTTTTTTTATTTTGCTTATTGTTTTTCTGTCTTTTTTTCTTATCTTGTAGTTTGTCTTAACTCTTTTTTTGGTGTCTTTTTCTGGGTATTTTTTATTTTTCTTTTGATGGTGTTTTGGTGGTTTTGGTTCATGCTCGTCGTCCTTGTTTCTCATCTTTCGGGGGTCTTTTGGTCTTAATTTCCGGAAACCGCTGAGTTTTTGGAACCGACGGTATCAGAGGAGCAAAAAACAATGGAAGTAACGAGGACCAGCTCTGTGCTGGAACCCGGGGGGCCGAAGGAAAAAAGGTAAAGTCCAAAAGATACCGCTGACGTTTTTTGTGACCGGTTACTAAGCAGGAGGGACCCCCGGGTCCAAAGCATACCAGGACCCCCAGGTTGGTGGAACTCGGGTCGGGTGGGGCCCTAGGGAAAGGCCTGGGGAGAACCCCTTGCGGTACTGACCCCGGAAAGGGGGCAAAGGAAAAAAGGGGGAATGTCACAACCGAGTACCAGCTGATGTTACTTGACACGGTTACAAAGCAGGGGTACCTGTGCTCCAAAGCACTCCCCAAGGGCCCCAGAGTTGGTGGAACTGGGGACGGAGAGGAGGCCCCTGGCCAAAGGCACGGGGGGGAACCAGTTGACGGTTTCGGGGCCCCGACGGGACAAAGGGGAAAAAAGGCAATGTCAAAAACCGATCCCGGACGTTCTGGAAGGTTTTCTAAGCGGGGGTCCCCGTGCCCCCAAAAAAACCCCCAAGGGGCCAGCAGAGTTTCGGGGAAACCCGGGAAAAGGAGATGGGGGGACCTGGCCAAAAGGTGGGGGGACCGTTACGGTAGGGGCCCGGGGGGTGAGAACCCCCTGAAATGTAAGTTGACGGGGGGCAAGTGTCCCAGTTACCAAATCACACAGTCCAAAAGGGGTGCTTGTCCTATTGCCAATAACCCCTTTTTTTCCCCCCAACACATAGGAATCACCTAAACTGAGGCCCATAGAGTGGCAAACCCCCAAAAGCAACAAGAAAAACTATTGGGGGAAATTTTACTTTTCCTCCCGGGGAAAAAGCTGTCGTGTTTTAACCCGGCCCGGGGGTCGTACCCTGCCAATTACTTTCGAGCAAAAAATGGCGGTGTGTGCCCGGGGTAGAGTTCGGGGGGTAGAAAGATGAACATAAAAGGAGACAGGAAAAAGTTGCCAAACAGTTTTTAACTGAAAAGGAAGGCAAATTCAGGTGAGTCCCCGCCTTGTTCATTTTTGAAAAGTAAGCCGGTCTTCTTTTCTGAGTATCGCTGCGACGGTCTGTTACTACACCCCCTGCCCCTAAAGACCCTCAGATAATACCGGAGCAGGGGGAACCGCACTCCAAAAAATATGGCTTTAACTTGGGGCCTTACCAAAATTTGAACCCAAAAAATTTAAAAGGGGGGGGAAAGGCATTGGGGGTACACTTAGAGGGAAAGCCAATAGTCTTCACCTCTTCGGGAAAAGTTTTTCCGGTGCTGGGGGCCCTCTCGGATGGTGTAGACCTTGCTGGGGGTGTCACAAAAAATTTGCCACATTTTAACTTGCTCTTGCCCTGTGCAGAGGGCTGCTTGTGCCCCCTTTTTTTGTGAGGGCTACACTGCCTCGCCACAACTGCTTTGTAAAGCGTAGCAGCAGCACCTTCTGGGGAATGTACAACATATGGTTTGGGCACAGTGTTCGGTTCCTGTTTTTAGGTTTCCCCGGCACCGGTGTGAGGGGGTTTGAAATTCCCCCGGTAGGGGGGTCTAGGAGGGTGTACACCAATATCTGACGGGTGGAAGGGGGGCGTGCGGCGGTCGTTTCCAGGCCTGAAGATAAAATAACCCCTGTGCTGAGACCCAACTGGCCAAAAAAAGGGGCTTCCTCTGGAAGGGCTATTTTCCCCCCTCCTCGCATCACCCCCCCTCGCTCTAAACTGCAGAGCGTTTTTACCTCCCTCTGTGGATTTCTTCCTCCCCATTGACTCTCCCCTCCTCATCCCCCTACAAAGTGACCCTGCCACCCTTTGTGAGGAACCCGTTGCGCTGACTTCCCCTAAGGAATTGAATTTGTGATCCTCACCTCCCCTTTCCCAAAAAAACCTTTCCTTTAGTGCTTCAGGATTTTGAAGCAGGCAGAAAAGGGGGGGCAGTCATGCTGATAGGTCATCTGCCCGCCATCCCCTTTTTAGCATCAAACGCACGAAAAAAAGTTGAGTGTCCTTCATAGAGGCCCATCAGTGGGTGAAGGTGAAGGGCAAAGCGATTGATTGGCCTGTGCAGCTGATACTCCATAGCTGGTGTGCTCCACAACCGCTCCAACATATGTAACGGGGGAATTCCCCTGGTGGGTGGGGCCTAGACGATTTTCGGGGGAAGGGGAAATCTGACTTGCAGAGCTGAAAAGCGCGATCTGGCCATGTGGACGTGCAAGTGGCGCACTCTGGCGGACCTTGTGCAGGGGGCATCAAAACCCGGTGTCCCCAAAAACTCTGCACGACCAATTTTGGGACAGTGCCAGACATGGTATGTGAGTGAGGTTGCCAAGGCCCGAGCTGCCAACAGATTTCGGCCATTTTACACACTACCAAGCCGGGGGTTAGCTGAAAAAAACCCCCGTCGCTTCCGCTTGAGGCCCCCAGCTCCTGCGCTGTGTGGTTCGTTCCCCATGGAAATTTTTTAGGCGGCCGTTGACGTTTGGCCCGGGGGTGCTCATATCGGGGGCAAAGGGGAAATTCACGGGTCCATGGGAGGATACCTGACCTTGCAGCGATGTTTGAGGAACGGGTAGGAGGAGAAAACATGTGTACGACTGGTTTTTGCAATCCTTGAGGAGAAACGAAAACGCCACGGAAAAAAACTTTCCCGGGGTCCACAAAATTTTCCCCCCAAAGGGCGGGGGAAAGGTATCGTCCCGGCAGGGTACTGGCCACGCCGGGGGTCAGGTGGCCCCCGCTACGCGGGTTTAGTACGCTTTTAATGTTTCCCTCGAATTTTTTTGCAGAGGGGCGGCTTTCCTGCTGAAATAAAATCGGCTTGGCACATTATAGTGGGGTGCCAATGCCTTTTAATTCCTGAAATGTCAGTCTCCCCCAGCCTGAATGACAGCTTTTTAAGGGAAAAGGGTTTTTGCAATGCAACATTCAACCCCGCTCGTGGTGGTTTGCCATTTGCCGTCTTTTATCCCTGCCGTGGTACCGTGGCTGTTTTTGGTTGGGGGGTGTGCGATACTTGAATTGCTGCTGGGGGGAATAACGTTTGTTTGGACAACAGTGACCCCGGGGGTTTCCGGAGACCTGTGAGGAAGCCAACCAGGGTGTGTGACTGGAGGTAGAGGCCCAAAACCACCAAGAGTAGGGGCTGCTGAGGTTGGCCTAATTCCAGGGGGGTTTTTAATCAGCCTGCTTTGCCGTACATGTTTTTCCCATATTGTGGGGTAGGTTCGATATTTTACCTCTTTTAATTTTTTTTTACACAGTTTTATTGAACATAGCATATTCATTACAAGTCTGTCAAAAAGGAACCCCAGTGCAATCATGGGCGCCAAATTTTACATTGTAAGGAACTGCTCCAAACGTGCCAAAAAAGGAGGCTACAGGCAAGCGAGTCTGCGTACCTCTCCTCCCCTTTGTACCGTTGGGCCTCTCTTCCTCAGAGTGCTCCCCCCCTTCCCCTTGCTCCCGCCCCGTTGGGTCTGGACTTCACATCTCCCTACCCTTTTTCCCCCCGTGTTGATGGGGTTTGGGAGCACCTTTCTCCCAAAACCGGCACCTGAGTCTCTTCTTTTTGAATGTGTTCTGCGGTGTGCGTCCATCGGACGGTCCCCCCTCTTCAGATTTAGAGAGAACACACGTTGCGCATCACTGCATACCCTCTTCTTCAAAAATTTCAAAATGCTGCTTGCCTGTGCCCGTGTTTGCGACCCCAAAAGATTCGGAACAGAAGCAGAGACCAGCGGTCCTGTACAGAACTTAGACTGCCGGCCATTTTAAGGGGGGGAACGACGATGGTTGCTCAACAGTGTTGTGTTTTTGAGAGGGGTGGAAGGAAATTTTAAGTCATGCTTGGCTGCATCCCCAACAAGGTTCATTTTTTTTTCCCCCGCGGGGGGGGCGCCGGCTCCTACCAAAGTGCGCTAAAGGAAAAGCTCACGGGGAAAAAGGTGGGGGCTGGTAACTGGGGGGGGCAGGCCACGAACCCCCCGTCCTCTCCCCTGAAACCCACGGCCACGCCACGTGCCTTATCACGACTTCTTATTTGGGGTAGATTGATAAAGAAAGTCAAAAATTTAAAGGGGCTTAAGTTGGTTATTACGCAAGATGAGTGAACACTGAAACACAAAGTTCACAATCTTGAAAGCTACCCTTTGTTACTTCTATAGTTTTGCAACCAAGTATGGATACGGATGGAAGGCGTCCCAAAAATAGATTATATTTATTTTAAATGGAAGGGCCCAGAACCAATTGGAAAAAAAAGAAAGGATGAGGCACTGAGAACGCCAGCAGAGTAAAGCACAGGCTTGAAAAGTAACTGGAGGTGTGTCACTAAAAAATAAAAAACACAGACTGGTAACACTGAAACACAATTTTTAAAAATTTGAAAGTACCCCTTTTTGTCTTTTTTAATTTTTTGAAAAAAAAAAAAAATTGGTACGGGGGGAAGCGGTCACATAATAGTTTTTATTTTTTTAAAGGGGATTGGAGCAAACCCAAAATTGGGAGAAATAAAAGGGGTGGGCACTGAACCGCTCAGCGGTACAAGCAGCAGGCTTGAAAATAACTGAGGTGAGTGCACTCAAAAAAATAAAAAACAGACTAAGTGAACACTGAAAAAACTGTTCCAATCTGTAAAGGTCCCTTTTTGTCTACTTCTATTTTTTTGCAACCAAGTAGGGATAGGATGGAAGCGGTCCACTAAAATTTAAATTGCATGGGGGGCAAGAATTAAACAAAAAAAAAAAAAAGAGTTGTGAGTGACACGTGAAATGCCACAGACGGTTGCATGCGAGAAAACTGCAGCGCCCCCCGCCTAAAAAACCTTGCAGGCTTTTTTTAAAACAACACTGGGCAAAGGAATTTTTCACGCGGTTGGGCTAGCTGCCCGACATCACAAAAACAAAAACTTAACTGTCCTCAAGTAGCACAGAAGTTCGTCCAATGAATTCACAGCACAGGCGCTAAAATGGCGGCGGCGCCTTTTTTATGATTTGCATCTTTCAGCATCCAATCACAGCCAGCCCCTTTGTTAACATGACCGCGCAGTCAGGTTTTTCCCCACTTCTTGGATTCTCATTGGCGCTAAAATCCAGTGCCTCTCAAAAGAATTTGGGACTTTCGATTCCGGGGTACATATATGGAAAAAATCGAAACAAAAAATGAAAAGGTGATACAGCTAATTTCCCCTAACCCTACTTTTTGGTATCGATCGCTCAAATAGCAAGTTTTTACACCCCATTCCCTGTTTACAAAATACGATGGTGCGTGGGGAAACACGTTTTAAATATCGCACCTGAAAAACTTTTTTT
This sequence comes from Oophaga sylvatica, assembly GCA_033576555.1. Classification (NCBI taxonomy): domain Eukaryota; kingdom Metazoa; phylum Chordata; class Amphibia; order Anura; family Dendrobatidae; genus Oophaga; species Oophaga sylvatica. Next base: position 23,282,885 of record JARQOD010000006.1, on the reverse strand, counting down.
CGTCGTTGGTGTTGCCGGCCCTTTGGCAAAATCAAGAACGAGCGTTCCTACGAAATCTTTTTCCATTTTTAAAACCGTCTCTATGGACTCCTGTCTTGATAAAATTGAATAAAGTGAGCCCACCTTCACTTTTGGGCTCTCGGGGGACTTTTTTGAAAAACCATGTCGAAGGCTGTTTAATCGTGATTTTGATGACGTTTTGAAGTACAACTTTAGGAGAAGTTCGAGGCAAATGATCATCCGTCCCCCTTTATGAACTGCAGTTGTATCGACGTGAGAGATTCAGCAGGGGGGGACACGGGGGGGTGTTAATCGGCTGGAGATTAGTTTTTAATTTTCACCCAGCCTTTTTTAAATGGATTTTTAGGCAAATACACAGGCTCATGGTTTGATTAAAAAAAGAGGCATGCAGTTTGTATCTTGAATTCTGGGGATGCTCCTTTTTTAAAGGTTGTTTTTTAAAATGCCCATGTCCATTGGGGTTTAGTCTATAAGGCATTGATATGTTAAGGGGGAATCCCCCTCAAAACGGTTCGGGGGTGCCCCCACCTGGCCACCTAAATTTCGCTTAACGAAAAAGCTTTAAAAGACAAAAAAAAAGCATGGAAATTTAAACCCTGGTCTTTAATTTTTTTTTAAAACAGGCCCGCACTTTTGCTCACAAACAACCGTTAATTGATCTTCCCTGCACAGGAAAAACGATTTCGGGCACCCCTCTTTTTGGACAAAAAATGTCGCGAGACAATGTTTTTTTAACTATTTTTTTGTTTTTTGGATGGGCCGCATGTTTGCAAGCCCCTAAACGGGGAAAAGCGGCCAAAAAGGGAAAACTCGGGGGAAAAACGTTTTTAGGAAAACTCGTTGGTTGGCCTAAAAGGGACCTTAGAAGGAAAAAAAAATAATAAAATTTTTAAAAAAAAATATCCCCGCAATTTTTTTTGGGGAAATTTTGTCAGTTTTCCCGAGAATGGGGCCCAAAAGGTCAAATTTCCCAAAGGGGAAACTCTAGAGTACTTACAGGAAATTATAATCAAAATTTTAAAATAAAAAAAGGGGTTTCACAAAAAAAGTTTAATAGCAGCTAAAAAAAAAAATGAAAAAGTCAAAAAATAAAGACAAAAACGTTAAATAACATGACTTTATTACAAAAAAAAAATGTAAAAAAAATCAAAAAAAAAAAATGGTTAAAAATAGCTTAAAAAATAAAAAAATATGTCATTTTTTTTAGTTAAAATTGACAGTCAAAAAGTTAAATATAGTTTTTGTTTTTCTTCCCTCTGTGAGGTTTTGAAAATTTTGGCTCTGGAAAAACCCCTCTGTGAGGTAAAGGGGGCCAAGTGTTCGGAGGAGATGAGGAGTGACGGAACAAGCAACATTCCCTTTTTTCGTAAAGGGGAAACTAAAAAGGGCCAGGGAAAAAATGGAAAATGGGGAAAAGGCGATGACAAGGACATTTCTGGGGGTTTGGGGGGCTTTTGATTGGAAGAACTATCAGATTTTAATGTTTTTTACGTAGGGGTTTGGAAAAGCCCAAAAATTTTTTGGGAAAAATTTTCTTTTGCTTCTTTTACAATAAACCAATTATGACAGCGAGAGCGGGGTGTTGGCAAGGAAATGACAAAAGATAAATATAGCGCAGAGTTTTTATATGAAGTCGTGGATGGTATCGACAACGCAGTCCACCCCTTACTTTTTTTTGGGGAAATGCCCGATTTTTATGATCTCGTTTACAAATTTTTTTTTTTTAAAGGGGACGCACCAAATGTTTGCACCTTACAAAAAACAGTAGCGTAGTCCCGGGGGGGGAGAGGGGGGCTGGCCCCGGGCCCCGGGGCCGGGGGGGGCCCACCCGGGGGCTACGTATGTAACTGTTGGGGTGACAGCGCCCCCATCGTTCTTCTGGGGGGACAGGGAGAATCGTTTCCCCCTCTCCGCCGGCCGCTAGGGGCCCCCCGGGGCGGGGGGGGCCTGTCCCAGGTGGGCCCCCCCCCCCTTCGGAGGGTCAGCTTCGGCTTTCAGCATTTTCAGGGGCGCTTTTTAAAAAGAGCGGTGTCCTCCATCATCCCCCTCTCAGCGTCTGCAGGGGGGGATGAGTATGCCCGGGCCAGCGTGACGCTGAGAGGGGCAGTGAGCAGGCAGGGCCGGGGGAAGAAGGTGAGTACAGTATTTGTTTTTTTGTAAAGGGGGGGATTTTTAAAAAAGACTGCATTGGGGGGCATTTAAAAACTCATATGGGGGGTGCATTAAAAATGGGCCGGGGTGCATTATAAATAGGTGCATATGGGGGGGGCATTTTTAAAAGGCTGCCTATGGGGTTCATTATAAATAAGGTTGCTATGGGGGAGGGTTATAAAAAGGTGCCTATGGGGGCATTTAAGTAGGTGCTTGGGGGGGTGATTAAAATGGGGGTATGGGGGCATTTAAGTAAAAGGTGCAAAAGGGGGGCTGCGTTTAAATGGGCCATGGGGTGCTTATAAGTAAGGCTGGGCCCCATGGGGAGTGAAAAATAAATGACTGCCTTGGGGTGCATTTTTAAAAAGGGCTAGGGGGGTGCATTATAAAGGTGCCTATGGGGGGGCATTATAAATGGCTGCATATGGGGGGTGCGTTATAAATGATGCCTTTTGGGGGGCATTTTTTAGGCTGCTAGGGGGGTGCATTATAAATGGCTGCCCCGGGGGGGATTATAATAAGGCTGCATATGGGGGGGTGCGTTTTTTAAAAGACTGCCAGGGGGGGATTATAAAAGGTGCAAGGGGGAGGATTATAAATGATGCCTATGGGGGCTTTTTAAATAGGCTGCATAGGGGAGGGAATAAAGGCTGCCATGGGGGTGCATTATAAAAAGGCTGCTATGGGGGGGGCATTTTTTAAAAAGAGCCTATGGGGTGCATTATAAATAGGCGCATAGGGGGGGATTTTAAAGGCTGCCTTTGGGGGGCTTAAAATGGTGATATGGGGACTGCGTTTAATGACTGCCATAGGGGGCCCTTATAAAAAGGTGCATAGGGGGGGGGCATATAAAAGGCTGCCTATGGGGTGCAATTTTAAAAAAAGGGGCATATGGGGGGGTGGTTATAAATGAGCCTAGGGGGGGATTATAAATAGGGGCATATGGGGGGGGAATTTTAAAGACTGCCCCTGGGGTGCATTATAAATAGCGCATAGGGGGAGTGCATTATAAATTCCAGGGGTGCATTATAAGAGGTGCATAGGGGGGTGCATTTTAAAAAAAATGTCATGGGGGCTTATAAATAAGGCTGCTATGGGGGACTGCGTTATAAATGACAGCTATGGGGTGCTTTTAAAAAAGGGTGCTATGGGGAGTGCGTTTTTAAAAGATGCCCCTTTGGGGGGCATTTAAAAGGCTGCATATGGGGGGTGCTTATTGAGCCTATGGGGTCATTATAAATAAGATGCCAAGGGGGGGGCATTAAAATTTTAAGGCGCATTGGGGGGTGCATTATAAAGACTGCCCTTGGGGGGGGAATTTAAGTAAGGCTGCTTGGGGACTGCATTATAAATGACTGCTTGGGTGCATTTAAATAAGGTGCTTTATGGGGGAGTGCATTATAAGATGCCATGGGTACAGTATAATAAGGGCCACAGGGGTGCATTTAATATAGAGTTGCCTTGGGGGTGCATTATACTACAGAGGCTCCCTATGGGGTCCCTTATAATATAGAGGTGTCTTGGGGTGCATTAAAATATAGGGCTGTCTAGGGGTTTTTATTTTTACATAGGCTGTCTAGGGGGGGAATATACTATATTGAGGACTTTTGGGTATTGCTATATGGATGCTATCTGGGGCCTCATACAGTATGGGGATTAAGGGGGGGCCAATACTTGTTGAAGCCATTAAATAGTTTGGGGACATTAAAGGGCATATAACCAGGAGGGGGTTTCATCTGTGTATAGGGAGCTGTAAGGGGGAGACTCGGACTTTAAGTTAAAGTGGGTACTTTTTTTATGGGGGAAACCCGGGGGTTACTGTGACTGTCAAAGGGGACACGGGGCTTATTACATTCTAGGAGACAAAATGCGGGCACTGTTTTCTAGGGCACTTGCACCCAGCAGTCTATTTCTAGAGGGGTCCCTTGAATTTAGAGGTCACAGAAAACCCACACACTAGGAGCAGTAATAGGGCAATCGGCCAGCGGCTCAGTATTGGGGTATCAGGTGCGTAATAAGGACACATATGGCAGAGAAGCTCGTATTGGGGTATCAGCGGATGAGGAGTTTGTACAGGTTGAAAATAGCCAATCGGTGATCGTGACAGGCTGAAAATATGAGAAGGAAATTGTTTTTTGTTGTATTTTCGCAGTCAAGTCTCGGCTGAGGGTTGTTAGGGCCAGATGGAAAAGACATAAAAAAGTAACGTTTCCCATCAGAAGGAACGTCGGGTTTTAGTCATTTCTGAAAATCTGCATGATTCTCTTTATGTTCTGTAGGACTGGTGTTTTTACCACTGACCTTTCGGCGGTAATACAATTTTGGTCTTTATATTAAAATTATTTTTGGAACGCGCGGTCATTTGCTGAGGTTCTGTGGTTAGGGGCCCACTCAGAAGTTTCGCCCCCCCTAAACCGAAACCCTAGCACGCCTTGAAAGGACAGCAAATAAAATGACTACTATCTTCTGAAGGAAGTGTAGGGTATGCCCACTATAAAGGTACTCCAAATTAGCTACCCCGCTACGATCTGTTGCGTTTGCATACTAATGAATCGTAGGGGGTTGTTCTATATCGCTAAATGCTGCCGCATTTACGTAAAGTTAACGACGCTATCGCCGTTACGATCTTTTACGACTTTAGGGTACAAAGCCCGCTAAATCGCTAAGAAAAGGTGCCACACAGCGAAAGATACTTACCCAGCGGACCCACGTAAAATAGGGTCCGGCGATTCCACGACGGCGAGATCACAGCAAACGACTGCCGGAAAAGCTGCCGCACTGAACAAAATCGCTAAGGGGACGCAAAATATGACGTTTTTTAGCACCCCGTTAGCATTTTTGTTTAGTGGGCTTCCCCTTTTAAGTGTAGAGGGATGCTCGTAGGTCAATGAGGGGGAAGGGGAAAACGTGTTTTACCTATAGTGGGTGATCGACGTTACAGCCTTCAGCTTTTAATAGAAGGACCATTCTCGCTGCAAGGTGCCCCCGGGGGGAAATATGGGGCTGATGACTCCATTGTACACGCTGAATTAAAAAAAAGAGGGGAACTTTTAAATTTTGGTTTGCTCAGTCCATTGTGGGTAGATAAGACAGCGGGAGCTTACAGAGAAAATAAGTGGATTAGAAATTGTCCGGAAGGGAAGGGTTGGGGTTCATGGGAATGGGCCGACTTCTCTGTTGGCTAAGGCCCTACAGAGGGCTCTTATTCGGCCACAGATTACGGTGTTTGGGGATTAAAACGGCTGGTGAAAGCCATGAAGGGTACAACGTAGAGGGTAAACTACATTTTAGAAAAGACAGGAAAGACAGAAAAGGTAAGGGTTGTATTTTCATTAAATCCAACTTTAAAAACCCGTGCTCAATGAGACATTGGGGGGCCGGGGACAATGTAGAGTCAGTGTGGGGTAAATGTACTGGGGTTGACAAAAAGTAAAGATGTTGTTTTCCGGGGGTTTTAGCCTAGGTTTGCTGTCGGGTAGACAGAAGGCACGGAAACAGTTCATTCAACAGCGTTGGTGAAAATGCCGCAAACCAGTTTATTAAGTCCACGCACACGAAAAAAACAATCAAAACAAAACCTGGGGTTGTTAGCCTTAATTACACTTAGATAGATCCTCTCTATCCGGGACCCAAACTCTACCCGTCTGTGCCCAAAAAAAATACACTTTTGTTACCATTGGGCTTCACAGATACTCCCGTGTTGAAGGCACCTTCCCCGACAGACTTGAGAGAGATCCATCCTATTCGTAGTCATTATCTGGAGGTTCACAAGAAACCCTGGTCCGGGGTCCTTCCTGCACCCAGACGAGACGGCTCCCCTCCTCTCAGTAATCATCAGCAGATGCTCACAGGACGCTTCCTTTGCAGGAACCCCTGTGTCCAGGTGAAGACAGCTCTAACATCTGGAGCATTCTCAAGAGACGCTTCCTTGTGCCAGGACACCTCTCTGGTCCCGGCTGAAAAAGCTCTAACCTCTTGGAGACACCTTCTGGCCTGGACCCCTTGTCCAATGAATGAGCTCTCAGTTGTGTTTGCAGACACCTATTCTGGTCTCCTAATCAAGACCTGAGTAGTTTCAGGCCTGGCTCAAGTGGTGTGAATGTGAGGTGTAGTGACCTTTCTCTCCACTAGGTTACAAGCCACACTTCCCTTATACCTAGGCGAAATGCACACCCATTCAACACAAAATTCCTTCCGTCTCACAGTTTCTACTTGTGTTTGCTACAAGCCCCCTAATTAGATGAATACTTAAAGGTGAAATACTGCAAACAAATTAAAAAAAACACCAAATAATAAGGTCCTTTTAAGGGAGATTTAACTACCGACATTCAATGGAATAGAATCTTTGGTTGTCAAAGCTGCAAGTTTCACAGTTCAGGACAATTATTTCTGTCAGTTGGTAGATAACCAACCGGGGGGGGGGGTAACCCCCTGGTCAGGTCCTGTCATATAACCAGATACGTTTCGTTCTAAGGTCGGGAGCATTTGGGAAGCAGTGCCCCAATAGGGAAGTTTCAATGTCAAATTCAAAAAAACATTTGAAAGGGGAAATTCAAAACCCTGGAACTTTAGGAAAGTGATTTCAACAAATTAAGGAAGGGTTAATTATGTAGATCGGGACTCATGGCAACTGGGGATACCGAACATAAATGCAGCAAGTTTAAGGATTTTATGGCCCAAAAATTTTGGGAAGAACAATTTTATTTCACATGATCTGCTGCCCCCTGGTTTTTTTTGTGTGTTTGACAGAGTTTTTATCACAGACAGAAATATAAAAATTTCAAAAAAAATGAGTAAAAAAGCTATTTACAGTTAGAATGAGTTAATGCAGCAATTTAATATTTTTCAGTGTTGACCCCTTTTTCTTCAGGACCCTGCAATTCTCCCTGGCATGCTCTCAATCAAATTCTGGACCAAATCTGACTGATAGCAGTCCATTTTTTGCACAAAACAATGCTTTTATTTTGTCAGAATTTTAGTTTTTTTTTGTCCACCCGTCTCTTGATGATTGCCCGATCTCGCAGCTGAAACACTTTTAAGAGACGTTCCTGGCGCTTGCTGGTCTTTCTTGGGCTCCCTGAAGCCTTTTGGCAACAATGGAACCTCTCTCCTTGAAGTTCTTGATGATGCGATAGATTGTTGACTGAGGTGCAATCTTTCTAGCTGCGATACTCTTCCCTATTAGGCCATTTTTGTGCATTGCAATGATGACTGCATGTGTTTCTTTAGAGATAACCATGGTTAACAGAAGAGAAACAATGATGCCAAGCACCAGCCTCCTTTTAAAGTGTCCAGTGGTGTCATTCTTACTTAATCATGACAGATTGATCTCCAGCCATGTCCTCATCAACACCCACACCTGTGTTAATGGAGCAATCACTGAAAAGAGGTTAGCTGGTCCTTTTAACGCAGGGCTGCAATGATGTTGAAATGTGTTTTGGGGGATAAAGTTCATTTTCTAGCCAAATATTGACTTTGCAAGTAATTGCTGTTAAGCTGATCACTCTTTATAACATTCTGGAGTATATGCAAATTGCCATTAGAAAAAGTGAAGCAGTAGACTTTGTAAAAATTAATATTTGTGTCATTCTCAAAACTTTTGGCCATGACTGTACTACTAGAATCCTGCCGAAAACTTAAACCCTCTGGTAGTAAAGTGTCAAGGAATTAAAAGAAGTCATTAAGAATAAATAAGACAGTACAAAGTTTAATAAGACAAACACAAAGGGCATTCAAAATCTTGAAGGCCGAGAATACAGAAATAGCATTTCAGGAGTATACAAATCTAAATAAGAAATGTAAAAAAGAAATCAAGCTAGCAAAGTTATCAATAACAAGATAATTATAGAGGACAAAGAAAAGGCTGAGATATTAAACATGCACTTTAACTAAACATGGCAAATCCCCCAGCTCAGGTGGCATTCATCTGCGGATACTGAGGAAATTGAGCTTAGTATCTGACCGATGTATCTCATTTTCTCAGACTCTCTTGTACAGGGGTGGTCCCACAGGATTGGAGGACAGCTGACGTGGTACTGATATATAAGAAAGGTAAGAAGGTGGATCCAGGTAACCATCGTTCGGTAAGCCTGACATCAGTAATGTGCAACATTTTTGAGGGCATCATAACAGATGACCTGCAGAGATATATTGCAGAGTATATTATAATAACTAACAACCAGCATGGATTCATGAAAAACAGGTTGTGTCTAACATGTTGGGTTTCTATGAGGAAGTAAGTGCAAGTCTGGATTTTGGTGATGTGGCTGATGTGATTTATCTGGACAAAGACATTTGATACTTTTCCACATCACAGCTTTATACTGAAGCTACAGAAGCAAGGACTGGGGGAAACTATATGCAGATGAGTAAGGCTGGTTTCACATTTGCGTCTGTGTGCGCAGCGTTTCATCCGCATAGATCCGCATGCGTCATGCATACATATCTTTAACATGGTGTACACAGAGACATGCGTACGCATGCGTCATTTCGCGGTGTCCAGCGAACGCACCATGTTGCATTTTTTGAATCATCAAAAATCTGTCAAATATGTGCAGTCATGGGCATACGGATGAATGCGTCAAAACAACGCATTACTGTCTATGGGAACGCATTGGTATGCAAGGACATGCATACGGATGCGTTCGCTACGCATGCGTTCTTCATGAGACACGCCCTTTTAGTGTCTGTCATATCGAACGCATGCGCATAAACAACGCAAATGCATGCAAAAAATGCACATGCAGCGTTTTTTTGGCGTCATGCGTAAGATGATGCGGATAAAAACCACTGCGTAAACATTTTTGCCAAATTTCCATTTTTTTCATAAATTAACGCAAGTTATATCGAAGAAATTTTACCACTAACATGAAGTACAATATGTCTTGAAAAAAACAATCTCAGAATCAGTGGGATCCGTTGAAGTGTTCCAAAGCTATAACCTCATAAAGTTACAGTGGTCAGAATTGCAAAAATTGGCTTGGTCATTAAGTACCAAATTGGCTCTGTCACTAAGGGGTTAAAAAGGCATAAAAATGTAAGAAATAATAATAATAAAAAAAACCTAATGCTCTCCTCATGGCTCACCTCTCTGGCAGCCCCGCTGCTCGCTGCCCATGTCCCGGTCCTCAGACCCTCTTCTGTCAACCATTGAGTGCCTCATTCTTGACTATAGGCTGGGACTTCCGGCTGCGACCAGGCCACGAGCTTCAGTCGAGACATCAGAACATCGTGATCTTACATTGCTCAGTGACCACCAAGGCCGGGTCGTGGGCAGAAGTCCCATGATGCACATTGTATCACTATCAACACATTGGGGGCTGTTTAATACACAAAAATGACACGACAGGTTCCCTTTACAACTATTGCAATAAGGACCAAACAAGAATAAAAGTATGTTTAAGTGATAATACAAAGCCGAGCTGCTTTCCCTGCGGGCCGCTGCGCAGACAATAGCCGGAGAGTAAATACTTGATTTACATTGAAAATTTCCTGGTTAGATTCAGCCGGTGATGACTGCAGAGTCAGCGGCCCCGGCATCAGTACGCCTGAGTGTGTCGACCCGCCACCACAATTGTGGGTTACCAGGGCAATGGGGTACTCAGAGCCGAGCCCATGGAAGTCTATGGGGTTTGTCACAGGTAGCGGTGGCTCGGTCTGTGGCCCTGGCGGTCTGGCGTATGTTGGGGGGAATATTTACAGGGGATTTGATATATTTACAGTTCGTGACGCCACCTGTAGTCTCTGGTAATTTGTACCAGCGCTGCTGTAGATCTCTGAGGGGATGGTGAGGCAGCTAGATGTCGGGTCCCCTACAGGTGGGACTCTTCCCTCAGGTCGATGGTTATGGTGGGGTTGTGCAGGCATGCAATTAAATAACTCAGTCTCACACCATCAGCGTCTTTCCATACCTTTTACTTGTAAGATGGTAAGGCAGGTCCCAGGGAGGCTGATGGGGTTGATGGAGGATGAGTTTTGAGGCAACGGCTGAGCAAGGCAGGGGCCTCCTTTACTTTCCAATGATGATGAGTCCAACCAGCATAAAGCGTAGTTCACTCCTGAAACTTCAGCTATTTCAAAGCTGTACTGCCCGGTCAGTTTTGTGGTGGAGCCTTCCAGTGATGAAACTAGGTTCTTCTATGCTTGGCCTAGCTCAAAGTTCCTATTCCACCTGACCCCTGTTACGTACTGACACTTCAAGGGCTGCTTTCTGTTACCTAAGGTCCAGTAAGCCTCTGGTTCTTTTACCACTATGCGTGAAGCTATAGTGATGCTTCGGTCTCCAGTGACCGGTGACAATGTGCAGGATACTTTAATCCTAAAGCACTTCTGATTTCCTTCCACTATGCCTTTCGACTTGCTCACACTCTCAATAGCTATCTCAGTCCATCTGCCAGTGGGGCACAGCTCTGACCAGGCTGAGGTGATCTGGCTCCCCTTTACTGGCCTCCACTTCTCTGAACTGCACACAGGTGGGATGACTCAGTACTGAGCCACCCGAGCTAGACTCTGCTCCTTCCTCCTCACAGGTCCAGGCTAGACTGCTGAATCACTACCCAATCTGAACACTCCCTGTGGGTGTGTCTAAGTGTATGTGATGTCATGAGGAGCCCTTAACCTTTACCTCTCCACTCATCCTCCTGGTATTGTGTACCAGGGCTACACATTCCCCCATGGTAAACGACAGCACTCCCGGGCTGTGAAATACAAAAAGACAATTTTGCTTATGCATTAAACATTAACATTAACTCGTCCATCCGGGAGGTAAGGATTTCTTGAACGTTGCAAACAAAACAGTAAACATAGGAAAATACAAAATATTAAATAGACATGTTCGTATAAATAAACGACAATATTCTTGTGAAGGACCCGCACCAAACCTTCAACGTGGGTCCTGGGTGGGCTGCAGGACATATGAATGCAGACCTCACTCAGTGCCTCACCACACGGGTTTTATGTTCAGAGGTAAGTCAAGGCTTCGTGTGAAACCATTATAAGGCACCTTAGTGCAACTATTTACAAGATACAGTTTTTGGGCTGGCTCAGTCCTCAGCCTCTGAGTCCATTATAAAACACAATAAGGAAAAGACACATATATATATACTTTTTACAATATTCACATTAGTTTGTTATAATTACTGCTGGTATCGAATGGGTATCTTCCCTTTTGTGATTCGCTCTGATCTACGTGGAGTAGCTTCAGGTACATTAAGTTGTGATCTGTCTGCACTGCGTAACGGCAAACTATAGAACTGCCTCAATCTTTCTATGGATCTGGCAAGCGTACTGATGGCTGGGCGGTGTGAGTCAGCTTCACCAGGGGATCCCATAGTATGGGGCGCTGCTTCTGATGATCCTTCTTGAGATTCCGTAGGTTGAGGTGTTGCTGGAGTAGGTAACTCCTGAACTGGCTCAACTGGCACCACGGGCACAACTGGAGATAGAACTTCAGGGTATGCCACACTAAACAATATCGCTAACGGGATCGCTAAAAACGTCACTATTTAGCGATCCCGTTAGCGATATTGTTCAGTGCGGCAGCTTCCAGCGACGAGCTTCCTGCTGTGATCTCGCTCGTCGCTGGAATCGCTCCGGACCCTATTTCATCGCTGGCGCTCCCGCTGGGTAAGTATCTAATCGCTGTGTGGCACCTTTTCTTAGCGATTTTAGCGGTACTTTTGTACCGCTAAAGTCGTTAAGAAGATCGCTAACGGCGATAGCGTCGTTAACTATATCGCTAAATGCGGCAGCATTTAGCGATATAGAAACAATCCCGCTAGCGATCTCATTAGTATGCAACGCTAACGAGATCGCTAGCGGGATAGCTCAGTGTGGCAGTACCTTTCCTCTTGTGGCTGATAAAACTGCAACACTGGAACTATTACAGCATCTCCCAGTCGGGGCCAATCCGCAGGAAAATCTCCCAGATCCGTGTGTATGACCTCTTCCTTTCTTTCTTCTTGATTGATGACAGGGTTCTTTTCACAAAGCTTTAAGGGTTCTGGACACAATTTCAAATGGTCTCTGGACACAGTGGTTATTGTTCTTCCTCCGTCCTTACTGATGACACAAACTTTTCTGTTGTCATATTTGGAATCTTGTACAACGTAGGGTTCTTGTTCCACTGGTTATCCAATTTGTGCATTTTCCTTTTTCTTTTTAATACCACTTCTCCAGGCATCAAAGGCTTGGCAGGAGCATTTCTGTTGTAAATATCTTCCTGTTTCTCCCGTGCCTTGTTGAGACTTTCCTCTACACAGATTTGCACTCGTCTGTACTGCTCTTGCCGATTGATGTCCCAGTTTTCAATGGCGTCGTCTGCCTCCGGTTCTACCACTCCAAGTTCTAAATCCATTGGTAGTCTTCCGGGTCTTGCTCTCATAAGATAGGCTGGAGTGCAGTTAGTGGAACTTACAGGTATATGGTTATAAAAATCAACCAAATCAGGTAGTAAGTCCGGCCATCGATTCCTGTCTTCCAACGGTATGGATCTCAACAAGTCAAGGACAATATGGTTCATTTTTTCGCAAAGACCGTTGGTTTGAGGGTGGTATGGCGTTGTTCTAATTTTCTTGCACCCGTACATGTGACAGAATTCCTTGAATAAATCAGCTTCGAAAGCAGGTCCTTGATCGGTTAATACTTGCTCCGGATACCCATGCGGTCTGCAGAAGCTTGCTTGAAAGGTTTTCGCTGCCGTCACTGCGGTCTGGTCCTTAACTGGAACAACCACCAGAAATCTGGAGTAATGGTCCACCATGGTCAAGGCGTATGAGTATCCCGATCTACTTGGCGACAATTTGACGTGGTCCAGGGCCACAATCTCCAGGGGGCGAGTCGTCCGGATAGGTTGCAGGGGTGCCTTCTGACTACCGTAGTCCTTCCTTCTGAGACCACAGGGTCCACAGTTCCGACACCACCTCTCAATGGAGCTGCGCATCCCTACCCAGTAGAACCGGCATCTTAACAGGGTCTCCAGCTTTCTCCAGCCAAAGTGTCCTGCTTGATCGTGGTATGCTTCCAACACCATTGGGACGTCTGCCTTGGGGACCACGATTTGCCAGACCATCTCATGGGTTCTGGGGTTGACGTATCTCCTGCACAACTTCTCACGGTATAGGAACAACCTGCTTTTCTCGTTCCACAGGAGCTTGGCTGACATAGGTGCATCCTTTTCCAAAGAGGAGCCTTCCTGTCTTAACAACTCCTTGATGCGGCTGACCACTGGATCACTGTCCTGAGTCTCTTTCCAGCTGTGATGGGGTAAAGGATTTAATGTTGCACCATACTGCTTTCTGTTGACTCGATGCTCGTGGACTACCCCATTTCGATGGAACGCAGGTAGCTCAATTTCTTCCAGGTCGTCCGATTCTTCTTCCGTGTCAGAGTCATGCGGCATTCGGGACAATGCGTCAGCATTAGCATTTTTTCGACCTGCCCGGTACTTGATAGTAAACTGGTAATTGGACAACCGAGCCATCCATCGCTGCTCCATGGCACCCAGCTTGGCGGTTTCCAGGTGCGTTAAGGGGTTGTTATCTGTAAAACGCAGTGAACCGATTGGAGGCCAGATAATGCTTAATCTTTCAGTAATGGCCCAGACCAGCGCCAGAAACTCCAGCTTGAAGCTGCTATAATTTTCCGGATTCCTCTCAGTTGGCCTGAGTTTTCTGCTGGCATATGCGATGACTTTTTCTTGGCCATTCTGCTTCTGACTGAGAACTGCTCCTAAACCTTCATTACTGGCGTCGGTGTACAACAGGAACGGTTGGCTGTAATCAGGATAGGTTAAGATCTCATCACCTGTAAGGATCTTTCATCTTTTGGAATGCTTCAGCCTGTTCCTTACCCCAATTAAAGGGAGGGTTTCTGCTCTTTAGGGATTGTCCTACTAGGAGGTCCTGTAAAGGGGCTGCCTTCTTCGTGTAATCTTTCACGAATCTCCTGTAGTAACCCGTGAGTCCCAGGAACTGTCGCACTTCCTTAAGGTTCTTCGGCTCCGGCCACTTCTGGATGGCAGTGACTTTCTCTGGGTCCGGCGCTACTCCTTCCGAACTGACGATGTGCCCCAAGTATTGTACCTTCTGTTTGAGTAGATGGCATTTTGAGGTTTTAATTTCATCCCGTACCTGGACAGAGACTCAAATACTTCTGCCAGGTGCTTCAGATGATCCTCATAAGTCTTGGAATACACGATAACGTTGTCTAGGTATAGCAGCACGGTTTCAAAATTGAGATGTCCCAGGCAGTTCTCCATCACTCTCTGAAATGTTCCTGGGGCACTACTGAGCCCAAACGGCATTCTGTCGAACTCACAGAGCCCCATTGGGGTGGTGAAAGCCGTTTTCTCACGATCCTCCTCAGCCACAGCCACTTGCCAGTAACCACTAGTCAGATCGAGGGTAGAAAAGTAGTTAGCCGTTTTCAGAGCAGCTAATGATTCCTCTATACGTGGTAACGGGTATGCATCCTTGTGTGTTATGCGGTTCACCTGCCTGTAATCCACACACATTCTCATACTACCATCTTTCTTTTTAACCAGAACTAGAGGGGCTGCCCAGGGGCTGCAACTATCCCTTATCACCCCGGCTTTCTTCATATCATGCAACATTTCTTTAGCCTTCTGATAATGGGCTGGGGGTATAGGCCTATACCGCTCCTTGATGGGAGGATGACTGCCTGTAGGGATATGATGTTGGACTCCCTTAATTACCCCAAAATCAAGTGGGTGCTTGCTAAACACTTGGGCATACTCTTGCACCACCCGTAATACCCCTTGCTTCTGGTGAGCGGGAGTGGTGTCCGACCCAACATGGAGTTGCTGACACCATTCCGCCACCTGGGTTGCCGGGTCATTATCCTCCGCTATTTGGCGGGAGTCTAAGGACTCAGCCGGGAGAATAGAATTATTGTCGACAGCATGAAGTTTAGCAATGGTTGCATAACGGGGTAAATTTACCTCATCATCTCCCCAATTGAGAAGCCGTACCGGTACTCTTCCATTCACCACTTCTACTACTCCTCTAGCAGTCATAAGTGTAGGTCTATGTTCTGAATGGTGGGGTTCTACTACAGCTTGGTAATTCTGTCCTCTCAGACCTATGGCTGCCCTGCACCAGATGATCATTTCACTCATTGGGGGTATCACAATAGGATCCGAGTCAGTGACCCGTACATTACCAATTTCGCCGTCTGTAAGCTTCGCTTGCTGCTGACACACCAGGGCCCGGATCTCTCTTTGGATTACTCCTTTCTGCCTTGGTCGGGCAATCTCAGCGAGCTGTTGGAGTAAGAACACAACTTCTCCCAAACAATTACTGATAATGTTAGTACCCAAAATTATATTTAAACCGTTCTCCTCATTTACAGTCTTTACTACCAGAAGCCCCTGATCTTTCAACTCCTCTCTGCCCACCTTTACATCTACACATTTTGTCCCGAGTACTTCTACAGGAAGACCATTAGAAGCATACACGGTAAAGTCAGGGCTCGGGGGTTTAAGACTGTCCATTGACCAGTACTTAGTATATAGGGCATCAGGTATTAGGGTCACTTGGGACCCAGTGTCTAACAATGCCGGAACTGCAATACCATCTAAGATGATAGACAGGTAGGGTCGCCCACCCACATACCTGCGGTTCCAGTCTAGGGGGCCTGACGGGTATTCTCCTGGGTGTTGGCCCTTGGACCCAGGTTCTGCCCGTTTAAAGGACACTGTGGAGACATATGACCTTTCCGGTTGCATCGGTAACAGATGATCTCTCGACGAGGAGGGTGTTGATCAGAGGTCGCTCCTGGGGGTGGCGTTGTCCTCCTCCGGGGGGGCGACGTCTTCTTTCTTCTCCGGTGCATCCACGGGACGTCTTCTGGGCAGTCAGCTAACAAGATCTTCCCTTCCTCCTCTTTCCGCAGCTGCAGGGCACTCATCACAGCAGCCAGATTTTTAGTCAGCTGGCGCACCTCTGAGCGCAGACAATCCAATTCACTGGGAGGTGTCATCTGCGCTTTGGCTTCGGCCACTAACGGGGAACAGGGGGTTACTGCCGGTTCCAGAGTGACTTCAGCCTGATGATGTTGGGTTGCCACCTCAGGTTTGCCCAGGGGCCGCAGCCCTTTTATTGCCATGTCTTTTAGGGCATCAAAGGTAGCATCCGGATGATCTAAGGACCACCAATTTACAGTTCTGCGTTCCTCTTGGGATCTCAATCCCTGTATAAATTGTTCTTTCAGCATTTTATTCTCATCGGTAGCATTTAAATTATTAATCTGCTTAAGAGCTCTCAGGGCTCCTTGTAGTCGGCAAGCGTAGTCCCGGATGCTGTCACCTGGCTGTTGTGAACAGTGATAGAAGGCCATCCGGAGATCCGTTTCTGTGCGGTCTTCAAATATGGCATGCAGCTTAAGGAAGATCGCAGGTACCGACTCCTGATCAACGGTATCCCAAGTCTCCACTTCCCTCTCAGCAGCGCCAGTTAGCTGCCCTATTAGCACAGCAGCTTTTTATCTCTCAGGCATGGAGTACATTTCTAGGATGCTGCATAACTTCCGCTTGAAGCCTGCTAATGTGCCTGGCTCACCGCTGTACTGGGGAAGCCATTTCGCCCCTGGTATATATGGAAGCGTTAGTGGCATGATCGGGACTACCGGACTGGGTGCTGGACCTGCACCCCCATCTGGCACTACAATACCAGGCGGTGCGGGATTGGGGCCTCCGGCCGGGGCCGCACTGTCAGCCGGTTGTTGTGACATCTTAGCGCCCCCTTGGTTAAACGGAGCCTACCGGTTTCAGATGCTGCTACTTCACAGGCACAGCAGTGGGAACAGCACCTTCGTCGCAGGCGCTCTGATGTCAGAGCGTTCACTTCCTGTTGCAGGACCTGCCGCTGAGTCAGAGCCGGGGGCGTGTCCAAGACTTTGCGCGCTCTTTCAGGTACGCCCACCTTCTTCTCCAGCGCCTTAGGGCGCGAATCTGGAGGCAAATATGGCGGTATTTGGCGCCAAACAACAGCAACAGTCTTTTTCACCAAAACACTCCACAGGCACACAGGGCTCGCAATGCTGCAAGTTTCGTATCCTGTTCGTGACGCCAAAGTTTTTGTGTCGACCCGCCACCACAATTGTGGGTTACCAGGGCAATGGGGTACTCAGAGCCGAGCCCATGGAAGTCTATGGGGTTTGTCACAGGTAGCGGTGGCTCGGTCTGTGGCCCTGGCGGTCTGGCGTATGTTGGGGGGAATATTTACAGGGGATTTGATATATTTACAGTTCGTGACGCCACCTGTAGTCTCTGGTAATTTGTACCAGCGCTGCTGTAGATCTCTGAGGGGATGGTGAGGCAGCTAGATGTCGGGTCCCCTACAGGTGGGACTCTTCCCTCAGGTCGATGGTTATGGTGGGGTTGTGCAGGCATGCAATTAAATAACTCAGTCTCACACCATCAGCGTCTTTCCATACCTTTTACTTGTAAGATGGTAAGGCAGGTCCCAGGGAGGCTGATGGGGTTGATGGAGGATGAGTTTTGAGGCAACGGCTGAGCAAGGCAGGGGCCTCCTTTACTTTCCAATGATGATGAGTCCAACCAGCATAAAGCGTAGTTCACTCCTGAAACTTCAGCTATTTCAAAGCTGTACTGCCCGGTCAGTTTTGTGGTGGAGCCTTCCAGTGATGAAACTAGGTTCTTCTATGCTTGGCCTAGCTCAAAGTTCCTATTCCACCTGACCCCTGTTACGTACTGACACTTCAAGGGCTGCTTTCTGTTACCTAAGGTCCAGTAAGCCTCTGGTTCTTTTACCACTATGCGTGAAGCTATAGTGATGCTTCGGTCTCCAGTGACCGGTGACAATGTGCAGGATACTTTAATCCTAAAGCACTTCTGATTTCCTTCCACTATGCCTTTCGACTTGCTCACACTCTCAATAGCTATCTCAGTCCATCTGCCAGTGGGGCACAGCTCTGACCAGGCTGAGGTGATCTGGCTCCCCTTTACTGGCCTCCACTTCTCTGAACTGCACACAGGTGGGATGACTCAGTACTGAGCCACCCGAGCTAGACTCTGCTCCTTCCTCCTCACAGGTCCAGGCTAGACTGCTGAATCACTACCCAATCTGAACACTCCCTGTGGGTGTGTCTAAGTGTATGTGATGTCATGAGGAGCCCTTAACCTTTACCTCTCCACTCATCCTCCTGGTATTGTGTACCAGGGCTACACATGAGCATCTTGTGCCGTAAGCATGAGAATCTTTACAATCCGTATAAAGCAAAGGTGGCAAAGTATAAACACTCAAATACAACTTACTATAGTAAAACAAACAATAATATATATTTTATAAAATGCAAACATCATATAACTTCTAGTTGGATTTGTAACTTCTTTTAAACTGAATATCTATGTCTGCCTCCAGCTCCTCTCCTTCCCCTTTCTCCATAGAATCTTATGAGCACCAACTGTCAGCTTTTATCTCAGTAAAGGGAAAACTGAACACATTATTTCTTTAATTATCCATGTTTGTTATTACATTGTAATTGTCACACAATGGAATGATGCTAATTGCAGAAAAACCATAGCCAGGGTAGACTAACCAATAGGGCACTATCCAAGGGCCTATAGCCAAAGGTGGGTATTTTCCTTTAGAACCTAACAGTGATTTTCCATGTTCCTAAACTAAGTACCCCTTACTATAATTACATCAGAGTACCCCTAAGGCTTTACTGCATTTTATAACCCAGCTGTAATGAGTCGATGTCTGAGACCATAGCAGGAAAAGAAAATTAACTACATACACGCCATGAATGCAACGTTCAGGTTGCTTAATACTAAGAACTATGAGATCCTTCCCTATCCCTAAAGCTAATGGCGCCCTAGTTATTCCTGCTCTCTGGATTACTTCTGATGGTAAAGACACCGGGGCCACGTGCCTTGTTGAACTTCTAAATCACGCCTTATCCTAGAGAAGTGGGAAGCTGTAGTGTATAAGAATACACAAACCAGACTAACAGGGGAAGATGTACAGGGATAAACGAGAATACCAATCATACAAATATGAACTCACAAACAACAGAGTGGAACACCAAGAAGTAAAGGAAGGAAAAACTAAATAGAAAAGGATGAGGACATGCACACAGACAAATCTCCAAGCAGCAGTCTTCTGAACAATACTCCAAACGCCTCCTGAAACAACCAACACCGCCAGCTCCAGAACCAGGCAGTATGAAACTAACACTGACAATCCCTTCTTGCCAGAGACAAGTATATATAGCAGAGGGGAGTGCCCAACACTGAACAGCTGAGACCATCAAAGCAGGAAAGCTCCAGGAGCTCTCAACTGAACAGATTAACCCCTGCACTGCTAGCAGAAACCTGTGCTGTTTAATATGATGGTGAAGTGCTTCTAATCAGTGCAGGAGTATGTGAAATCAGACCCTGCGGTCTTCAGACCCCTCTCTATTGCGGTAAACGCATGGCAATCTCATGGGCACTGACATAAAATTGTTCTTCACTTTACTTGGAAATTTGGACAATGGTGCTCTGGTATTACAAAATATTTGGGCACAGGTTGTAAGAAATAGCTTTCAGGACCAATTAGCTTCTACATCCTCTATGTTTCACTGTACAGAGCAAACTGAAGGATGAGTTACCAATGAAACCGTCAGTGAGTTTGTTCTGTCACCAGTTTATTAACCTTCTTCTTTTTCTGAACTTTTCTAAGCTTGTTTATGACCACAATAAAGTTGAACTGAGCTTTGATGTGGTCATAAATCAGCAAATAAGTTTGATGGAAAATATGTCATCTTTAATTCCTTCCTTTTTAACGTTGACCATTATTATCTGCATTCAAAATGTGTGCTGACAGTAAGGAGATGTTAGGACTGACTTTACTACATTAGTGCTGCAAATGGGCTTTCATAAAAACAATATAATTAAAACTGTACTACAAGATAGCCACTAAGATTTTCTGATTCCATGAAGAATGTAAATTCAACCTCTGGGCACTAGCACAAAAAATGAAATCAGTAATGTATAGAAAAAATATTGGGCCCCTTATCAAAACTAAGACTGGGCACTACATCCACTGAGCGCAGCATTAACGCTAATTAAATGATGAAACTCTGTCTGCCCGCAGCCGTCACTAAGGGGAGCTACATACAAATGGATGTTTACAGCTGGTGTGAAAATCTCCATGCAGCAAGCGCCTCTTAGTGGTGGCAGCAAGCAAATGAGACAGTGTGATGAGAAGCACAGGAATCAGTTCAGTACGTGACACGGGAGTGACTGCAAGGGGCTCATTTATCTGCACTTATTCAGTATTGGCTGAACAAGCAAAGAAAGGTGGCACTCACCATCCATGTAACAGTCCTTTATTCCAAGTCCTTAAAACATTACAGCTAGAGAAGAGCGTGGACACTTGATGGACGACGGATGTTTCGGGCTGTCCGCGCTTCAACAGGACCCAGTGAGTGCCACCTTTCTTTGCTTGTTCAGGACTACGTTTGTCTGTTTTTTCATGGTGTGCACCCGAGTTCCTATTTGCACATGCTTATTAGACGCTTAAGTGGAAAAAAAGTAATGTCAGGACTCATTCAGACATCAGTAATTTCCACGTATGAGAAAAATGGACCAATTATTCTGATCAGAATGAAAACCACAAATAATGCTTATATGAGAAAATCAGACATGTGAACGAGCCCTCAGTCTGTTGCTGCTAATGTACATGTGAATTTCCTAAAAGAACAGAAAGTACAAGTCTACAATACCCCATTGGCTAGTAAGAAAATTGCAAGTTTATTTTTATTTTTTTTTTTTTAATAAAGATCATCATGATAAGAAAAATTATAAAAGTTACCAAAAATAAATAAATCAAAATAAAAAAATATGTGTTTAACATAAAACTTTAATCATTAGCTCATTTTTGGATGACACGTTGTCTTCAATTAGCATAATCAGTTACAAGGTTACATAGGTTGAAAAAAAGACCTAGGTCCATCAAGGTCAACCTTTCTACAATAGTATTTTAGACAGACTCAACTAACATGAATATTATAAAGCCACCCAGTGTCAAATCTGCGATTCCTCCTCAGCAGACCCATCTGATGATTTCCGGTCCAGAAGGTCCCAATTATATTTCTGCTCCGATGCAGGCTGGGTATACAGAGCGATGTCCGGGACTTTTATTCCGTTTGTTTATTTGTAAACAGGCAACAGAATGTGACATTACGTCTCATGTCACAATCCTGATTGCGAGGACGCTCTGAAGTCCTCCTCCATAAAACGACCGACGCTGCTCTTCTTTCCCTCCATCAAGCCCTGAGCTGCATTAAACATAAAGCGAGCGGACGGCGTAAATCTCTGCCGTGCCCAATAATTCAATCATTATTATGTGATAGAGCAGGAATAATGATGTTTTGCAGTTCGATGTTCAGATGTGAAGACAGGCCGTATGCAGAGAACGCAATGTGGAGAGTGAGGGCAGTATTCATCTCCGCAGCCAAACACAATTACCAACAAGAAGGAGCTGTCAGCTGGAAATCTCCAGTGCCAATCTCCGCGCCCATATCCATTCCTTCACTTCTGATGGTAATCTGTCTCATCTGGGGCAGCAAGGACACGAGGAGCTGCCAACAGCCACTCCAAGTCCTTGAGATGTCCTCTTTGGGCAAGTTGGAAAAACCACCAGTCACCTTTTCAGTAGCTCCTGGCAGGGTTTAGATAGTCTTCCCAGACTTTAATTTGGCAAGCTTGCCTAGGTATGTAGCAATATACTATCCCCCCTTCTTTTTTGCTGCATGAGGGGCCATTCAGGATCCCGGGAAAGATTGTGGGAGCTGTAATAATACCAGACATAATGCAGCTTTCATTAGATAAAGGCCAATTGTGTCATGTTTCCAGATTTATCAATCAGACCACTTAAAGAAGCCCTCCTCCTCCTCTTCCTTCCATCAAAATTTGTATCCTCTTAATATATTGCAGTCATCATATTGTACAGCACTGTGTACTTACAATTGCTCATTTTGCCTTTCTACCCAGATGATTCTTCTCTTTTCCATTAGGTCTATGATATCACATGATTAAAAACTGACTGATTCCTCCTAAGCTCCATGCAGAAACAGGAGGTCTCTTTTCCCTACATAAGTCATCATTAGAACTACAGTTCTATATCACTGCAAAGCTGGCAAAGATAAGCTCCACCTCTTCTTCAACTCCTGACCCAGCCACTCCGCTCCTGCCCTGCCAGGGACTTTGCATTGATGTAAAATTGAAATTCTAATGATGACTCATGCAGGGAAAAGATATTTCCTGTTTCTACATAGAGCTTAGAAAGATTCAGCTTGTCGGTTTTTTTAATCACATGATGTCAGAGACCGAACAGAAAAAAGATGAAGTAACTGTGTAGAAAAGCAGAATGAGCAATTGCCATATAATATGGCATAAAATATGATGATTGCAATATATTTAGAAGATATACATTTTGGCTTCTTTAAAGTGTACAATGTCCCTTTATGCAAAACCTGTAGGCATGGGCGTACCCACCGTGGGGCAGGGGGGGGCCGTTGCCCCCCCTAGGAGCAGGGGCGCGCCGTGCCAAGATGAGGCCATCGCATCAGCCGCCCCTTTAAAAGGTGCTTCTGGGCTGGCTGCGACTCACATACTAGACTGTATGGGCTCTTTCCAGCGGTGTGACATCGTTCCCGGGGGCGTGTTCTGCAAAGCCAGGAAGCCAGGAAGAGAAGCCGTGTGCTTGCTGCAGGAGGGAAATCTGAGGTCAGTCAGAGTCCTCAGTGACATAGGAGGATTTATTAATTAATGGGTTGATGTCTCCTTATCTACAGTAATATATACCTGACAGGAGCCCGTACAGTCTATATCTACAGTAATATATACCTGACAGGAGCCTGTACAGTCTATATCTACAGTAATATATACCTGACAGGAGCCCATACAGTCTATATCTACAGTAATATATACCTGACAGGAGCCCATACAGTCTATATCTACAGTAATATATACCTGACAGGAGCCCGTACAGTCTATATCTACAGTAATATATACCTGACAGGAGCCCGTACAGTCTATATCTACAGTAATATATACTTGACAGGAGCCCGTACAGTCTATATCTACAGTAATATATACCTGACAGGAGACCGTACAGTCTATATCTACAGTAATATATACCTGACAGGAGCCCGTACAGTCTATATCTTCAGTAATATACTGTATATCTGACATACAGAGGCTGGGCTGGGGCTGATGTATATACAGGTGCTGGTCTGGGGCACATTATTAAAAGAAGGAGACAATGATGGGGCATATTACTACAAGAAGGGGACAATGATGGGGCATATTTCAGGGTGGAATCTACTTGCATTCCATGCTTAAATCTATCTATCTATCTATCTATCTATCTATCTATCTATCTATCTATCTATCTATCTATCTATCTAAAAAGAAGAAAATTAGAGCAGCACAAAGAAAGAGTCCTGGTGCAGAGCCCCCCAGGCAAATACCAAACATCAATTATAGAAATCCAGACAAATTGGAGGCAGCACACCGTTTGTAGTGAATAAAAAGCTGTTTAATAAGACCAAAAGGCGACGTTTTGGTCCAAACAACAGAACCTTTCTCAAGGCTTGAGAAAGGTTTGTGTTGTTTGGACCGAAATGTCGCCTTTTGACCTTATTAAATAGCTTTTTTTTTCACTACAAACTATGTGCTGCCTCCAATTTGTCTGGTTTTCTATCTATCTATCTATCTATCTATCTATCTATCTTTCATTTTTTTTCCCCAAAGATCAATCTAATTGCTGTGTTTAGAAAGGGTAGTGTGAATGGCTCAGTGTCAGTGTGTGATAAACACGCATGAGCTTGAAGTCCCCCTGCTGAACAGAAGAGAAGACTGCAAAGGTAAGCCTAAAATCAATAAATTGTTTACATAATAGGATTGATCATGGTGGTATTTCTCCTTGTATGTGATATTATTGGTCTTGGTATAAGGAATTATGTTGTGTATGGCGTTCATTTTCGTTTTATTCACATTTTTTGTTCTTATATTTTACAACCTGAGCGACCATGGCTTGCCCCCCCCTAGTTTTGATCCTGGGTACGCCCATGCCTGTAGGAAAGCTTGATCTTGCTGCCCCCATACCCTCCTACTAATCAAAACTGCTGTGGAGCATATGTCCATCTAATATGTTGAGAAACTGTCCTGGTTCTCATACTCTGTAACTTGCTACTTTTTGAACAGTGAATTCCTATTCATTAGCATTCTGCCAGTACTATAGGTGCTAGAACTTCCTTTCCCTCACTTCACAGCATACAATGTTCCTGTCATTGTGCAATGGGTTGCCTGCCCTGAGTTGAAAGCCATCTTTTCTGTTATAGTTTGACAAAAAAAAAGAGGAGGAGCAGAGAGACACAGCCCTACCACCACTTCCTAATCCGCCTCATTGTCTCTGCTGCTGGGGAGGGATTACACTCAATAACAGACAGCAGACAAGTTAGACAGAAGGGAGACACCTAGTGGCCGGTACTTTACAGTGATTTTTCAAACTGAGAAAGTAATTCTGGGGAAATAGAGCATTTCAGTTTATTGAAATATCTTTGACCATTTAAAAGGGATTTATCATCAGAAAATGACCTATTGTTTGGTTCGGGTATTTGTGTGAAATAGATTTTTTTTTTTTAAAGAAAAATATTGACAATGTTTTTTATTTAATAATCGCACTTTATATTAAAAATAGAAAAATATTTAGAATTGAGAGTCCTCAGTGGTTGATACCTTTCCTGTATATTAAAAATAGAAATTTTCGAAATGACCTGTACAGAAGATAGTGTCAGAGTCAGTCTTTAGCTGCTAACATCCATTTGGATTTGCCGAAAGAACAGAAAGTATGAGTCTATAATATCCCAAAGATAAAGTTTGAGGATAAAGAAGGGGTAAAGCGCTCATAGGGTGACACCATGTAGCCGACAGAAAGAGGACGCCTCTGGTTGCTTGTAAGTAAGTGATGCTGCTGCCCCATCCCGTGTAAACAACGTAGAACAGGGGTCCACAATCTGTAGCTTGAAAGCCACATGTGGCTCGTGGGCCTGTTATGTGTGGCTCGCGGCTGTCTGCCATCTTGGTGCATTAGCACCAGGTGTAGTAAACAGCTATTAAATGGGTCGTCCACTACTAGGACAACCCCTTCTCATACCCCATGCTTGGCCCGATAAAATAAAAAAAGCCTATACTCGACTCCTGTGCTGGTGCCGTTCCTGCGGTGACGGCACTTGCTCTTTCCGGGGCTCCGGTGTGGTTGTTGTGACATGTGACCCTGGCGCCCAATCAGTGCTGGCGTCACTGTCCCCGCCTTCAGAGAAATCCAACATGAAGAGGAAGTCCGGGGCTGCAGCTGATCTCTGACTTCCTCTTAATGTTCAATATGACAGGAGGCGGGGACAGTGACTGATTGGGCGCCGGGGTCATGTGTCCCAACACCACACGAGAGTCCTGGGGAGAGCGAGTGCCGACACCGCAGGAATGACACCGGCACAGGAGGTGAGTATAAGCTTTATTATTTTGTGAGGGGAATGAGAAGAAGTTGACCAAGTAGTGGACAACTTCTTTAAGAGTAGATCGCTTGATGAAAAGATAGGAAACACTGGAGCTTGGCACACTGCCTTGGTGTGATTTCAGGGAAAAGCTTTGGCTGTTATTATACCGGTAATGGGGGCTCTCGGTGTCACTACTATGCGTGGGGCTGGAGCTGGATTTGGCTCGAGTCCCTCTCTCAGAGCTGAATGTGGCTCTCAAGATCAGAAAGGTAGAAGCTTCATATCAAAACGCTGCACTACAGTAGGAATAATGATCCGAGTAGCCAGGGGCTGCGAAAAATTTGGGTTGCTTTATTTGTGATGTTCAGAATCTACGCAATTTACAGAAATGTTCTGTACCAATAGAAATGCTGGAGTAGGTATCACATTATACACATACTGTATGTGTGCCTGTCAGATGGGGCATCATCATTGCTGTCCCCATTGGCGCTCACAATCTAGATTCCCTATCAGGATGTCTTAGGAATGTGGGAGGAAACCAGAGAACCGGGAGGAAACTTACACACACATGGGGAGAACATACAAACTCCTTGCAGATGTTGCCGTTGGTGGGATTTGAACCCAGGACCCCAGTGCTGCAAAGCAATAGTGCTAACCACTGAGCCACTGTGATTCCAATAGGTGGATTCCATTACCTGACCTACAATTAGCTAGGACAGGCTATACATTACCCACCATATCCCAGTGCGTAAAGCAAAAGTAAAAAAAAAAACAGGTTCTTCCCACTGCCAAGTCTAATTTAAAGAAGTTCCATCTTGGAAACCATTTTTATTTTGCCAACACATCTGTGAGGATTTTCTGGTGTCAGTGTCTCGACCACGCACCACAATTGTGGGTTTCCAGGGATATGGGGTACTCGGAGCCGAGCCATGAAAGTCTATGGGATTTGTCACTGGTAGCGGTGGCTCGGTCTGTGGCCCTGGCGGTCAGGGCGATGATGGGGGAATTATTTACAGGGGATTTGGTAGATAACAGTTCGTGACGCCACCTGTAGTTTTCTAGTCACTAAGACCAGCGCTGCTGTAGATCTCTGAGGGGATGTTATGGCAGCTAGATGACGGGTCCCCCACAGGTGGGACTGTCCCTCTGAGTCTATGGTTATAATGATGTAGGGTGCAGTTGTGTAGCCCTGGTACACAATACCAGGAGGATGAGTGGAGAGGTAACAGTTAAGGTCTCTTCATGACATCATGTACACTTCTGACACACCCAGCAGGGGTGTGGAAGGGAGTGATTTTTAGTCAGTCAGTTTCCTGTCCTTGGACAGAGTAGACGTGTCCAGTTTGAGCCTGTCATCAGTTCAGAACGTGGAGGCTGGTACAGGTGGTCTAATTCACCTTAGTCTAGTCAGAGCTGTGCCCCACTGGAAGAAAGACTGAACTATCTATTAAGAGTCGAGCAAATCGAAGGGCAAAGTGGAAGGAAGATTATTGGAAAAGTGCGTTTGGCTTGGAAGAGTCCTGCACATTGCTACCGGTTACTGGGGACCGAAGGATCACTATTAGCTACAAGCATAGTGAAGAGAAAACCAGAGATTTACCGGACCCTAGGTCGCGGCAAACAAGCCCCATATAGTCAGTACGTAACTGGGGTCAGGGGAAGTGAAGACTTTGAGTCTCTGCAGGACAAAATAAGAATTCAGCTCCCTCATAGAAAGGCTCCTAACACTAAATTGACTGGGAAGCACAGCTTTGGATAAGCTGGAATCATAGAGGGGACTACGCTTCAGGCTGGTCGTACTCATCTTCATTGGACAGTAAAGGAGGCCCCTAAGTTGCTTAGCTGTTGCCTCAAAGCTCATCCTCCACCAACCCCATCAGCCTCCCTGGGACCTGCTTGAACATCTTACAAGTAAAGGTATGGAAAGACGCTGACCGTGTGAGACTGAGTTATTATTGCATGCCTGCACAATCCCTACCTAACTACCGACCTGAGGGAAGAGTCCCACCTGTAGGGGACCCGACATCTAGCTGCATCACCATCCCCTCAGAGATCTATAGCAGCGCTGGTACAAATTACCAGAATACTACAGGTGGCGTCACGAACTGTATATAAACCTATCCCCTGTAAATACATCCCCAACATACGCCAGACCGCCAGGGCCACAGACCGAGCCACAGCTACCTGTGACAATCCCCATAGACTTCTACGGGCTCGGCTCTGAGTACCCCATTGCCCTGGTAACCCACAATTGTGGTGGCGGGTCGACACAAAACTTTGGCGTCACGAACAGGATACGAAACTTGCAGCATTGCGAGCCCTGTGTGCCTGTGGATTGTTTTTGTGAAAAAGGACTGTTTGCACTTTTGGCGCCAAAATCGCCATTTTTGTCGCCATATTCGCGCCCTAAGGCGCTGGAGAAGAAGGTGGGCGTACCTGAAAGAGCGCGCAAAGTCTTGGACACGCCCCGGCTCTGACTCAGCGGCAGGTCCTGCAACAGGAAGTGAACGCTCTGACATCAGAGCGCCTGCGACGAAGGTCCTGTTCCCACTGCGGTGCCTGTGAAGTAGCAGCATCTGAAACCGGTAGGCTCCGTTTAACCAAGGGGGCGCTAAGATGTCACAACAACCGGCTGACAGTGCGGCCCCAGCCGGAGTCCCCAATCCCGCACCGTCTGGTATTGTAGCGCCAGATGGGGGCGCAGGCCCTGCACCCAGTCCGGTAGTCCCGATCATGCCACTAACGCTCCCATATATGCCTGGGGCGAAATGGCTTCCCCAATACAGCGGTGAGCCAGGCACATTAGCAGGCTTCAAGCGGAAGTTATGCAGCATCCTAGAAATGTACTCCATGCCTGAGAGACAAAAAGCTGCTGTGCTAATAGGGCAGCTAACTGGCGCTGCTGAGAGGGAAGTGGAGACTTGGGATACCGTTGATCAGGAGTCGGTACCTGCGATCTTCCTTAAGCTACATGCCATATTTGAAGACCGCACAGAAACGGATCTCCGGATGGCCTTCTATCACTGTTCACAACAGCCAGGTGACAGCATCCGGGACTATGCTTGCCGACTACAGGGAGCCCTGAAAGCACTCAAGCAAATTAACAATTTAAATGCTATCGACGAGAATAAAATGTTGAAAGAACAATTTATACAGGGATTGAGATCCCCAGAGGAACGCAGAACTGTAAATTGGTGGTCCTTAGATCATCCGGATGCTACCTTTGATGCCCTAAAGGACATGGCAATAAAAGGGCTGCGGCCCCTGGGCAAACCTGAGGTGGCCACCCAACATTATCAGGGTGAAGTCACTCTGGAACCGGCAGTAACCCCCTGTTCCCCGCTAGTGGCAGAAACCAAAACGCAGGTGACACCTCCTAGTGAATTGGACTGTCTGCGCTCAGAGGTGCGCCAGCTGACTAAAAATCTGGCCGCTGTGATGAGTGCCCTACAGCTGCGGAAAGAGGAGGAAGGGAAGATCTTGTTAGCTGACTGCCCAGAGGACGTTCCGTGGATGCACCGGAGAAGAAAGAAGACGTCACCCCCCCGGAGGAGGACAACGCCACCCCCAGGAGCAACCTCTGATCAACACCCTTCTCGTCGAGAGATCATCTGTTATCGCTGCAACCGGAAAGGTCATCTGTCTATACAGTGTCCTTTAAACGGGCAGAACCTGGGTCCAAGGGCCAACCCCCAGGAGAATACCCGTCAGGCCCCCTAGACTGGAACCGCAGGTATGTGGGCGGGCGACCCTACCTGTCTATTATTCTAGATGGTATTGCTGTTCCAGCATTGTTAGACACTGGGTCCCAGGTGACCCTAATACCTGATGCTCTATATACCAAGTACTGGTCAATGGACAGTCTTAAACCTCCGAGCCTTGACTTTACTGTGTATGCTTCTAATGGTCTTCCTGTAGAAGTACTCGGAACAAAATGTGTAGATGTAAAGGTGGGCAGAGAGGAGTTGAAAGACCAAGGGCTTCTGGTAGTAAAGACTGTAAATGAGGAGAACGGTTTAAATATCATTTTGGGTACTAACATTATCGGTAATTGTTTGGGAGAAGTTGTGTTCTTGCTCCAACAGCTCGCTGAGATTGCCCGACCAAGGCAGAGAGGAGTAATCCAAAGAGAGATCCGGGCCCTGGTGTGTCAGCAGCAAGCGAAGCTTACCGACGGCGAAATTGGTAATGTACGGGTCACTGACTCGGATCCTATTGTGATACCCCCAATGAGTGAAATGATCATTTGGTGCAGGGCAGCCATAGGTCTGAGAGGACAGAATTACCAAGCTGTAGTAGAACCCCACCATTCAGAACATAGACCTACACTTATGACTGCTAGAGGAGTAGTAGAAGTGGTGAATGGAAGAGTACCGGTACGGCTTCTCAATTGGGGAGATGATGAGGTAAATTTACCCCGTTATGCAACCATTGCTAAACTTCATGCTGTTGATAATAATTCTATTCTCCCGGCTGAGTCCTTAGACTCCTGTCAAATAGAGGAGGACAATGACCCAGCAACTCAGGTGGCGGAATGGTGTCAGCAGCTCCATGTTGGGACGGACACCACTCCCGCTCACCAGAAGCAAGGGGTATTACGGGTGGTGCAAGAGTACGCCCAAGTGTTTAGCAAAAATCCACTTGATTTTGGGACAATTAAGGGAGTACAACATCATATCCCTACAGGCAGTCATCCCCCCATCAAAGAGCGGTATAGGCCCATACCTCCAGCTCATTATCAGAAAGCTAAAGAAATGTTGAATGATATGAAGAAAGCTGGGGTGATAAGGGATAGTTGTAGCCCCTGGGCAGCCCCTCTAGTTCTGGTTAAAAAGAAAGATGGTAGTATGAGAATGTGTGTGGATTACAGGCAGGTGAACCGCATAACACACAAGGATGCATACCCGCTACCACGTATAGAGGAATCATTAGCTGCTCTGAAAACGGCTAACTACTTTTCTACCCTTGATCTGACTAGTGGTTACTGGCAAGTGGCTGTGGCTGAGGAGGATCGTGAGAAAACGGCTTTCACCACCCCAATGGGGCTCTGTGAGTTCGACAGAATGCCGTTTGGGCTCAGCAGTGCCCCAGGAACATTTCAGAGAGTGATGGAAAACTGTCTGGGACATCTCAATTTTGAAACCGTGCTGCTATACCTAGACGACGTCATCGTGTATTCCAAGACTTATGAGGACCATCTGAAGCACCTGGCAGAAGTATTCGAGTCCCTGTCCAGGTACGGGATGAAATTAAAACCCTCAAAATGCCATCTACTCAAACAGAAGGTACAATACTTGGGGCACATCGTCAGTTCGGAAGGAGTAGCGCCGGACCCAGAGAAAGTCACTGCCATCCAGAAGTGGCCGGAGCCGAAGAACCTTAAGGAAGTGCGACAGTTCCTGGGACTAACGGGTTACTACAGGAGATTCGTGAAAGATTACACGAAGAAGGCAGCTCCTTTACAGGACCTCCTGGTAGGACAATCCTTAAAGAGCAGAAACCCTCCCTTTAATTGGGGTAAAGAACAGGCTGAAGCATTCCAAAAGATGAAAGAGATCCTGACAGGTGATGAGATCTTAACCTATCCTGATTACAGCCAACCGTTCCTGTTGTACACCGACGCCAGTAATGAAGGGCTGGGAGCAGTTCTCAGTCAGAAGCAGAATGGCCAAGAAAAAGTCATCGCTTATGCTAGCAGAAAACTCAGGCCAACGGAGAGGAATCCGGAAAATTATAGCAGCTTCAAGCTAGAGTTTCTGGCGCTGGTCTGGGCCATTACTGAAAGATTTAAGCACTATCTGGCCTCCAATAAGTTCACGGCGTACACAGACAACAACCCGTTAACGCACCTGGAAACCGCCAAGCTGGGTGCCATGGAGCAGCGATGGATGGCTCGGTTGTCCAATTACCAGTTTACTATCAAGTACCGGGCAGGTCGAAAGAATGCTAATGCTGATGCGTTGTCCCGAATGCCGCATGACTCTGATACGGAAGAAGAATCGGACGACCTGGAAGAAATTGAGCTACCTGCGTTCCATCGAAATGGGGTAGTCCATGAGCATCGAGTCCACAGAAAGCAGTATGGTGCAACATTAAATCCTTTACCCCATCACAGCTGGAAAGAGACTCAGGACAGTGATCCAGTGGTCAGCCGCATCAAGGAGTTGTTAAAACAGGAAGGTTCCTCCTTGGAAAAGGATGCACCTATGTCAGCAAAGCTCCTGTGGAACGAGAAAAGCAGGTTGTTCCTATACCGTGAGAAGTTGTGCAGAAGATACGTCAACCCCAGAACCCATGAAATGGTCTGGCAAATAGTGGTCCCCAAGGCAGACGTCCCAATGGTGTTGGAAGCGTACCACGATCAAGCAGGACACTTTGGCTGGAGGAAGCTGGAGACCCTGTTGAGATGCCGGTTCTACTGGGTAGGGATGCGCAGCTCCATCGAGAGGTGGTGTCGGAACTGTGGACCCTGTGGTCTCAGAAGAAAGGACTACGGTAGTCAGAAGGCACCCCTGCAACCTATCCGGACGACTCGTCCTCTGGAGATTGTGGCCCTGGACCACGTCAAATTGTCGCCAAGTAGATCTGGATACTCATACGCCTTGACCATGGTGGACCATTACTCCAGATTTCTGGTAGTCGTTCCAGTTAAGGACCAGACCGCAGTGACGGCCGCGAAAACCTTTCAAGCAAGCTTCTGCAGACCGCATGGGTATCCCGAGCAAGTCTTAACCGATCAGGGACCTGCTTTTGAAGCCGATTTATTCAAGGAATTCTGTCATATGTACGGGTGCAAGAAAATTAGAACGACACCATACCACCCTCAAACCAACGGTCTCTGTGAAAAGATGAACCATATTGTCCTTGACTTGTTGAGATCCATACCGTTGGAAGACAGGAATCGATGGCCGGATTTACTACCTGATTTGGTTGATTTGTATAATCATATACCTGTAAGCTCAACTAACTGCACTCCAGCTTATCTTATGCGAGCAAGGCCCGGAAAACTACCAATGGATTTAGAACTTGGAGTGGTAGAACCGGAGGCAGACGACGCTGTTGAAAACTGGGACATCAATCGGCAAGAGCAATACAGAAGAGTACAAATCTGTGTAGAGGAAAGTCTCAATAAGGCACGGGAGAAACAAGAAGATGTTTACAACAGAAATGCTCCTGCCAAGCCTTGATGCCTGGAGAGGTAGTATTAAAAAGAAAGAGGAAGATGCACAAACTGGATAACCAGTGGGAGCAAGAACCCTACGTCATACAAGATTCTAAATATGACAACAGAAAAGTTTGTGTCGTCAGTAAGGATGGAGGAAGAACAACAATCACTGTGTCCAGAGATCATTTGAAATTGTGTCCAGAACACTTAAAGAGTTGTGAAAAGAACCCTGTCCTCAATCAAAGAGAAAGAAAGGAAGAGGTCCTACACACAGATCTGGGAGATTTTCCTGCGGATTGGCCTAGACTGGGAGATGCTGTGATAATTCCAGTGTTGCAGTTTTATCAGCCACAAGAGGAAGTTCTACCTCCAGTTGTGCCTGTGGTGCCAGTTGAGTCCGCTCAGGAGTTACCCATCCCAGCAACACCTCAACCTGTGGAACCTCAAGAAGGATCATCTGAAGCAGCGCCCCATACTATGGGATCTCCTGGTGAAGCTGACTCACACCGCCCAGCCATCAGTACGCTTGCCAGATCCATAGAAAGATTAAGGCAGTTCTATAGTTTGCCGTTACGCAGTGCAGACAGATCGCAACTTGATATACCTGAAACTACACCACGTAGATCAGAGAGAATCACAAAAGGGAAATTACCCATTAGATATCAGCAGTAGTTATAACGAATTCATGTGAATACTGTAAAAAGTCTATATATATATATATGTGTTTTTCCCTATTATGTCTTCGTTTAACAATGGACTCAGAGGCTGAGGACTGAGCCAGCCCAAAAACTGTATCCTGTAAATAGTTGCACTTTGTGCCTTTTTAATGGTTTCACATGAAACCTTGACTTACCTCTGAACCAAAAACCCGTGTGGTGTGGCACTGAGTGAGGTCTGCATTTGGATGTCCTGCAGCCCACCAGGACCCACGTTGAAGGTTTGGTGCGGGTCCTTCACAAGTATACCGTATATTTATTGAATGCTATTTAATACTTGTATTTTTCTATAATGTTTGCAACGTTCAAGATATCCTCACCTCCCGGATGGGACGAATTAATGTTATTGTTAATATTTTCATGCATAAACAAATTGTCTCTTAATATTTTACAGCCCGGGAGTGCTGTCGTTTACCATGGGGGAATGTGTAGCCCTGGTACACAATACCAGGAGGATGAGTGGAGAGGTAACAGTTAAGGTCTCTTCATGACATCATGTACACTTCTGACACACCCAGCAGGGGTGTGGAAGGGAGTGATTTTTAGTCAGTCAGTTTCCTGTCCTTGGACAGAGTAGACGTGTCCAGTTTGAGCCTGTCATCAGTTCAGAACGTGGAGGCTGGTACAGGTGGTCTAATTCACCTTAGTCTAGTCAGAGCTGTGCCCCACTGGAAGAAAGACTGAACTATCTATTAAGAGTCGAGCAAATCGAAGGGCAAAGTGGAAGGAAGATTATTGGAAAAGTGCGTTTGGCTTGGAAGAGTCCTGCACATTGCTACCGGTTACTGGGGACCGAAGGATCACTATTAGCTACAAGCATAGTGAAGAGAAAACCAGAGATTTACCGGACCCTAGGTCGCGGCAAACAAGCCCCATATAGTCAGTACGTAACTGGGGTCAGGGGAAGTGAAGACTTTGAGTCTCTGCAGGACAAAATAAGAATTCAGCTCCCTCATAGAAAGGCTCCTAACACTAAATTGACTGGGAAGCACAGCTTTGGATAAGCTGGAATCATAGAGGGGACTACGCTTCAGGCTGGTCGTACTCATCTTCATTGGACAGTAAAGGAGGCCCCTAAGTTGCTTAGCTGTTGCCTCAAAGCTCATCCTCCACCAACCCCATCAGCCTCCCTGGGACCTGCTTGAACATCTTACAAGTAAAGGTATGGAAAGACGCTGACCGTGTGAGACTGAGTTATTATTGCATGCCTGCACAATCCCTACCTAACTACCGACCTGAGGGAAGAGTCCCACCTGTAGGGGACCCGACATCTAGCTGCATCACCATCCCCTCAGAGATCTATAGCAGCGCTGGTACAAATTACCAGAATACTACAGGTGGCGTCACGAACTGTATATAAACCTATCCCCTGTAAATACATCCCCAACATACGCCAGACCGCCAGGGCCACAGACCGAGCCACAGCTACCTGTGACAATCCCCATAGACTTCTACGGGCTCGGCTCTGAGTACCCCATTGCCCTGGTAACCCACAATTGTGGTGGCGGGTCGACACACAGTTAAATTAATCAGTCTCACACCATCCAGCGTCTTTCCATACCTTTTACTTGTCAGATGTTTAGGCAGGTCCGGGGAGCTGGTCGGGGTGGAGAATGCGTTTCAAGATAACCGCTGAGCAGGTTAGAGGCCTCCTTTACTTTCAATATGATGAGTCCAACTTGCATGAAGCTAAGTTAACTCCAAATACTCCAGCTAACTCCATAGCTGTACTGCCCGGTCAGCATTGTGGTGGAGCCTTCCATATCTCTGCTTTGCAGATGTTGAGAGAGCCAGGTTCTTACTTTTGTCCTGCAGAGACTCAAAGTTCCTACTCTCCCTGACTCCGGTTACGTACCGACTCTCTAGGGCTTGTTCCTGCGACTTGTAGTCCAGCGAACCTCTGGTTATTTCATCACTATGCATAAAGCGATAGCAACACTTCGGTCCCCAGTGACCGGCTAATAGTGCAGATAATCCAATATCTAAGGCACTGCTCTAACTTCTTCCACTACGCCCTTCGCCCTGCTCGCGCTCTTAACATAAGCACTCCACACTTCCTAGGGTAGTACAAGTCAATCCTTTCTTACTTCTTCCTTGGAGCTCGCTGACAGATTCTCAGTATTCTCCTAGTTCAGGAACACATCAACTGAACTTCACTGTCCTTGGGACAGGCGACTGAAGTTTCTGCTGCAAACTTCCCTTTCTCCAAAGCTGTCTCCGTCTGTCTGACTTTAGCTCACACAGAGCTCTGACAGGAAAATGCAATCTGATCTCCTCTCCTCCTGCACAGACTGCACACTGGTGGGATGACTCACTCCTGAGCCACCCGAGCTAGACTGAACTCCTTCCTCCTCCAAGTCCAGACTCGACTGACTGAACTTCTACTGTTCTAAGACAGGAAGCTCTCTCAATGGGTGTGTCTAAGGTGTATGTTGGAGTGAATGGATATCAAGCATTAAACGGTTACCTCTCCACGCATCCTCCAGAATACTGTGTGCCTTACATACCAGGGCTACACATCAGCGCTGGGAGCGCGCGGTCACATGACTGCAAGTATGTGATATGCATACTTTAGAGCCTTGTTATTAGGATTTGTGGGAGTCCCAGCAGTAGAGCCCCATCAATCAGCAAGTTATACTGTACACAGGGGGGTAACTCGCTAAGATGGAAATAACTCTTTAAGGTTTGGAGAAACTCCTGGGATAGCACCAAAGATAAAACATCAACTTGATTGCAAATTTTTTGCTTTTGGTCTTATGGACTTTTGTTGAATTAAGTGCAACGCCGTCTTACCACAGTTGTAACTTTCTTGACCCCACTGATATTGTGCCAGCTGTCTCTACTATTTCCATAGATTGTACCCCAAGAAAAGACCTCCATACTGATTAAGGTGGCCCAATGTTGGAGCTTTACCCTAGACTATCTAAGAAAACTCAGTTCTCCCCAAAACCCTGGAATCACTGTTACTTTTTTCCTATTCAGACCAGATGTACAGTATCTCACTGATTATTGGTATATCTGATATAATATTTCACTATGTTTTGTTTCTGGACGCATGTAGTTCACAAGCTTTTTTACCATTGCAGTTTTATCTATGTAGGAACATTTACGCCGTGTGTGAACCGTATAATTCCATTATTTTATTTTGGACTATGTAAGGCTAATTAATATTATTATTTTACATTGCTTATATGGGAGGAAACCAGAGAACTTGGGAGGAAACCCACACAAACACGGGAAGAACATACAAAACTCCTTGCAGAAATGTTTTTGAGGGATTTGAACCCAGGACCCCAGTGCTAACAAATGAGCCGCTGTGCTACCTAAATAGTGGGCATTTTCCTGTATGTGGTAAATATAAACATTATTTATTTATATATTGCTTGTTTAGTATTAAAAAAGTTAAATTGGTCTGTTTAGGCTCTGCTCACATGTTCATTTATTCTTTTCTTTTGTCTGTTGCCTTTAGAACAAATGGAAAAGATAAATGGAATTAGGATCATGTGAATTCTAGCTTCAAATGGGAGCATACGGATTTATATTATATTAATATATATATACGGTATGTATATATATACCATTTGAAATAGGTTTATACATGATCCTAATCGTAGTTTATCTGTCCTAAACTAAAAAGACAAGCATAAAGGATAAACAGACGTGTGAACAGATCCTTAAAATTGCTTTTGATTAAAAAAAAGACCCATTTTTAGTTTATATTAGATTTTTCAAATCACTTAATATATAAAATATTGATAAATACAATATGGACAATAAATACAATATTTATGTATTATTGTATATGTACAGAATAAATATATCTAGTATAGTGGATAAATAGTGTAAATATATAATGTATACATATATTATAGTAAATATAGTTAGTATAAACACTAAATATCCAATTACTTTACCTTTGTCTTCATTATACAGGTAAACATGCTGCTAAATCCTAATAAATACTCCTCTGCTATATCTGTCATTGTAAGTGGTGACAGTAACACGCTATATACTGTGTATATCTGCAATTAACCCTTTATTCATTTGCATTATTGCAGAGTGATGAGACAGTAAAAAGTTAAACTTTCCATTTTAACTTCAAGTAGAAAGAGATTTAGGAACATACAGGCTGAAATAGATAAGCAGTGGCCAAACCAGACATAATCTCCAGAACACACACCAGGAGGATTAAGTAATCTCAAACAATCACACATTGCACAGAATAATTGAAATCCCTGGAAGACTCACTCAGGGACTCAGGGTTGTGGTGGTGCTAGGAGTTGAGATACTATGGACCCTGTCCATAAAAGTAACATTCTAACCCCAAATTAGCAAAATTATAATGACTCAGCCATAAAAAGTTTGACACACTTACTAGGCAGCTTGAGGCTTCCAGTTCTCTGAAGTCCAGGAGATAAGTTGAAGAACTGGACTCTGTGTGTAGCCATTCCAGTGTGTATCTTCTAAAGGTCCAAGTGAAGTCCTGTGGTTTTTTTTCCCCTCTTAGAAACTAGTTAATATCCACTGCAACAACTGGACTTGGAGGTCAGTCAGTAGTATGGTCAACCTATAGAAATTCAATTTGTCCTACCTGTAGTCACAGGGTTTTTTTTATCTTATTGACCTCTGCAAAAACTGGACTTGGAGGTCAAGTCAGTAGTATGGTCAACCTTATAGAATTTTAATTAGGTTAATTGGTAAACCCAAAAGATAGTCCTTTTTTCGTTAAATCTTTGCAGGTTAAGTTGATTGAGGTTCTTCTTACCTAAAGAAGATTAGGTCCTTGAGTAGAAAGTTAATCCCAGGATTAGAGTAGTTCTTACTTTATGGTTTCTATCTGGAGACTTATTCTGAAAACTTATAGTAGGTCTGACACTGGTGGATGGTCCACTTGTGGCTGAAGACTGTACCTACTGAGTGGATCTAAAGAGCAAGCTGTTTTATGGTGGTTGAGACCACCTACAAATTGTGCTCTGAAGAGAAATGAGGTGAGACCTTCCAGCTTGAAAGCCTAGTGAGATGCCTTCAGACTTAGGTCAGGGATTTTTCAGAGCAGTCTCTGGTGCCTCTTTCCAGTCCTGGCACATGTATTCTTAATATCCTGGTGTAATTCCTTGGTAGTTGGCACTCCCAGACTGGCATATGCCAATGACTGGAGATAAGGGGATGGGTCACCCTTGTCCTTATGCAGCTTTTGTCTCCCAGCAGGGTGGCTCTGTATTCAGCCTGTGCTTTAGCTCTGCGGGTTCTTTCTGTTGGAGTTGCAATTTTCTGTGCATGACAAGCAGCACAAGCGCCTGCTCTCCCTCCTCTCTTCCTTCCTTGCAACGACTTTCAAGTCACCTGGATGGAGAGGGAGAAGCAGGGATGCTGTAGGTAGGCATGCATCAGAGAGAGGGGCGTGTTGGCTTCTCTGTAGATCCGGCAAACTGAGCAGAACAGCCATGCACCTAGTGATGGATAGAAGACCAGGGGGCTTTGCATTTGCAGCCCCTCTTTCAGAAGAAGAAACACTGTTCTACCCTCTGCTAACAAGGACTGCAGTCATTACGTCATCTCCTTTGCCCACCAATTTCCAGAGTGGCACACAAAGGGTGGCTAAGGGTTTGCATTGACAGAAATGCACTGAAATATACAATTTCTTCTTAGGACTCAGACTTTTTCTCCACTTAAAAAGTTGTCTCTATGAGAACTGCTACATGAAGACATCACAATAGACTCTAATGACATATTTGTGGGCATGTGCATCTTCCCTGGAGGAGGCTCATCCATACAGCTGACAGCTGCTATATTGCTAATATATGATAATAGTGGTGCTATAATTGCCAGTTCTTGATTTGCACTGACAGAGACAGAAAGCTGGAAGTTGCCCCCTCCCCTTATGGTGACTGAATCTTCTTCCAGACTGCAGTTTCAGTATCAGTATCTTGCATCACTTGTATGAGGGTCTGTTCTGCTGCCATATATTAAATCTGGGGATTTTATAATCAAGTCAGTAACGAATGAGATGAAATAAATAATAAATATTTATTAATATTTATAGGGAAAATCAATATTGACTGTTACAAGGAGCTGAGACAGCTCAGTCCCAGCACTGCACTGCTGCCTGGTGGCAGGAAAGCAGCAGAATCCTTGCTATAGTTATGAATGAAGAAGAAAACATCAGAAAGGCATAAGGTACTGACGTAGTTACAGAATTATAATGGAACACAGCTGTTCTCTTTAGTGGGGGGAATATGTCTTCAGAAAATGATCGGAGTCAAATTTTTATGTTGTAAATATTTTGTTGCCTCTTCAGAGAGGAAGAGGATCTGAACTGTAGCGCCACCTACTGGAAGTAGCAATCTTAAATGTCAGCATCAGACCCTTGGGTAAGTAAGTGCACACTTTAAGTATTTGGAGCTGAAACATCTGCACCATTTCTGGCAAGGAAAATGCAGTGTAAAATAGACACTTTTTTGCAGCGTTTTTGATGCATGTTTATATGCGTTTTTGTTGTTGATTTTTTTTTTTTCACCATTCATTAGTATGGGTGGAATCTACAACAAATAAAGCTGAAAAAAATTGACATGCTGCAGATTAAAATCTGCACTCGTCCAATTTATACGCTCGTGTGAGCAAACCGTTAAAGTTATCACTAGTGATGGGCGAATCTCTGGATGTTCGAGTCAGTTAAAAAAAGTTCAGTTCGGATACCAGAACAGTAACTGAACCCCATTCAGATGAATGGGCGGCCCGAACAGCCGTTGTCTGCCATTCTGTCATCTGCATGACAGCGCGGCATACACTACCTTTGATCGGCAGTAAGATTGTTGCCGCCTGTCAGAGAGCTGCAGTTCCCACGCTGTCAGATGACAGCGTGAGCCAGCAGCTGTGACCACTGTCCTAGGGGTTGGCGGATGAGAGCGTACTACTCCCATCAGCCTATGCCTGCTGCCCCTAAGAGTGAGAGCAAGCGTGGCTGATGGAAGTATTCATCAGCCAGCGGTATAAACAAAGAATAAAAAAAATGATATGGGGTCTTTCTATTTTTGCATGACAAAAGTAACAGCTGCGGGATGCAACCCTCGGCTGTCAGCTTTCTCATGGCTAGTTATCAAGAATAGAGGGGCCCCCAAGCAGTTTTTTTTTTATTATTTAAATAAATTATTTTAAAAAAATAGTGTGGGTTTTGATAGCCAGCCAAACTAAAACAGACAGCTGGGGACTACTATTCTCAGGCTGGTAAGGGGCCATGGATGTTGGGGTATTGCACCCCCTCAGCCTCTATTAGATGCACCAATTCTCAAGCTTTGCCCCGCTCTTCCCACTTGTCCTGTATAGGTGGCAAGTGGGGTTCATATTAGTGGGGTTGATGTCACCTTTGTATTGTCAAGTGACATCAAGTCCAAGGGTTAGTAATGGAGAGGCGTTTTAAAGACAAATATCCATTAGTAACCCCAAAGTGATTTTGTCAGTAAAAAAACACCCAGAATAAAGTCCTTTATTTGAAATAAAAAAAAATTGTTATTTTTAAATAAATGTGTAAAACAAATAGTTATACTCACCTAACACCCATTCCATTGAAGCCCTGGTCCCCTGTTAAAAAAAAACCAATATCCCTCACCTGTCCGGCATACTGTCCCACTTCGTAACCCATGTCTGCGATAATTGGTTTTCAACCTGGCTGGTGCCAAGATTCAATTGTCCAGGTTGAAAACCACTAGAGAATGAGCAGCTGCGAGCTCAGCATCAGTGACCAGTGGTGACATCATCGAGGTTATCGCAGGTCACTGAGGCTGCGTTCCAAGCTCAGTTCAGTGTGAGCCGGACTAATGAACTACAGTGACCTTAGTCAGATCACCACTAGCACTGTGAGAAAAAGTCTCACGGTGCAGCGCTGAGCTCAGTGAGTTCACCGCAGGGTAAAAAACACATGGGTTTGAAGTGCATTTCCACAGCGGAAACACATAAAAATTGCATGTAATCCACACATGACTGTATCAATAAAGTTTTGTCAAAGCCAAATACCAGGAAGAATAAAAAAAATGCAGCTTTGTTTTAAACATGACACCAACTAGAGACAAAAAACGAGATAAGAATGCATTAAAAAACGCAAGTAACCTAATTTACTTAAGGCTCCGTGCCCACGATCAGGAATATTATAGCGTATTTTCGCTGCATCCAGAACGCTGAGAACAGAAAATGTCTCCACGCGTCCACATCCTTTAATGTCTATAATTGAGGTCTTTAAAAATGACATAAATGAGATTGGCTCTGCCAAAAGTGATGTGCAAGGGACAAAAAAAGTGACTGTAGTGTCAGTACAACTGGGATCGGTTGTTTTTTTTGCACATTTCCAATGCTTTCACCCAGATCTCACTCGCAGTGTAATAGTTCTGTCGGATTCATCCCATTGTTCGTGTCATCGCATTCTTTAGTCCCTCAGCTGCTAATGTTCTTATAATCTGAGTTCAAGGCCTGACACTATTTAATCATCATCTGAATAATTAAGTCCGGGCAGAGCTTGATTAGACGGT
The DNA here is from genome assembly GCA_033576555.1 of Oophaga sylvatica. NCBI lineage: Eukaryota > Metazoa > Chordata > Amphibia > Anura > Dendrobatidae > Oophaga > Oophaga sylvatica. The sequence goes on along the minus strand of JARQOD010000006.1, from coordinate 23,240,784 downwards.
TGCGCTGAATTAATAATTCACTGGACACAACTAATGCACTCACTGTGGATAAGGGGATCGTACAGAAGTGACTCCCAAAGTTAAGGTTTTGTTTATTCTATCCCCTATAACCAAACTTCCCCCTACCGTGCCTGAAACTTTCTTCCATTGCTCCTCCCTCTTGGGCCGGGGTCACATTTGCAAGTGCAATGCGAGAAACTTGCCTCAATACCCGGCACTGCCGCCGGCACTCGGGACCAGGATGTGCGGCTGCATGTATTTCTATGCAGCGGAACGCTCCGGTCCGAGTGTCGGCGGCAGTGCCGGGTATTGAGGCAAGTTTCTCTTATTGCACTTGCAAGTGTGACCCCGGCCTTAGGGGTAAAGTCACACTCAGAATATTTGATATATTTAAGTGCACACACCCGTGAGGTATATGCCCAATAGTGGCCACGCCAATCGTTCCTCACAAGGTTGCTTTAGAAAAAAAAAGTACAATGCATGATACACATTTTTTGGGTCTGGTGCAGTTTGCTAAAAGGGACTTTGTTTTTTGGGTTTTGATTTTATGGCATTCCTTGTGCTGTAAAATGACCCGGAGTCGTTTTTTTTTTAATTAATATTTTGGTTCCTTAAAAAAAGTTAAACTCCATAAGAAAAAATGTAGTTCGTAATGCTTTTTTTTACAAGACATAACTTTAATTGTTCCAGCGACTGACCCATATGAGGGTTTGTTTTTTCAGGGTACTGAGCAGTAGTTTTATTGGTACTATTTTGGACTACATGCAATGTTTTATCAGTTTTTTATTACATTTTTTCTTGGGGGGGATAGGTGCAACAAACAAATGGGAATTTTGACATTTAGATTATTTTTTGCTTTTATTATGTGAGTTAAACAATGTTATATTTTGATAGATCTGAATTCAGCATTTGCAGTTATTATAAATATGCTTTATTTATTTTGGATGGGAACAAGGTGTAGGGATTGAAATTTTTATGTTATTTCTATTTGTTTATATTTTTTCAAACTTTTATTTTACTTTTAATGTTATTTTTTAGAGTCGATAGGAGACTTGAAACTGCAATTGTTTGATACTTCACTTTGCACTATATAGTAAAAATATAGCAACAATCGGAGCCAGCTTCGATCTCTGCTGTTAGAGGCATGTGCTGGTTGTACAGTCATGGACAAAAGTTTTGAGAATGACACAAATATTAATTTTTATATAGTCTACTGCTTCACTTTTTCTAATGGCAATTTGCATATACTCCAGAATGTTATAAAGAGTGATCAGCTTAACAGCAATTACTTGCAAAGTCAATATTTGGCTAGAAAATGAACTTTATCCCCCAAAACACATTTCAACATCATTGCAGCCCTGCCTTAAAAGGAGCAGCTAACCTCTTTTCAGTGATTGCTCCATTAACACAGGTGTGGGTGTTGATGAGGACATGGCTGGAGATCAATCTGTCATGATTAAGTAAGAATGACACTACTGGACACTTTAAAAGGAGGCTGGTGCTTGGCATCAGTGTTTCTCTTCTGTTAACCATGGTTATCTCTAAAGAAACACGTGCAGTCATCATTGCAATGCACAAAAATGGCCTAACAGGGAAGAGTATCGCAGCTAGAAAGATTGCACCTCAGTCAACAATCTATCGCATCATCAAGAACTTCAAGGAGAGAGGTTCCATTGTTGCCAAAAAGGCTTCAGGGCGCCCAAGAAAGACCAGCAAGCGCCAGGACTGTCTCTTAAAAGTGTTTCAGCTGCGAGATCGGGCTACCAGCAGTGCAGAGCTTGCTCAGGAATGGCAGCAGGCAGGTGTGAGTGCATCTGCACGCACTGTGAGGCGGAGACTCTTGGAGCAAGGCCTGGTCTCAAGGAGGGCAGCAAAGAAGCCACTTCTCTCCAGAAAAAACATCATGGACAGACTGATATTCTGCAAAAGGTACAGGCAGTGGACTGCTGAGGACTGGGGTAAAGTTATTTTCTCTGATGAATCCCCTTTTCGATTGTTTGGGACATCAGGAAAACGCCTCATTCGGAGAAGACAAGTTGAGCGCTACCACCAGTCTTGTCTCATGCCAACTGTTAAGCATCCTGAAACCATTCATGTGTGGGGTTGCTTCTCAGCCAAGGGAATCGGCTCTCTCACAGTCTTGCCTAAAAACACAGCCATGAATAAAGAATGGTACCAGAATGTCCTCCAAGAGCAACTTCTCCCAACCCTCCAAGAGCAGTTTGGCGATCAACAATGCCTTTTCCAGCATGATGGAGCACCTTGCCATAAAGCAAAGGTGATAACTAAATGGCTCAGGGAACAAAACATAGAGATTTTGGGTCCATGGCCTGGAAACTCCCCAGATCTTAATCCCATTGAGAACTTGTGGTCAATCATCAAGAGACGGGTGGACAAACAAAAACCTAAAAATTCTGACAAAATGAAAGCATTGATTGTGCAAGAATGGACTGCTATCAGTCAGGATTTGGTCCAGAAGTTGATTGAGAGCATGCCAGGGAGAATTGCAGAGGTCCTGAAGAAGAAGGGTCAACACTGCAAATATTGACTTGCTGCATTAACTCATTCTAACTGTCAATATAAGCTTTTGTTACTCATATGTTTGCAATTATTATATTTCTGTCTGTGATAAAAACATCTGTCAAACACACGTAAAAACCAGAGGGCAGCAGATCATGTGAAAATATAATATTTGTGTCATTCTCAAAACTTTTGGCCATGACTGTATAACACAGCTGTCACTCGCCCTGTGTGCAGGTCGTTCCATGCATCAACACCCATTCCATGATGTATGCGTAGTAGTATCTATGTCATAGAGTGGGAAGCGTTTAAAGCCAGACTGTACCTGCAAATAATATAATTGATATGGAGCATTTTTTTTCTAAACACCATAGTGCAGCACATTACACTAGGCACCATAGTGCAGCACATTACACTAGGCCCCATAGTGCAGCACATTGCACTAGGCATCATAGTGCAGCACATTACACTAGGCACCATAGTGCAGCAGATTGCACTAGGCACCGTAGTGCAGCACATTGCACTAGGCATCATAGTGCAGCACATTACACTAGGCACCATAGTGCAGCACATTGCACTAGGCCCCATAGTGCATCACATTACACTAGGCATCATAGTGCAGCACATTACACTAGGCATCATAGTGCAGCAGATTGCACTAGGCACCGTAGTGCAGCACATTGCACTAGGCACCATAGTGCAGCACATTGCACTAGGCACCATAGTGCAGCACATTACACTAGGCACCGTAGTGCAGCACATTACACTAGGCACCGTAGTGCAGCACATTGCACTAGGCACCGTAGTGCAGCACATTACACTAGGCACTGTAGTGCAGCACATTACACTAGGCCCCATAGTGCAGCACATTACACTAGGCATCATAGTGCAGCACATTGCACTAGGCACCATAGTGCAGCACATTACACTAGGCCCCATAGTGCAGCACATTACACTAGGCACCATAGTGCGGCACATTGCACTAGGCACCGTAGTGCAGCACATTACACTAGGCACCATAGTGCAGCACATTAATCTAGGCACCATAGTGCAGCACATTACACTAGGCACCATAGTGCAGCACATTACACTAGGCATCATAGTGCAGCACATTACACTAGGCACCATAGTGCAGCACATTACACTAGGCACCATAGTGCAGCACATTACTCAAATGCCACTAAAACAGTTCTACCAAATATTAAAAAAAAATAAGACAACTATCAAGAATATGTCCCAACAGTCCATTATCCCTGTCTTCTAGCAGACAAGTCATATTGATTTCCTGTGAGTCATGGGGATTTGAAGTTTCACTAACTTTCTAAGTTTCAAGTGTAAAACTTAGCGATGTGCCATTAAAAAGGCAGGAATGAGAAACACGGGAACCCGGCTGTAAGAGAATGTGAGGAGAGGAGGCTGACATGTCACTGAGTCTGGTGAATTCTGTCATGTTACTGTGTGGCCCAGCTATGTCAGGCACACATAAAATCCAGGAGAATGCACAGGAAGGTAACCACAAAAGCTTGTTATCATTCACGTCACTCACACTTTCAGACACACCCACCAGGGGTATAGGAGGTAGTGACACGTAGCAGAGTCTGTTTCCTGTCTGAGAAGAGCTCAGATCAGAGAGTTTTCTGTCTTAGGACAGTGCAGTTCAGTGCCAGTTCAGTCTGGACTAGGAGAGAGGACTGAATCCTCGCAGAGCTAGCGTAGCTCATCTGACAAGGAAGTGGAGGCTAGTACGGGTGAAGTGAATCATCCTAGCCTAGTCAGAGCTACCCTCAATCAGTACCTCAACAGAAGCTGAAAGAAGTAGGAGACTGAGAGCTGCTCAGCGAGCTCTGGAAGAAAGCTGACATTTCCATCGGAAGCTACAAGTGCTTATGCTAAGAGCAAAAGCAGGGCGAAGGGCGCAGTGGAGAAGGACAGAGAAGTGCTTCAGGTACCAAATTATCTGCACTAAATCACCGGACACCGGGGTCCGAAGCGTTGCTGGAGTTTCAAGCTTAGTAATAAGATACCCGGAGGCTATCTGGACTACAGGTCGCAGAGAGCAGCCCAAAGCGCTGATACATAACCGGAGTCAGGGAAAGCAGGAGTCTAGCCTGATCAGCAAATACAGACTTAGTTCTCTCAACATCTGAGATTCAGAGACATAAAAGGCTCCACCACAAAGTCAGCCGGGCTTGACAGCTATTGAGAAAGCTGGAGATTTCAGAGTTAACTTCGCTTCAGGCAAGTTGGACTCACATACATATTGAAGTTAAGGAGGCCTCTAACCTGCTCAGCGGTTACCCGAATGTGCATTCTCCACCCCGACCAGCTCCCCGGGATCTTCTTGAACCATCTACCAGTAAAAGGTATGAAAAGAAGCTGCATTGTGTGTGACTGAATTCTTAACTACACCCTGCATCATCACCATAGACTTCCAGGGACCAGTCTCACCTGTGGGAGACTTACTACCCAGCTGCCCCATAACATCCCCTGTGAAGATTCTTATAGCAGCGCTGGTCCAATTGACCAGATACCACAGGTGGCGTCACGAACTACCTATCCTTAAAATCCCCTGTAAATATTCCCCATCGCTTGACTGCCAGGGCCACGGACCGAGTCCCGCTGCCAGTGACATCTCCCATAGAAATCTATGGGCTCGGCTCCGAGTACCCCTTAGCCCTGGTATCCACAATTGTGGTGCGAGTCAATTATCTTGGCGTCACGAACAGGATACGAAAGCTTGCAATTGTGAGTCCTGTGTGCCTCTATTGAACTGATTGGTGAAAAAGACTGTTTGCTGCATTTGGCGCCAAAATACCGCCATCTTTACCGCAATATTCGCGCCCTCAGGCGCTGGTGAAGAAGGGGGGCGTACCTGAAAGAGCGCGCTGGTTCCCTGGCCCCGCCCCCAACTCTGACGCGGCGGCAGGTCCTGTGAAACAGGAAGTGAACGCTCTGACATCAGAGCGCCAGCGACAGAGGTCCTGTCTCCACCGCTGTGCCTGCGACGCTGCAGCCTGTGAAAGAGGTAGGCTCAGATTAACCAAGGGGGCATCAACATGTCGCAGCAACCGGCAGACGGAGCGGCCCCCGCCAGAGGCCCCAATAGCCCACCGCTTGGCGTTGTAGCGCGGGATGGAGGTGCAGGCCCCTCACCTGGTCCGGTGGTCCCGCTTATGCCCCTAACGCTCCCATACATGCCAGGAGCGAAGTGGCTCCCCCAGTACAGCGGCGAGCCCGATACCCTGCCAGGGTTTAAAAGGAAAATATGTAGTATTTTGGATATGTACTCCATGACTGAGAAGCAAAAAGCTGCTGTGGTAATAGGACAGTTAGCTGGTGCGGCTGAGAGAGAAGTAGAGACTTGGCCCACTACAGACCAGGAGTCAGTACCTGCGATTCTCTTAAAGCTACAGGCCATCTTTGAGGACCGCACAGAAACGGATCTCCGGATGGCATTTTATCAGTGCTTCCAGAGACCGGGTGACAGTATTAGGGACTACGCCTGCCGACTACAGGGGGCCCTGCGAGCTCTTAAACAGGCTAACCCTACAAGTCCCATTGATGAGAGCCAAATGTTGAAAGAGCAATTCGTGCGGGGACTGAGGTCTCCAGCGGAAGGCAGGACTGTAAACTGGTGGTCCTTGGATCATCCAGATGCCACCTTTGATGCCCTAAAGGACATGGCAATAAAAGGACTGCGACCCCTGGAAAAGCCTGAGGTGGCAAATCAGTATCATCCGGGTGAAGCCACTCTTAAGCCGGCAGTACCCACCTTTTCCCCGCAGGTGGCAGAAGCTAAAACGCAGGTGGTGCCCCCTAGTGAGTTGGAATGTCTGTGCTCAGAAGTACGCCAGCTGACTAAGAACTTAGCCACTGTAATGGATGCCCTGCAACTGCGGAAAGAGGAAGGAGGAAAGATCCTACTAGCCGACTGTCCGGAGGATGTTCCTTGGATGAACCGGAAGAAATGGAGGACATCGCCTCATCGGAGGAGGACCACGCCACCCCCAGGAGCGACTCCGGAGCAACACCATCCTCGCCGGGAGATCATCTGCTACCGCTGCAACCAAAAAGGTCATATGGCTCAGCAATGTCCTTTAAACGAGCCAATCCTGGGTCAGAGGGCCAACACCCAGGAGTAGACTCATCAGGCCCCTTAGACTGGAACCCAGGTTCGTGGGTGGACGGCCCTACCTGTCCATAATTCTGGACGGGATTGCAATTCCGGCACTGCTGGACACTGGATCTCAGGTGACCATAATACCTGATGTCCTTTACAATAAATTTTGGTCCATGGACAGTCTCCAGCCCCCGAGCCCTGACTTGACAGTGTACGCCACCAATGGTCTCCCTGTTGAAGTGATTGGAGCCAAAAACGTGAACGTAAAAGTGGGCAGGGTGGAGCTGAAGGATCAGGGACTCTTAGTGGTAAAGACTGTGAATGAGGAAAATGGCCTAAATGTGATATTAGGTACTAACATTATCAGTAACTGTCTGGGAGAAGTTGTGTTTTTGCTCCAACAGCTCGCTGAAGTTGCCAAGCCAAAGCAGAAGGGAGTGATCCAGAGGGAGATCCGGGCCCTGATGTGCCAGCAGCAAGCGAAGCTTACAGATGGTGAAATCGGTAATGTACGGGTCACAGACTCGAACCCCATTGTAATACCCCCAATGAGTGAAATGTTAATATGGTGTAGAGCAGCCATAGGTCTGAGAGGACAGAACTACCAAGCAGTAGTAGAGCCCCATCATTCAGAACACAGACCTACACTCATGATTGCTAGAGGGGTAGTGGAAGTAATAAATGGGAGAGTACCTGTACGACTTCTCAACTGGGGGGACGATGAAGTAAATTTGCCACATTATGCAACAGTTGCTAAATTACATGCCGTAGATAACAATTCTATCCTCACAACCGAGTCCTTAGCCTCACGCCAACCAGCGGAGGATAATGATCCGGCAACCCCGGTAGCGGACTGGTGTCAGCAGCTTCATATAGGGACAGACACCACTTCCGTCTACCAGAAACAGGGGGTACTACGGGTGGTACAAGAGTACGCACAAGTATTTAGCAAGCACCCACTTGACTTTGGGACAATTAAGGGAGTACAGCATCATATCCCTACAGGCAGTCATCCTCCCATCAAAGAGCGGTACCGGCCTATACCTCCAGCCCATTATCAGAAAGCTAAGGAAATGCTGCGCGACATGAAGCAAGCCGGGGTGATAAGGGATAGTTGTAGCCCCTGGGCAGCACCTCTAGTTCTAGTTAAGAAAAAGGATGGTAGCATGCGAATGTGTGTAGATTACCGACAAGTAAATCGCATAACACATAAAGATGCATACCCGTTACCACGCATAGAGGAATCCTTAGCTGCTCTGAAAACGGCTAACTACTTTTCTACCCTCGACCTTACTAGTGGGTACTGGCAAGTAGCTGTGGCTGAGGAGGATCGGGAGAAAACTGCTTTCACCACCCCAATGGGACTCTGCGAGTTTGACAGAATGCCGTTTGGCCTCAGCAGTGCCCCAGGAACATTCCAGAGGGTGATGGAGAGCTGCCTGGGACATCTCAACTTCGAAACTGTGCTGCTGTACCTGGCCTCCAACAAGTTCACTGCGTACACGGACAACAACCCCTTGACGCACCTTGAAACAGCCAAGCTGGGAGCCATGGAGCAACGTTGGATGGCTCGGTTGTCAAACTATCAGTTTACCATCAAGTACAGAGCGGGCCGTAAAAATGCTAACGCGGACTCCTTGTCCAGAATGCCGCATGAATCCGACACGGAGGAAGAATCAGATGATTTGGAAGAAATCGAGCTACCTGCGTTCCACCGAAATGGGATGGTCCAAGAGCAACGAGTCTACAGAAAGCGGTGTGGTGAGATGTTGAACCCTTTACCTCATCACAGCTGGAAGGAGACTCAAGACAGCGATCCAGTGGTCAGCCGTATCAAGGAGCTGATAAAACAGGAAGGTTCCTCCTTGGAGAAAGACGCACCTATACCAGCAAAGCTCCTGTGGAATGAGAGAAGCCGGTTGTTTATATACCGTGAGAAGTTGTGCAGGAGATACGTTGACCCAAGGACCCATGAAATGGTTTGGCAGATAGTGGTTCCCAGAGCAGACATCCAAATGGTGTTGGAAGCGTACCACGATCAAGCAGGACACTTTGGCTGGAAAAAGCTGGAGACCCTGTGTGTGGATGCGCAGCTCCATCGAGAAGTGGTGCCGGAACTGTGGACTCAGACGAAAAGACTATCATAGTCAGAGGCACCCCTGCAGTCTATCCGGACGACTCGTCCCCTAGAAATCGTGGCATTGGATCACGTCAAGTTGTCCCCAAGCAGGTCGGGATACTCCTATGCCCTGACTATGGTGGATCACTATTCCAAATTCCTGGTGGTCGCCCCTGTCAAAGATCTGACAGCAGAGACAGCAGCCAAGGTCTTCCAAGCAAGTTTCTGCAGACCACACGGATATCCAGAGCAGGTACTGACTGATCGAGGTCCAGCCTTTGAAGCTGAACTGTTTCAGGAATTCTGTCAATTGTATGGATGTAAAAAGATCAGAACAACGCCATACCACCCTCAGACCAACGGCCTTTGTGAAAAGATGAATCACATTGTCATGGATTTACTGAAAACTGTACCCCTGGAAGAAAGAAATCGGTGGCCAGACTTGTTACCTGACCTGGTTGACTTGTACAACCACATACCAGTAAGTTCCACCAACTGCACTCCAGCCTACCTTATGAGAGCAAGGCCAGGAAGACTGCCAATGGATTTGGAACTGGGAGTGGTAGAACCAGAGGCTGATGACAATGCTGAGGATTGGGACACAACTCGACAAGAACAGTACAAGAGAGTACAAGCCTGCGTAGAAGACAGTCTCAACAAAGTAAGAGAAAAGCAAGAGAAGAACTATAACAAAAATGCTTCCGCTAAGCCTTTTATGCCTGGAGAAATGGTGCTCAAAAGGAAAAGAAGAATGCACAAGTTGGATGATCAGTGGGAACAGGAGCCATACGTCGTGCAAAATTCCAATTTTGATAACAGAAAGGTCTGTGCCATTAGTAAGGATGGAGGAAAAACGACGGCAACTGTGTCTAGAGATCATTTAAAGTTGTGTCCTTGCCCATTAAAGCTCCGTGAAGAAAACCCTGTTGTCCTTCAGAAAGAAAATGATGAAGCGGTCATACACACGGATTTGGGAGATTTACCTGCGGATTGGCCCAGATTGGGAGATGCTGTAATCATTCCTGTGCTGCAGTTTTATCAACCGCAAGAGGAGTCTTTGCATCCAGTCGTACCAATTGTGCCAGTTGAGCCAGTTCCAGAAGGACCTATTCAGGCAGACCCTCAACCATTGGGATCCCAAGCAGCGGACCCGCAAGAAGCAGCACCACAAGAAGTGGAGTCCCCTGGTGAAGCTGGTGAAGCAGTACCGCCTCGTCCAGTCGCTAGCATGCTTGCCAGGTCCCTAGAGAGGTGGAGTCGTGTCTATAGTTTGCCGTTACGCAGAACAGAAGGGTTAGAGACTACTATACCTGACGCTACCCCATGTAGGTCAGAACGTATCACTAAAGGAAAACTACCTATTCGCTATCAGGAGTAGTCCTAGTAAACTAGTTAGCAAGACCCAGACAGGGTTTATTGTCACTGACAAAATGTATAAAGTTTGAAAAAGTTATTAATGTGATTTCTATTTATATGTCTTGAAATGTGTCTTTTCCCATGCAATGGACTGAGAGGCTGTGGACTGTGCCAGCCCAAGAACTTGCTTTGTAAATAGTTGCGCTTCGGTGCATTATCTTGGTTTTACATGAAACCATTGCTATCTACCTCTGAAGAAAAACCCGTATGGTGTGGCCTAGAGTGAGGTCTGCAGTCAGAAGTCCTGCAGCCCACCCAGGACCCACGTGGGAGGTTTTTGGTGCGGGTCCTCCACAAGTATCTTGTATTTATGAGAATGTTTGATATTTTGATATTTTGATACTTTTGTATTTTCTAATGTACAAATTGTAACGTTCAAGAAGTCTTACCTCCCGGATGGGATGAGTTTAAATGTTTATGTTTAATGCAAAACAAAAATGTTTTCTTTTTTCTCTTTTACAGCCCGGGAGTGCTGTGTTTAACCAAGGGGGGATGTGTGGCCCAGCTATGTCAGGCACACATAAAATCCAGGAGAATGCACAGGAAGGTAACCACAAAAGCTTATTATCATTCACGTCACTCACACTTTCAGACACACCCACCAGGGGTATAGGAGGTAGTGACACGTAGCAGAGTCTGTTTCCTGTCTGAGAAGAGCTCAGATCAGAGAGTTTTCTGTCTTAGGACAGTGCAGTTCAGTGCCAGTTCAGTCTGGACTAGGAGAGAGGACTGAATCCTCGCAGAGCTAGCGTAGCTCATCTGACAAGGAAGTGGAGGCTAGTACGGGTGAAGTGAATCATCCTAGCCTAGTCAGAGCTACCCTCAATCAGTACCTCAACAGAAGCTGAAAGAAGTAGGAGACTGAGAGCTGCTCAGCGAGCTCTGGAAGAAAGCTGACATTTCCATCGGAAGCTACAAGTGCTTATGCTAAGAGCAAAAGCAGGGCGAAGGGCGCAGTGGAGAAGGACAGAGAAGTGCTTCAGGTACCAAATTATCTGCACTAAATCACCGGACACCGGGGTCCGAAGCGTTGCTGGAGTTTCAAGCTTAGTAATAAGATACCCGGAGGCTATCTGGACTACAGGTCGCAGAGAGCAGCCCAAAGCGCTGATACGTAACCGGAGTCAGGGAAAGCAGGAGTCTAGCCTGATCAGCAAATACAGACTTAGTTCTCTCAACATCTGAGATTCAGAGACATAAAAGGCTCCACCACAAAGTCAGCCGGGCTTGACAGCTATTGAGAAAGCTGGAGATTTCAGAGTTAACTTCGCTTCAGGCAAGTTGGACTCACATACATATTGAAGTTAAGGAGGCCTCTAACCTGCTCAGCGGTTACCCGAATGTGCATTCTCCACCCCGACCAGCTCCCCGGGATCTTCTTGAACCATCTACCAGTAAAAGGTATGAAAAGAAGCTGCATTGTGTGTGACTGAATTCTTAACTACACCCTGCATCATCACCATAGACTTCCAGGGACCAGTCTCACCTGTGGGAGACTTACTACCCAGCTGCCCCATAACATCCCCTGTGAAGATTCTTATAGCAGCGCTGGTCCAATTGACCAGATACCACAGGTGGCGTCACGAACTACCTATCCTTAAAATCCCCTGTAAATATTCCCCATCGCTTGACTGCCAGGGCCACGGACCGAGTCCCGCTGCCAGTGACATCTCCCATAGAAATCTATGGGCTCGGCTCCGAGTACCCCTTAGCCCTGGTATCCACAATTGTGGTGCGAGTCATTACCTCTCCTCAAAGGAACATTGTAAAGGGCTATAAATTGTATTTCTTTACAGTCAGGAGCTTGTGTGACTTTCTTATAATTCCTGACATGTCACCAAAGAAATATATATTGTCGTAGTAGTAGTGATGTAACTAGAGTCCCATTGGCCCGGTTGCAAAATTTGTACCTGGGCCCCCACCTCCTTGTTGGTCAGAAAAGTCTGCGTCCCAGAGGAAGAGGAGGAAGCAGAGGAGGATGCGGAAGTGATAACAATATCCCTAAGTTCTGGAATGTCGTCGCACAGGCGGGTGCCATGGAAGAGTGGATTACAGTGATCAAGCGGAGCTCATGGTACCAGACAAACTGTTAGTGAAGGTGCAGGAGCCGAGGAACAAATGGAGGAGGACAAGGAGGAAGAGGTGATAGGCGCACAACAGTAAGGAGATGAAGAGGATAATGATCCCTTCACTGTTGTCTGTGGTTGGCAGGAGGAACAGAGGAAGCAAACTTGAGTGTTAACCCACCACCATCACAACATGTACTTGTTCTTCATGGAAGCGCCCGACACTTGAGCGCCTTCTTGCTGCACTATCTGCAACATGATTGTTGGCCGTATTGTTAGGATTAGAAATAGTGCTGACTACTGGGTTGCCACACTGTCAGATCCACAGTAAAAGAGTAAATTTTGCCAGATGCTTCACCCCCCCTCGAAAGGGACGTGCGCATGCTGGAGTATCGAAACACGCTTGTTGACAATCTTAAGAGTGTTTTTTCCCAAGACAGCAGTGAGGCACACAGTGTGTATTGCAGTTATAGATTTTCAACCCCGGGAACATTGAGTCGTCAACGTAAAAACATTAGCAGCAGCAGTGTAAGTGCAGAGGCAGCACAGTGTCTCAGTGGTTAGCACTGCACCCTTGCAGCACTGGGGTTCTGGGTTCAAATCCCACCAAGGACAACATCTGCAATGCGTTTGTATGTTCTCCCTGTGTTTGCGTGGGTTTCCTCCGGGTTCTCCAGTTTCCTCCCACACTCCAAAGATATACTGATAGTGAATTTAGATTGTGAGGCCAATGGGTACAGTTCTGAAAATGTCTGTGAAGCACTGTGTAATTAATTGCGCTATATAAGTGAGTAAAATAAATAAAAAGATTAAAAAACAGTTTCTATAAGTCATTTCACACACTTTTTAGACCAGCCCGTGCACCAGCAGAACAGAGTACATGTCTGACACATAGTAAATGACTGGAGAGGATGGTGGAGGAGTATCATGAGCTCAATATCAATGCCATCAGGGGAGGTTTGGACTCTTTTGCATTTTTATGTTAAAAAATGGAAGAGTGGTCTGAGCTCTCCTGTCACGCTGTCACACACAGTGTGGGAAGACTAAGTGCAACACTAGGGAAAGAGGGGAAGGAAGCCCAAACGCTAGGGAAAGGGAGAGTGGAGACCCCCTAGGTAGATCTAATAGCATCCTGCCACCCTTACCGTCCCTATAAGGACTTTCATTTGTTTATTTTCATAGATTTTTGATTTATTATTACTTTGGTCAGATTCAAGTTATTTCTGTCATCATTGTGGGTTTTTCTGTTATTAAATGAGGGGTACCAACAATTTTGACCACGTGTGTATATACTGAAATGTGGCCTTGATTCAGGACCACACAATTAACACAAACAATTTATATTTCAAATGTGGGCTCCTTCCTGGCCAAATATTTTACCAGCACAAAATATTTTTATGCAGAAATGTGGCCTTGATTCAGAACAACGATATTAGCACAAATAATTTATATTTTCAAATGTGGACTCCTGCCTGGCCAAAAATATTACTAGCACAAAATATTTTTCTGCAGAAATGGTGCTTGTTTTCTGGGGCATGCTATTAAAACAAACAATTTAGATTCTGAAATATGGCCTCTTGGACGGAACAAAAATATGAGCACAAAATTATTAGATACTGAAATGTGGCCTGCTGTTGTGAATGTGTTTGAGATGAGTTCTGAGCAGAGGCTCCCTCTGGTGGTTACAAGCGGTGCTAGTGAAGATTGTGAGGACTGGGAATCAGGTGTTACTGACTGGTCTTATATAAGGGAGTCATTTTCCCATCAGGGTTGCCGGTGATCAATTGTTCTGGTCTGAATCCTTCTTTCCAGTTTCCCTTGTAGCCTGCTGTGTCGTGTCTGCATCTCCTGCTATCAGATAAGACATTTTCTTCTTTTGTGTTTTTGCTATATTTTTGCATTTTGTCCTGTACTTCTGTGGGGGCCTTCAGGGTCCCCTCCGGGGGCTTTTGCCCTCTCAGTTTGGTTCAGCCACTGAGTTTTGTACTTTTGCTTTTTCCAGTTTTTTCAGTGGTTGCTGTTTTGATTTTGTTACACCAGAGAACTAATTTAGGTGGTAGAGGTCGTGTGATCTCAGGTGATTTTGAAATTAGTAGAGTTGGTGCTTTTCAGGGTTTTCTGGGATTGCAGTAAGTACCCTTCCTATCCTTTTCTATTTAGATAGTTTGGGCCCCAGCGTTTGCTCATACTATTTTCTTTCTGTGTCAGTATTTCCTCTTGTCTAAACCGCCATTACATGTTTGGGGGCTTTCTATTATCTTTGGGGTTCTGCTCCGGGGCAGATAGCTTTCCTATTTCTATCTTTAGGTGTAGTTAGTTTCTCAGGCTGTGACGAGGCGTCTAGGACCAACGTAGGAACGCTCCACGGCTGCCTCTAGTTGCGGTGGTTAGTCAGGGTACTGCAATCTCATAGATTCCAACTGCTCTGGTGTATTGCCTTTTTTTACCTGCACTCCTCAGCTACCGAAACATAACAGTATCACCGGCCCAAAAATTTAAAATTGTATGGTACTCACAGAAGGGAAAAAATATTGTGAAAGAAAAAAGGTTGTCAGTGTTGTCAGAGATATTTTTCTGTTTGTTGCATTTTTTTCCCTCTGTATCTCTGGGTGCTGGGGAGGATCTTTTCTCCCAATGGAGTTTGCACAGTTGTCTGGCCGTGTGGATCAGCTTGCCACTGAGGTTCGGAGTATTGCTGCATATCTTGCTAGGTTGCCTGTTGTGGAACCTAGGATCCCCATGCCAGATTTGTTTTTAGGGGATCGAGCTAAGTTTCAGAATTTCAAAAATAATTGTAAATTGTTTTTTGCCTTAAAATCTAAGTCCTCAGGAAACGCAGCGCAGCAGGTTCAATTATCATCTCTCTCCTGCGCGGCGATCCTCAGGATTGGGCTTTTTCCCTGATACCTGGGGATCCTGTTTTGAGTGATGTTGATGCATTTTTTCAGGCTTTGGGGTTATTGTACGATGAGCCTAATGTCACTGATCAAGCTGAAAAAGCCTTGTTGGCATTAAATCAGGGGCTTGATGACGCTGAGTTATACTGTCAGAGATTCCGTAGGTGGGCAGTCCTGACCAAATGGAATGACGACGCTTTGGCGGCCCTTTTTCGGAAGGGTCTGTCAGATAATGTAAAGGATGTTATGGTGGGATTCCCTGTCCCCTCTGGTCTCAATGATTCTATGTCATTAGCGATTCAAATTGACAGACGTTTGCGTGAGCGGAGAAGTATGCGTGGAATGGTGTTGCCTTGTGAACCAGCTTCTGAACCATGCAGTGTGATAGAGTGGTGTCTGGGGCACAGCGTCATGAGTTTCGAAAGCGCAATGGGTTATGTTTCTACTGTGGTGATGCCTCTCATGCTATTTCAGTCTGCCCTAAGCGGGGAAGACGTTTTGCACGCTCAGTTGTCTTGGGTAGTGTTCAGACAAAGTTTTTATTAACTGTCACTCTGATATGCTCTCTGTCCTCATTTTCTGCTCAGGCTTTCGTTGATTCTGGAGCAGCTATTAACCTGATGGATTATGATTTTGCTAAACGTTGTGGGTTTCCCTTGATACCCCTACAGAAGTCTATTCCCCTACTGGGGATCGATTCTACCCCTTTGGCTGAGAATAAACCCCAGTTTTCTACTCAGGTGATAATGAGGGTTGAACCTGATCACCAGGAGTGCTGCAAATTTTTGGTTCTATATAATCTGCATGACATTATCGTGCTGGGTTTTCCTTGGTTACAGTCTCATAATCCTGTTTTGGATTGGAAATCTGTGTCTGTAACCAGTTGGGGCTGCCAATGTGTTAATACCAACGCTCCTGTTTTTTCTGCCTCCCCCCAGGCTCAGGATGTTCCTGACTTTTTGATTGATTTTTCTGATGTGTTTAGCGAAAGTAAATCTGCATCCTTGCCTCCCCATAGGAGCTATGACTGCGCTATTGAATTAGTGCCGGGTAGTAAATTCCCTAAAGGTCGCCTTTTTAACTTGTCTGTACCTGAACATGACGCTATGCGGTCTTATATCAAGGAATCATTGGAGAAGGGTCATATCAGACCATCCTCTTCACCCTTAGGTGCCGGTTTTTTCTTTGTGGCCAAAAAAGATGGTTCATTAAGGCCGTGTATTGATTATCGTCTCTTGAACAATATTACTGTGAAATATCAATACCCGTTACCCTTGATTTCTGATCTGTTTTCCAGGTGAAAAACGCTACTTGGTTTACCAAGCTTGACCTCAGGGGGGCGTATAACCTTATTCGCATTAAGCACGGGGATGAATGGAAGACGGCATTCAATACCCCTGAAGGGCATTTTGAGTACCTAGTGATGCCCTTTGGGCTCACTAATGCTCCTTCCATCTTCCAGTCCTTCATGAATGACATTTTCAGGGATTTTGTGGACAAATTTCTGATTGTTTATTTGGATGATATCTTGATTTTTTCTAATGACTGGGACTCTCATGTGAAACATGTTCGAACTGTATTCCAGATTTTGAGAGAGAATGCTCTGTATGTGAAGGGATCAAAGTGTCTTTTTGGCGTACAGAGGATCTCATTTCTGGGATTCATTTTGTCCCCATCTGTTATTGAAATGGACCCGGTCAAGGTTCAGGCCATCTGTGATTGGGTCCAACCTACTTCATTAAAGGCTCTTCAGAGATTTTTGGGTTTTGCCAATTTTTATCGTAAATTTATTGGTAATTTCTCGGTTATTGTTAAACCATTAACTGATTTGACCAGAAAGGGTTCTGATGTGGTGAATTGGCCTCCTGAGGCAATCTCTGCATTTCAGGAACTTAAGCAGAGATTCACTTCTGCTCCTGTTCTACGGCAGCCTGATGTTTCTCTGCCATTTCAGGTGGAGGTTGATGCCTCTGAAATTGGGGCAGGTGCCGTTTTGTCCCAAAAAGATCCAGAGACCTCTAAAAGTAACCCTTGTGCCTTTTTCTCTCGAAAATTTTCTCCTACTGAACGTAATTATGACGTGGGTAATCGGGAGTTATTGGCCATGAAGTGGGCTTTTGAAGAGTGGAGACATTGGCTGGAGGGAGCCAAACATCAGGTGGTGGTCCTTACGGACCATAAGAATCTGGTCTATCTGGAATCTGCCAAGCGACTCAATCCTAGACAGGCCAGGTGGGCCTTGTTTTTCACACGTTTTAATTTTGTGGTTTCCTTTCTTCCTGGCACTAAGAATGTTAAGGCGGATGCCCTCTCGAGGAGTTTCCTTGCGGACTCTCCTGAGTTATCTGATCCTTCTGTTATTTTGAAAGAGGGTGTAGTTCTTTCCGCCATCTCGCCCAATTTGAGACTTGCTCTGGAGGGGTGTCAGGAGGATAGGCCCGAGCGCTGTCCTGTTGGAAAATTGTTTGTCCCGGACCAATGGAAAAAGAGTGTGATGTCTGAGATTCATTGTTCTGCATTGGCTGGGCATCCCGGAATTTTTGGTACCAGAGACTTGGTTAGTCGGTCCTTTTGGTGGCCTACCTTGTCTCGTGATGTCAGGGAATTTGTGCAGTCCTGCGGGACTTGCTCTCGCTCCAAGCCTTGCTCTCGCTCTAGTGGTTTGTTGATGCCATTGCCTGTGCCCAAGAGACCATGGACCCATATCTCTATGGATTTCATTTCCGATCTTCCTGTTTCTCAGAGAATGACCACCATCTGGGTAATTTGTGATAGGTTTTCCAAAATGATACATCTTGTGCCATTACCTAAGTTGCCTTCCTCCTCTGAATTGGTGCCGTTGTTCCTTCAGCACGTGGTTCGTTTACACGGCATTCCTGAGAACATTGTGTCTGACAGAGGAGTCCAGTTTGTTTCCAGATTTTGGAGGACTTTTTGTTCTAAACTGGGTGTTCAATTGTCTTTCTCCTCGGCATTTCATCCTCAGACCAATGGTCAAACTGAGAGAACAAACCAGACATTGGAGACTTATCTAAGATGCTTTGTGTCTGCTGATCAGGATGACTGGGTCTCTTTTTTGCCTTTGGCTGAGTTTGCTCTTAATAATAGGGCTAGCTCTGCCACTTTGATGTCTCCGTTTTTCTGTAATTCTGGGTTTCACCCTCGATTTTCTTCAGGACAGACGGAGGCTTCTGTCTGTCCAGGTGTTGACTCTGTTGTGGAGCGTATGCAACAGATTTGGGACCAGGTAGTGGAGAGGTTGTCCCTCTCTCAGGAGAAGGCCCAGCGGTTTGCTAACCGGCATAGGACTGATGGTCCTCGGTTTAAAGTGGGGGACTTGGTCTGGTTGTCCTCAAAGAATATTCCTATGAGAGTAGCATCTCCTAAATTTAAGCCTAGGTTCATTGGACCTTATAAGATCATTGAGATTCTTAATCCTGTTTCTTTTCGTTTGCTTCTTCCAGGGACATTTAAGATCCATAACGTGTTCCACAAGTCCTTGTTGAAGAGGTTTGTTGAGCCAGTGGTTCCTGCTGCTGTGCCTCCTGACCCTGTTTTGGTTGAGGGCAATCTGGAGTATGTGGTTGAGAAAATATTGGATTCTCGTTTTTCTAGACGGAAACTCCAGTATTTGGTTAAATGGAGAGGTTATGGTCAGGAAGACAATTCTTGGGTGTTTGCTTCAGACATCCATGCTAGGAGACTTATCCGTGCGTATCATAGAACTCATCCTGACCGACCTGGTTGCTCAAATGAGGGTTCGGTGACCCCTCCTCAAGGGGGGGGTACTGTTGTGAATGTGTTTGAGATGAGTTCTGAGCAGAGGCTCCCTCTGGTGGTTACAAGCGGTGCTAGTGAAGATTGTGAGGACTGGGAATCAGGTGTTACTGACTGGTCTTATATAAGGGAGTCATTTTCCCATCAGGGTTGCCGGTGATCAATTGTTCTGGTCTGAATCCTTCTTTCCAGTTTCCCTTGTAGCCTGCTGTGTCGTGTCTGCATCTCCTGCTATCAGATAAGACATTTTCTTCTTTTGTGTTTTTGCTATATTTTTGCATTTTGTCCTGTAATCTGTGGGGGCCTTCAGGGTCCCCTCCGGGGCTTTTGCCCTCTCAGTTTGGTTCAGCCACTGAGTTTTGTACTTTTGCTTTTTCCAGTTTTTTCAGTGGTTGCTGTTTTGATTTTGTTACACCAGAGAACTAATTTAGGTGGTAGAGGTCGTGTGATCTCAGGTGATTTTGAAATTAGTAGAGTTGGTGCTTTTCAGGGTTTTCTGGGATTGCAGTAAGTACCCTTCCTATCCTTTTCTATTTAGATAGTTTGGGCCCCAGCGTTTGCTCATACTATTTTCTTTCTGTGTCAGTATTTCCTCTTGTCTAACCGCCATTACATGTTTGGGGGCTTTCTATTATCTTTGGGGTTCTGCTCCAGGGCAGATAGCTTTCCTATTTCTATCTTTAGGTGTAGTTAGTTTCTCAGGCTGTGACGAGGCGTCTAGGACCAACGTAGGAACGCTCCACGGCTGCCTCTAGTTGCGGTGGTTAGTCAGGGTACTGCAATCTCATAGATTCCAACTGCTCTGGTGTATTGCCTTTTTTTACCTGCACTCCTCAGCTACCGAAACATAACAGCCTGCTTTCTGGATCATGGTAACAGAACAAACAATTTTTAGATTCCCAAATGTTGCCTCCTGGATGGAGCAAAAATATGAGCACAAAATTATGATGTGCGAAATGTGGCTTTGTTTCAGGAACATGCTATTAGCACAAACAATTTGTATTGTCAAATGTGGACTCCTGCCTGGCCAAATATTTTACCACCACAAAATATTTTTATGCAGAAACTTGGCCTTATTTCAGGAGCATGCTATTAGCACAATTTGTATTTTGAAATGTGGACTCCAGCTCTGACAAATATATTACCCGCACAAAATATTTTTCTGCAGAAATGTGGCCTGTTTTCTGGAGCATGCTATTAGAACAAACAATTTAGATTCTCAAATGTGGACTTCTGGCTCAAGCACAATATTAGCAGCACAAAAGGGTTATATGCTGAAATGTGCTTGACATTTGAATGGTGGGGAATTGACACTTGAAGGGTGGGGCTCAAGTGTCAATTCCTCCTTTGGTACCAGACACCCCAGTCCAACGCTGGGTACCAGTGACCCCTCAGCATTGAAAGTTAGACGAGACTTGACAGGACCTGGAAGAGGGCAGAACCGTTAACCTTAAAGCGAACCTGTCATCAGGATTTTGCTAAGTAAACTACAGGCATTGTCAGGTTGGCAGTGTTAAACTGATTAAAATGATATCTGCGATGAAGAAATCCGTCTCGTAGTTCTTGTGTAAATAGGGGTTAAAAGATTTCAGTTAATGAGATGCCCGTGCTCTGGTGCGGGACTGTAGGCAGGGTCTTATCTAACTGCTCTAATCCAGAGAAACCAAGAAAGACCAAGGAGAGACCTACCCACAGGCCGCCCCGAAGCACAAACAGTCTTTCTCTATGATTAGGAACGTGTGTCCAAATAATTATAAAATATTAACTAAAACATTACCAACTAAGAATAAATGCAGTAAACGTGGAATAAATTGGAATAAAAAAAAAGTACAAATGTTTCATAAAGTATTTTTAGGGGATTTGTTTTAATAAGTAGAGATACTGTGACTATTCTGCTAAATGCTGCAAAGTGTCAAA
Organism: Oophaga sylvatica; assembly: GCA_033576555.1. Lineage (NCBI taxonomy): Eukaryota > Metazoa > Chordata > Amphibia > Anura > Dendrobatidae > Oophaga > Oophaga sylvatica. The sequence continues at coordinate 23,219,952 of JARQOD010000006.1, read as the reverse complement.
CTGTGAAATATCAAAGTATTCCAAATGCTCTTATTCCCCACTGATAAATGAACTGTTCTGGGAATGAATGACTGCGATAATTCATATGTATCGGCAGGTGAGAGTCAGATTGACTAACAGAGCAGATTAGAGATGTAGCGACTTGGGATAGTGCCCAGCTAATCTTTCCATCTCCTAGCTAGTTCATACAATGGAGACAAGAATCAGGTCTGCCGCAGAGAGATAAACATTTCACTCTGTGCTTTAAATATAGCAGTAAATCAATTGTCCTCTGCACTCTGACCAGGGGGAGCGTTCTCTATTTTTCCTGGGTTGTCTGTGTACATTCTTAATTTTCAGATTGGAAGTCAATGAATGCATTAAGCATTTAGGCTGGGGCTGCACGGATACAGATCACACATCCAAAGATCGCTGTATGCTGCAGGGTGATGCAAGTCAATGGGGTCGCGTCGCAACCTGCAAGGTACCACGACAAGCATGCTTCAAAGTTGCAAAATATCTGAACCAGTTTCATGTTTTGCAGCTTGCTTGACGTGTTTGTGGTACCGTGCAGGTCGTGATACAGCCCTATTCACTTGCATTATGCTGATATGCAGCAGCAGCATGAACACATTTGTCTGCAAAACCTGTGTTAGGCTGGAGTCACACACAACGTCTAAAAAATCAGACTGTTTTAGACGGACGAGAATCGCACAAATGTTTCCTGAACATTACTCCGTCTGTCATTCGATTGGAATGCGATATGTGATTTTCTCGCATCTGAGCGTATGTTTGACATCCGTCTGGCGAGATTTTGTCGGTGGCTAGCAAAACCGACATATAATGGATCCAAATGAATAGTTTTTAAATCACAAAAGAAAGAATAGATATATACACATAGAATAATATATATAATATATATATATATATATATATATATATATGTCATTGAGACATATATATATATATATATACATATATTTGTAGTTCATACACTTCTACATAGTATAATAGTCGCTAATTCAATTGCCGGTTTCTGTAAATTATTACAGAACCCGACATGAAATGACACATGGTTTACATACAGTTAACCATGTCATTTCATGTAGTTTGATATATGGTTTTCACTAACAATTACATGAGTGGCTGTGTGCAAAATTTCATACATGTAGGGGTTAATTAAATGTGTAAATTCGTTGTAAAAAAATGCGTGGGCTCCCGTGGTATTTTCTCCACCAGACAGGGAAAGCCAGTGAGTTGGGGCAGATAATAATAGCCTAGGGAGGGTGCATTTTTTTGTGCCCCCCCTGGCTACTAACATCTGCCCCCAGCCACCCCAGAAAAGGTACATCTATGATTAGATGCGCCTTTTCTGGCACTTAGCCCGTCTATTCCCATTGCCCTGTAGCGGTGGCTAATGGGTTAATAATGGGTTAAGGCCACCTTGCTATTGAAAGGTGACTTTAAGCCAGGTTAATAATTGAGAGTTGTCAATTAGACAACTATCAATTATTAATCCTATTGTATGAAATGAAAAACAAAAAACACACATTAATTAAAAATCATTTTAATGAAATAAATACACAGTTTTTGACCATATTTTATTGTACTGGTAATCCTTCGATTCCCTTGTTCTCCTGTAATAAAAAAAAATAATAAAATAACATTATTCTTACCTCTCTGGTGCTCAGTCAGGTCCCCCGCTGCAATCCCTCTGAAAGGGTTAACATGTTTACAGCGGGGACCGGAGCTAATGCTGCAGCCTCGCTGTAAACCCCCGAATGAATGAGCTCATCTCCCGGCTGACAGGAGAAGAAGTGATTAGCTGGGAAGCTTAATTGAATGTTTCCCACGCTAATCAGTTCACTTCAGGTCAGCCGGGGACTCCCTCTGACGTCACTGACGCTGTGCGGAGTCCCCGGAAGGACAGGAAATATGAGTCTAAAAAAGCCATTGAAGCCAGTATGAAAATTGTAAGATTTCTCATTTTGTTTTTTAATAAAAAAGAGTGATATGAAATGCAAATAATTGGCATATATTTTATTTTAAAAATATGTGTAACACAAAAAATAAAAAATTAAATTAATTTAAATAAAAGGTAATTTTCTGATTTCAGTTTCCCTTTAAAGTGACTCAGCAGGGGAGGCTTTGGACATTGAAAAGTTGACTCGATAACCTGTAACATTTTTTAGGAAGATGTATTTTTTTATTATTAACCCATTAAGGATTTTCATTTTTTTGGGCATTTTTATTTTTTCCTTCCCCTTCTTCCAAGAGCCAAATGTTTTTTTTTTTATTATTTTTCCATTTATATAGACTTAGGATTTGTGTTTTTACAGGATGAATTGTACATAAAATGTACTGAAAAAATAGAATTAGAGAGAGAAAATTTGTGAAAAAAATTAATTTTTAGCATTCTTTTTAGGTATAGTTTTTATGGCATACGTTGTGCAGCAAACATGACCTGGAAACATGATTCTCCAGATCTGTACAATTACAGCAGTATCAAACCACATTACTATTCTAGTAACGTGAAAAATTGTTAAAGGGATTATCCAACAGTAAAAAAAAAAAAAGCCATGAATTGATTGAAAGTGTTAAATGGAAATAATAAATAATAAAAGGAGGCGTACTCACCCTCCGGGCTTTTATGGATCCAACAAAGGCCACTCTGAAGGTCTCCGCCAACTCCAAAAGCTGTGACTGTCCCATTCACATGTCTTAGCCCCGCTACAGCCTGAATTTTACTGTAGGCCCGTTATCGGAGAAAGATCCACTTCTAGTCAACTGATTTCTACTGCCATTTACAGGCTACAGCAAAGGTGACACTTCCGAATGGGGCAGACGTTGCATCTCGAGCCGGTGAAGACATGTGGAGAGACCTGTGCTGGATCTGCGGGGGTGTTGGAAGGTGAGTATATCACAGTCTCCTATGACGTCCTGGAGCTTCACAGTAATATCAACATGGTGGTAACGGGGGCCTTCAGCAGGCTCTTGGCTGCCACCCAACCCATCCTGTGACCATGTCATCAGGTGATGGGCACTTGAATGGACAACTGGACTGGATCCTGTGCCTTTAATGACACTGCCAAAGATTGACCTTAGGATTGCTCATTACTATCTTAAGGCCCCGTTACACGCTACGATATCGTGAACGATATCGTTGCAACGTCCCCGGTTTGGTGACGTTGCAGCGATGTCGAAACAACATTGTTGCATGTGACACATAGTAACGATCAACGATCCGTCAGCTGATCGTTAATCGTTGCAGAATGGCCTGGACCATAAATCTATCGTTGGTCTCCCGCTGGGCAGCACACATCGCTGCGTGTGACAGCGGGAGACCAACGATCAGCGAGCTCCCAGCGCCGTACAGCAGACGCTGGGAGCTGGTATCCAGGGTAAACAGCGGGTAACTAAGCGCGGCGCTTATCCTGATCGCTGGTGAGTCTGCCTATGTGACAGCTCACCAGCGATCAGCTAACGATGTCCCAGCGATCCCATCGACGTCGGATCGTTGATGGGATTCCTGGGACATTGAAGCGTGTAACGGGGCCCTTATGCCTGGAGAGCCCCTATAGAGAACATAGTGTAGAGAGGTGATCACTCTGCACTGCCTAACGAGCACTAGGGAAGGGGAAAGGAAAAACAAAAATCTGACTATACTGCCCCGAGCTAATAAATGCCTTGTGCCCTTAAATGAGATGTTTGTCTGCCATATTTCATGGGAAGCATTTTAAAATCTGATTCCATCTGCAAAGCATTGAGCCGAGAAAACAGTATTGAGTTAAGGTGTGTGTTTATTAGCTTTGCAGGGAAAGCTGCTATTCGGAGCATTAATAAATCATAAGAATAAACAGTGTTTGTTCCACTAAAGTAATAATGCGATCATATTTTCATTTTTGTTGTGGATATGATTAATTTTACCAAAGCTATACTATTTAACTTTCTTCTAATACTTAGAGATATTTTCTAGAAGTACATTTATTTGTATGGGTTATTTACGTTGGAATTTGAACATTTTTTATATTTCAGAATTGATCAAATGGAAATTGTACTAAAAATCTGTTATTTACATTTGCACTATGACATTGTTACCATATCTCCTAGATCCTGTGTCTTCTTCCTGCTGACGGCTCAGGAGGCAGAATGCCAACTGAGTATTCAGGTAGTTGCCGTTGACTCTACTATGGTCAGCTTCCATGTCTTTGATGATGTGACAAACCCAGCTCTGCTACACCACTGGGCAAGTCTGCAACACATCTGGCCAGTTTTGCTTTGGACTCTGTGACAAACTCAGCTCTGCTATATTGCAGAGTCAACACACCGTGTCATTGCCAGTTCTGCATTGGACTCTGTGACAAACCCAACAATGCTATATCACAAAGTCAACTATGTTGTACCCTTGTGATCTCTGCATTGGACTCTGTGACAAATGAAGCTCTGCTATATCTCAACTCTGTAATATCATCTCTTCTTCATTGGATCCCATGATTTTTGTTTGCTCCAATTGGTGACATTCTATACCATCCATCTGGACCTCTCTACTGCGCCGATGACTTATGTGTGTGTTGCATAACTATTGATCACCTGGACCAAAGGCTTCAAGAATCCGTCTCACCAGATGAGATATAATAAGCATGCACATCTGCCGAGCCTTCTGCCATTTTCACAGCAATAATAGTGAAAGAAAGCTTGAGGGAATCCTCTGACAAAAGTCCCCAGTGCAGATGTGAACATCTCCTCAAATTGTGAAGCTGTGACCCCTCTTAACTTAACCATATTATTGCCAAATCTATAAAGTATTGACCAAACACTGCTCCCTATATAGTTGGTTTCTTACAATCATCAAGAAAATATTTCCATAGTTTGTGATGTCATGATTTGCTGTTTTTACTGACCAGTCAAAATGAAGGACAACCCTAGAGGTCCCAAGCAGGTGAACTAGAGCTGTGATAAAGCTCCAAGGGTGGCAGAGGTTTTAATAAACTCCTTGTCTTCATATCTGACATAATCCAAATATATAAGTCTTTTTATGACAGAAATATAAGGCTCATTTACATCCAGCTCTCCAGTCTTTTATTTCTCTACATTAGATGACAAATGTTGCTGGGAGACTGGTTTCATAATTTTGTGCAGTCAAGGTTACAGCTGATGGCATCAGTGTTGATTTGGGCAGATATAATAAGTTTACACACCCCTGTTTAAATTGTCAGGTTTTAGTCTTGTAAAAAAAAAATAGATCAAGAGGAATCATTTCAGAACTTTTTCCACCTGTTATGTCACCCATAATCTGTGCAATCTATCTATCTATTCTATTATTTCTAAACACTGTTTTTCAGTGATTATTTTGTATCTCTGTTCATACTGCACCCACACACACAAATGATACACCATTTGAAAGGCAAACTTGCCCCCTTCAGCAAGAAAATAGCCAAACAAACCACACATCCACGATTTGATCACAAAATACAGTTTAACCATTAATTTTCATAAACCTGCAGTAAGGAAAAATTACCTGCAGGTGGCACCACAGTACCCCAAAGCACACAACCACAAAGCTGCTTACAGACATCACAAACAAATCCAAACTTTTGCCTTGGGGGCTTTCCAGCTTGCCGAACTGGTTTCCCCTGCCTATTTTAGCCAAATTGGAGGATTGCACACTTCACTGCAGGTGAGGCACTTATGCAAACACATTTGTAAACATGCACTTCCTATTGAATTGCACACTTGCTCCGTTCATACTCCACCCGCACAAACAAATGATACACCATTTGAAAGGTCAAATTACCTGCAGGTGGCAGCACACTACCCCAAAGCACACTACCACAAAGCTGCTTACAGACATCACAAACAAATCCAAACATTTGCCTTGGAGTCTTTCCAGCTTGCTCAAGTGCTTGCCCAGCCTATTGCAGGGACACTGGAGGATTGCACACTTCACTACAGCTGAATCACATATGCAAACACATATGTATACATGCACTGCTTTTTCGTGATTATTTTGCCCCACACACACAAGTGGTGAGTCACATATGCAAACACATTAGTAAACAAGCACTGCTTTTTCGCTGATTACTTCGCCCCACACACACGAATGATACACCATTTGAAAAGTAAACTTGCTCCCTTCAGCAAGAAAAGCCAAACAAACCACACATTCACAATTTTATCACTAAATACAGTTTAAACATTCATTTTCATAAACTTACAGAAAGACACAATGACCTGCAGGTGGCACCTCAACCGGAAGACATTTTTTGGCCTTTACTTATCAAACCAATTTATTATATTACCAAGCTATATATATAAATACCTGTCTGTGTTCATCATCCCATGAAATACATTTACATTTCACCAGCTTACTTTTTCTGAAATTGCCTGCGCCCCCAACGACTAATGTGCGAAAATTTCGCACAGGCCAAGCTAGTTCAATTGAAAAACAAATTGAATTTTTTTTCTGGCAGAAAAAGAAAAACAATGAACAAAAATAATGTAGCTGCATAAATATGCACATCCTTAAACTAATACTTTGTGGAAGTACCCTTTGAATTTATAGTAGCATTGAGTCTTTTTGGGTAGGTACTTATCAATATGGCATATCTAGAATTGGCAACCTTTGCCCACTCTTTCTTGTAGTGTCTCAAAATATGTCAGATTGCAGAGACATCTGTGTACAAGCCCTCTTCAGGTCACTCGCAGATTTTTAATTTTTTTTGGATTCAGGTCTAGGCTTTGGCTGGGCCATTCCAAAACTTTAATTTTCTTCTGAAAAGTCATTCTTTAGTCTATTTGGAGGAATGGTTAGGCCGCTCTCGTGCTGAAAGGTGAAATTCCTCTTCAACTTCAATTTTTTTAGCAGAGGCCCGATGGTTTTGATGCAAAATTGACTGATATTTGGAACTTCCCCTCACCTTGACTATCGCCACAGTCGCGACTGTCGAAAAATAGTCCCAAAATATAATACTGCCACCACCATGCCTCACTGTGGGTATGGTGTTCTATTGGTGATGCGCAGTGGCAGCTTTGTGCCAAACATACCTTTTGGAATTATGGCAAAAAAGATTATCTTTGGTCTCATCAGACAATAATATGGTTTCTTTGTAAGAAAAGGCCTCCATATAGCCATCCTACCCCACAGGAAAGACAGTACTTGACAAGAAATCCTGCAGCTCCTTTAATGTTGCTGTAGGCCTCATGGCGGCCTCCTGGACCTTTCTTCTTTTTGTCTTTTCATCAATTTTGAGGGATGTCTAAATAATGTCACTGTTGTGCCAAATTTAAGCCAATTTTTGTTGACATCTTCACAGTGTTCAATGGTATATCTAATGACTTAGAAAAGTTTTTATATCCTTCTCTTGACTGATTACTTTCAATAATGAGATCACTTTGCTGTGTTATAAGTTGTTTAAAGACCATGACTCTTGGTGTCAAATGTAGCTAAGAACATGCCAGGAAAATCCCCCCCAAAAAAGCAAAACTTTCTATGGGGTTAATCACAATCACTGTAAATGATGGCAGGGTGTACTGACTATTATGTAACATGAGTATAAATGTGATTGGCTAATTCTGAACACAAGCACATCCCCAATAATAAGAGGGTGTTCACATTTACGCAATCACATTATTTTAGTTTTGGTATTTTTATTTTCATCCTCAAAATGATTTCAGTTTGTTACTCAATGGATCTGTACAGATTATGGGTGACATTAAAGATGAAAAAAAGTTCTGAAATTATTCTTCTTGGTATGATTTTGTTACATGACAAAACCTTGGCATTTTAACAGTGGTGTGCAGACTTTTTATATCCATTGTGCATGTTAATTTTTTAAGCATTTTATATTTCTAGAGAGGGAGGCTTAGGTGAGGTGGTCCCAAAGGAAAGAATCCCACCCCTTCCTTTAGCACTTCCATATGTCTGAGAACTGGAATTGCCTAGCACTAAACTAAATATATACTAAACCAGCCAAAAACAAATGACACCATCAGTTAAGTGTCCACTGCGATCCTGGGGAAAAATAAATTGTTCCCATTGCTCAAATCAAAAGGGACACAAAATAAAAAATATAAAATTATTCAAATAAAATAATTTAATAAAACCTAAATGGTTTATATTATTTATTTGAATTTTCTTAGAAACATTGCATAGAGAAATAAGATGTATTAACCTTTGATAGCGGTGAGAGAAAATAATAAGTGATTAAAATTATTTTTATGCTGTACCAGCTCTTTAAATTACCCAAAAATTCCCATTTTCAATCTCGCTCTTTGCATTTCCTATTAAAAGACGAACCATTGTTATAATGAACCAGCAGTTGATCAATGTCTCTCTTCTTCTAAGCTTAGCCCGTCTACTTCTTTTATAATTACAGCTCATACTGAATAAGTAGTTTACCCGGCGCTGCCACATTGACTTGATTTTGTCAATTGCTTAACTAACATAAATACCCATAGTCTATTATAAGGCATTGCTGACTTCCTGCTGTGTCAATATCATTTCTCATTAATTTAATTAATTGATTTTCCTGGTATCATCCATTTTAGGCTGAGTAGAGACTGACTTGACTTTTCCTTTTAGGCACCTATAAACCTAAAAAACAAATCCATCCCCATTAAGGGACAATCACGATCTGTACAAAACTGATTCCATCCCCACCGCACAGTCCTCTCTATCCCCAGGAGAATGGGAAGCCAATTGTCCATTAGCGGGGACCTTTTCCACCTAGCTAAAAAAACACCCTGCTAACTGCCTAGATTTATAGAAGAGCGGATCAGGCAAAATTCTTACATTTTTTCCTGGTAAATTCGATTTGCAGAGAAGTTATTCTGTTAATTTAATGTCCCTTACTCTGTTCTGGGGTCTCCACAGATCTCATAGCATAATAAATTTACATACATAAAAAATTAAAAAATTAAAATAAATACAATTTAAAAAAAAAAATCCTGATACTCACCTTACTGCTCACCTCTTCGGTCCCTCCGCTCCTCACCATAACCCATCCAGTACTCGTCGCAACTTCAGATTGCCGCAGCTGGCACTGAAATCCTCGTGCTTTTCACATTAGGCCGGGACTTCCAACATTGATAGGGTTTGGGAGGATTCTGCGCATGCCGTGACATCATGATGATGCGACCTTCCACAAGCTTGTGCAGAACCCTCTTGGGCTCTCATCAAAGCCGGATGTACCAGTCTAGGGGCAGAAGCCTAAGAATTTCAATGCGAGCGGAGACAATCTGTATATGAGGAGAGGATCGGACGGTTGACATAGTGTAGCTGGAGATGTGAGTATGAGGAATTTTTTTCTTCTTAAACAAACTGAGAAATCAGGGCAAACTGAACATAATTTCACAACAAAACCCCCAAAATGGGCCAGACAAAATTGTTGGCACCTTTCCAAATGTTTGGGTAAACAACTTTGTTTCAAGCATGTGAGAGCATCAAATTCACCTGTGGCAAGTAACAGGAGTGGGCAATATGAAAATGATACCTGAAACCAGATAATATGGGGAGATGTTGACTCAATCTTGGCATTGTCTGTGTGCCACACTAAGCATGGAGAACAGAAAGAGGAGAAGAGAACTCTCTAAGGACAGGAGAACAAAAATTGTTGAAAAATATCAACAAGCTCAAGGTTACAAGTCCATCTCCAGAGAGCTTAGTGTGCCTCTGTCCACGGTGCGCAACATAATCAAAAAGTTTACAACCCATGGCACTGTAGCTAATCTCCCTGGATGTGGACGGCAAATAGAAATTGATGAAAAGTTGTAATGCAGGATAGTCCGAATGGTGGATAAGCAGCCCCAATCAAGTTCCAAAGAAATTGAAGCTGTCCTGCAGACTCAGGGTGCATCAGTGTCAGTGTGAACTATCTGTCAGCGTTTGAATGAAATGAAATGCTATGGCGGGAGCCCCAATAGGACCCCATTGCTGATACATAAATAAGCTAGACTGCAGTTTGCCAAAATGTACAGGAGTAAGCCAAAATTATTCTGGGAATGCGTCTTGTGGATAGATGAGATCAAGATAGAGTCTCCGCAAAAGAAACTGACATGCTGCGGCGCATGTCCATCTCTACGGGTGATCCGTAGGTGTCTGTGGACGCATAGTGGACATGGGATGTAACATGGGATGGCCTCTATGGGTTTGACGCTGCACAAATACGCAGCATCCAACCGGCAGCGTTTACTGATCAGGGGCACATACCCTTAGATTCCTTGTACTTTTATTACCTTGCATGCTTCTTATTTTTAAGATTTGTATTCATTTCAATATAACGATATGTCAAATTCATAACATGTTCTCCTTTGTGTTGATCCTGCAGACATAGACTGTATATTCTAGTTTGATTAGTAAGCGAGAGATGTGATTAAATTCAAATTCTTCATTTCTTAGTCAAACAGTTTTTAGCTGCAAGTCCTAACACTTTAAACAGAGCTCCAATGAGCAGATTTTGTCCTAATGCAACAAGCTAACTACAGTCTCTGGGTTTATCACCGCTTTACTTATTGCTGCAAAATAAATAAATTACCGTATCTTAAATTTAATCATGAGCTTTAAAGCATAAACTGCTGTTTTCCTTATATTTCATCGCAGGCTATTTTTCTGTTTCTTACACAGGGCAGTCTTGACACTTGTGTGTTTTATTTGCAGGTCCTGTGCCTTGGAAAATAATAATGATTATATTTTGTATCTGCATACAGCAGGAGGGTGGGGATGCGTGGCACTGCACAAATAAATCTGTAGCTGGGCTTTCCTTCACCTGAGGCAAAAGGTACAATGTACTGGCCTTTCCCTGTATCTAAATACCTCCATCTATTCAAAGTGGCTTGTTGGTACCCCCATGTCATCCACTCACCCAGGCCAAACATTTTTATAGGGTTGTGTGTCATAGACTGTAATCATAAAGCTCTGCACTTTAAAATGTAACCACCAAGCTGTGTACCATATAATGTAACTTCGAGATGTGTACCATAGATTGTACCCGCCAAACAGTGTGCCTTAGACTATAACCAACAAGCAGTGTGCTATAGATTGTAACTTCGAAGCTGTAAGCCATAGACTATAACCAACAAGGTGTATGTTATAGGCTGTAGCCATCAAGCTGTATGCCATAGGATGCAACCATCAGGCTGTGTGCAATATACTATAACCACCAAGCTGTATGCCATAGGATGCAGCCATCAGGCTGTGTGCTGTTGTGAATGGACTTGAAATGAGTTCTGAGCAGAGGCTCCCTCTGGTGGTTACAAGCGGTACTGGACTGTCCAGTGAAGATTGTGAGGATTGGGAATCAGGTGTTACTGACTGGTCTTATATAAGGGACTTGCCTTCCCATCAGGGTTGCCGGTGATCAATTGTTCTGGTCTGAATCCTTGATTCCTGTTTCCTTTGTAGCCTGCTGTGTCGTGTCTGCATCTCCTGCTAACAGATAAGACATTTTCTTCTTTTTGTTTTTGTGCTTGATTTTTGCATTTTGTCCTGCACTTCTGTGGGGGCCTTCAGGGTCCCCTTCGGGGGCTTTTGCCCTCTCAGTTTAGTTCAGCCACTGATGTTTGTACATTTGCTTTTTCCAGTTTTTTCAGTGCTGCTGTTTGATTTTGTTACACCAGAGAACTAATTTAGGTGGTAGAGGTCGTGTGATCTCGGTGTTTTTGAAATTAGTAGAGTTGGTGCTTTTCAGGGTTTTTTGGGATTGCAGTAAGTGCCCTTCCTATCCTTTTCTATTTAGGTAGTTTGGGCCCCAACGTTTGCTCATACTATTTTCTGTCTGTGTCAGTATTTCTTCTTGTCTAACCGCCATTACATGTTTGGGGGCTTTCTATGTTCTTTGGGGATCTGCTCCGGGGCAGATAGCTTTCCTCTTTCTATCTTTAGGTGTAGTTAGTTTCTCAGGCTGTGATGAGGCGTCTAGGACCAACGTAGGAACGCTCCACGGCTGCCTCTAGTTGTGGTGGTTAGTCAGGGTACTGCAATCTCATAGATTCCAACTGCTCTGGTGTATTTCCTTTTTTTACCTGCACTCCTCAGCTACCGAAACATAACAGTATCACCGGCCCAAATAAAATTGAATGGTACTCACAGAAGGGAAAAATATTGTGAAAGAAAAAAGGTTGTCAGTAGTGTTGAGCGATATTGCTCGATATCTAAAAATATCGTATCGAAATTGTATCGCCGATAGCACTAAATATCGTCGATATCCGATTTCGATACCGGAAGTCCCATGTAAGTCTATGGGAACAAAATATCGAAATTAAAAAAAACCATTCTTGCCTTGTTGGTTAATTGTACATGAAGGAAAACAACAAAGACTAATGTAGAATGTATTGGGGGAGGTTGAGGAGACAATAAAGGCATACATGTTTAACCCAATGCATTGGAATAGCATTCATATTTTTTTTTTTGGAAATATGTTTGGATTGACTAACAAATTGACAATGTTGTTAACCTTTTTTATATTTTGGCAAATATGTATGTTTCACAACTTCCATGCTCTTCACCTTTTTAACTTTTGCCAGTGCCACACTTTCTCCTTCATAATCTTCAGCAGCAGCATCATCTTTCTCATCAAATTATTCTTCATCTTCACCTTCTTAATTTTCTTCTTAAACTTCTTGCTATTCATGTTTTTGTTTACATTACTCATATTGTTATTATTAAACTAATTAATCTTCTTCATATTCAAATTCTTCATCTTTTTCCCATCATATTTCTTATTTGTGACAGAGATTCCTGTACTTGTAATCTGTAAAAGTATGAATTGTTCATCCTTCCGTTCTTGCTGTCACAAAAGATTTAAATTACAACAGTATTTGTCCGTGTTCAGTTTAGCCTGCAGCAGCAGGCATTTTCCAGGGGCACCACGAGGAGGAACGGACTCACCCCCATACACTGCTTAGTCTTCTTCTGCTTAGAATTTAGAGCATATATTTTGCTCTTCATTTTGGTCTTATACTTAATGTTCTTCTGCTTTTTGATCTTTTGCTTATTGTTCTTCTGTCTCTTGTTCTGTATCTTGTAGTTTGTCTTAACCTTCTTTGTCCTGTTGGTGATCTTCTTCTTGGTAATCTTTTATTTTTTCTTTGTGATGGTGTTCAGGCTGGTTGGCTTCATGCTCGTCGTCCTTGTTGTTGTCATCTTCTTCTGGGTGGTCTTTAATGTCGTCTAATTTCCGAGAAACAGCTGACGTTACTGGAACCCTGACGGGTATCAGATGGAGCAAGAGACAATGGAAGTAACAAGGACCAGCTGACTGTGCTGGACCCCGGACGGGTAGCAGAAGGAAAAGAGGCAATGTCACAACCGAGTACCAGCTGACGTTACTGTGACACGGTTACTAAGCAGGAGGTACTTGTGCTCCAAAGCACTACCAAGGACCAGCAGACGTTGCTGGAACTCGGATACGGAGATGGAGGCACCTAGGCCAAAGGCACTGGGGAGAACCACTTGACGGTACTGGACCCCGGACGGGTAGCAGAAGGAAAAGAGGCAATGTCACAACCGAGTACCAGCTGACGTTACTGTGACACGGTTACTAAGCAGGAGGTACCTGTGCTCCAAAGCACTACCAAGGACCAGCAGACGTTGCTGGAACTCGGATACGGAGATGGAGGCACCTAGGCCAAAGGCACTGGGAGAACCACTTGACGGTACTGGACCCCGGACGGGTAGAAGAACGCACCCATGAAAATGTAAGTTGACAGGACGCAAGCCGTCCGCAGTTACAGAATCACACAGTCCTACAGTGGGTGCTTATCCTATTGTCACAATGGAAACCGCCTTTATTTACATATCCCACAGCACACATAGGAATCACCTAAACTGCAGGCACCATAGAGTCGGCTAACCCGAATGCAACACGACAGCACAAGTTATTGGAGGATAATTGACGTTCACACTGCCAGGAAACAGCTGTCGTGCTGTAACCAGGCTGGCCAGGAGTCAGTACCCCTGCCAATTACTTACGAGCAACAAATGGCGGTGTTGTAGCCCAGGGAGTAGAGTTCAGGTGGTAGAAAGATGAACATAACCGGAGACATGGAAAACGTTGCCAAACAGTTATTTAATCTGAAAACGGACAGGCAAATTCAGGTGAGATCCATGCCTTGTTCATTTTCAGAAAAGTAAGCCGGTCTACATTCTCTGAGGATAGTCGCATGCGACGGTCTGTTACTACACCACCTGCAGCACTAAAGACACGCTCAGATAATACACTGGCAGCAGGGCAAGCCAGCACCTCCAATGCATACTGGCTAAGCTCTGGCCATGTATCCAACTTAGAGACCCAAAATTTGAAAGGGGAAGAGGCATCTGGGAGTACACTTAGAGGGAAAGCCAAGTAGTCTGTCACCATCTTACGGAAACGTTTCTTCCTGGTGACTGGAGCCGTCTCGGATGGTGTAGACCTTGCTGGCGCTGTCACAAAACTTTGCCACATTTGTAACATACAGTTCTTGCCCTGTGCAGAGGCGCTGCTTCTGCTCCCTCTTGTTGTAGAGGTGTCTACACTGCCTCGACGCACAGAGCTGCTTTGTAAAGCAGTAAACAGCAGCAGCAGCATCTCTCTCGGCTGGAATGTACAACAGTATGGATTGCACCAGTGTGTCTTGGTACTCCTGCATTTTACGGTCCCGGTTCACCGGTGTGATGAGGGTTTGTAAGTTGTCCCGGTAGCGAGGGTCTAGGAGGGTGTACACCCAATAATCTGACGTGCTGAGAATGTGGGCGATGCGGCGGTCGTTTCTTAGGCACTGAAGCATGAAATAAACCATGTGCTGCAGACTCCCAACTGGCCAACAAGGGCTGTCCTCTGGAAGAGGCGTCATCTCTGTCTCCTCTGCATCACCCCACCCTCGCTCTACATACTGACTACAGCGTTGTGTACCTTCCTCTGTAGGGATTTCTTCCTCCTCCATTGACTCCTCCTCCTCCTCATCCTCCTCACAAAGTGAGCCCTGCCCAGCCCTTTGTGAGGAACCACGTTGCGCTGACTGTCCTGAAGGTAATTGAATTTGTGACTCCTCATCCTCCACCTCTTCCAAAACCTCTTCCTTTAGTGCTTTCAGTGATTTCTGAAGCAGGCAGATAAGGGGGACAGTCATGCTGACTAGTGCATCATCTGCACTCGCCATCCGCGTTGAGACATCAAACGCACGCAAAACGTCGCAGATGTCCTTCATAGAGGCCCACTCAGTAGTGGTGAAGTGTGAACGGCGCAAATTGCGAGTTGATTGCGCCTGTTGCAGCTGATACTCCATTACTGCTGGCTGCTGCTCACACAACCGCTCCAACATATGTAACGTGGAATTCCACCTGGTGGGTACGTCACATATGAGCGATGTTCAGGAAGGCGAAATCTGACTTGCAGAGCTGCAATGCGCGATCTGGCCATGCTGGAACGTCGCAAGTGAGCGCACTCTAGGCGGACCTTGTGCAGCAGTGCATCAAGATCCGGATAGTCCCTCAAAAAACTCTGCACGACCAAGTTGAGCACATGTGCCAGACATGGTATGTGAGTGAGGTTGCCAAGGCCCAGAGCTGCCACCAGATTTCGGCCATTGTCACACACTACCAAGCCTGGCTGCAGATTAGCTGACAAAAACCACACGTCGCTCTCCTGCTTGATGGCATCCCAGAGCTCCTGCGCTGTGTGGCTTCGATTCCCCATGGGAATTAATTTCAGGACGGCCTGTTGACGTTTGGCCACGGCTGTGCTCATATCGGTCGCAACAGGTAAGCGTTCACGGGTCCATGTGGAGGTATACCGTGACGGCTCGTGCAGCGATGATTCTGAGGAACTGGAGTAGGAGGAGGAATCAATGTGCACAGACTGGATTCCTGCAATCCTTGGAGTTGGCAGAACACGTACAGCGCCACTGGCAAGATCTGTACCCGGCTCCACAACATTGACCCAATGGGCAGTGAGGGAAAGGTATCGTCCCTGGCCATGGGTACTGGTCCACGCATCGGTGGTCAGGTGGACCCTGCTACTGACGGCGTTTAGTAGCGCATGTTTAATGTTTCCCTCGACATGTTTTTGCAGAGCAGGGACAGCTTGCCTGCTGAAATAAAATCGGCTTGGCACATTATATTGTGGGACTGCCAATGCCATAAAGTTCCTGAAACTGTCAGTCTCCACCAGCCTGAATGACAGCATTTCAAGGGACAGGAGTTTTGCAAGGCCAGCATTCAGAGCCTGTGCTCGTGGATGGTTTGCCGAGTATGGCCGTCTTTTATCCCATGCCTGTGTTACCGATGGCTGTTTTTGTACTGGGAGTGTGACGATGACTGTGAACTTGCTGCAGTGGGTGGAATAACAGTTTGTCTATGGACAACAGTGACCGAGGTTCTTCCATGGAGATCCTGTGAGGAAGCCAAAACAGGTGTGTGAGAGCTGGAGGTAGAGGCTCGAACATGACGTAAAGATGTAGGTGCTGCTGTAGGTTGGCCTACATCTCCAGTGTGTCTTTGTAACTCAGCTACGTGCTTTGTCCGTACATGTTTCCACATATTTGTGGTATTCAGGTTACTGATATTTTTACCTCTTTTAACTTTTTGCTTACACAGCTTGCATTGAACATAGCAAATATCATCTACAAGTCTGTCAAAAAAGGACCACGCAGTGCAAGTCATGGGAGCGCCAATTTTGACATTTCTAAGAGAACTGCTCCCAACAGGTGCCAAACTGGAGGCTACAGGCAAGCGAGTCTGCAGCCTACCTCTCCCTCCTCTTTGTACCGTTGGGACAATCTCTTCCTCAGAGCTGCTCCCACCACCTTCCTGTTGCTCACGCCATGTTGGGTCTCGGACTTCATCATCTCCACTACCCTCTTCCAACACCTGCTGCTGTTGGATGGTCTGGGCAGCACCATGCTCCACAAAACCTGGCACCTGAGTCTCATCATCATCATAAGATGCGTTCTGCGGTGTGCTGTCCATCGGCACTGGCTCACCCGCCTCTTCAGATTGAGAGAGACACAGCTGTTGCGCATCACTGCATACTCCCTCTTCTTCAAATTGCAGAATGCTGCTTGCCTGTGCCCGTGTTTGCGAGCCAACAGATTCTGAGAACAGAAGCAGAGACTCAGCTGGCTCCTGTACAGAACTCTCTGACTGCCTGGGCAATTTGACAGGCGGTGAACAGACAGATGGTTGCTCAACAGTGTTGTGTTCCTGAGAGGAGGTGGAAGGAATTGAAGTCGATGCATTGGCTGCCATCCAACCAACAACGGCTTCAATTTGTTCTTCCCGCAGCAGGGGGGCACGCCGAGCTCCTACCAAAGTGCGCATAAAGGAACGCTCACGGGGATAAATGGTGGATGCTGTGTCACTGAGGGCGGCAGCAGACACAGAATCCCCACGTCCTCTCCCTGCTGAAACTCCACGGCCACGACCACGTGCCTTACTCACTGACTTCTTCATCTTGGTAGATTGATAAAGAAAGTCAGAAAAGTTATAAGGCCTAAGTGTGGTTATTACGCAGAGACTGAAGTGAACACTGAAACACAACTGTTCACAAATCACAATCTGTGAAAGGCTACTCCTTTGTCTACTTCTATAGTGTTTGCAACCAATGTATTGGATACGGATGGAAGCGCGTCACACTAATAGTTAAATTGCATGGAGCAGCAAGAATTACACTGAAGGAAAAAAAAGAGTCTGTGAGTGACAGGTGCAGATGCCTACAGACAGCGTTGCATGCAGAGCAAACTGCAGCGTCACCTGCACTCACACACACCTTGCAGAGCTGTTAAAACAACACTGCAGGCAAAAGGAAGCTTTACACAGCGGTTGGCGCTAGCCTGCCTACAGCACAGTACACTAAATCGCAATCTCTAACTGTCCCTCAGAGTCAGCACAGCAGCGTTCTGTCCCTTACTGAATTCACAGCACAGTGACGCTAAAATGGCGGCGGCGCCTTTTATAGTGCATTCTGACATCATTTCAGCATCCAATCACAGCCATGCCATTAGTTAACATGACCGCAGCAGTACAGGATGTGCCCACACTTCTTAGGATTCCTTATTGGCTGAATAAAATCACATTGCCTCGCAAATAATTATGGGAACTTCCGATTCCGGTATTCGATAAGACGAAAATATCGAAACGAATTATCGAAAGGCCGATAGAGCTAATATCGACCGATAGCCATATCTGCATTATCGTATCGCTCAACACTAGTTGTCAGAGTTGTCAGAGATATTTTTCTGTTTGTTGCATTTTTTTTTTTTTTCCCCTCTGTATCTCTGGGTGCTGGGGAGGATTTTTTCTCAATGGAGTTTGCACAGTTGTCTGGCCGTGTGGATCAGCTTGCCACTGAGGTTCGGAGTATTGCTACCTATCTTGCTAGGTTGCCTGTTGTGGAATCTAGGATTCCCATGCCAGATTTGTTTTTGGGGGATCGAGCCAAGTTTCTGAATTTCAAAAATAATTGTAAATTGTTTTTTGCCTTAAAATCTAAGTCCTCAGGGAACGCAGCGCAGCAGGTTCAAATTGTCATCTCTCTCCTGCGCGGCGATCCTCAGGATTGGGCTTTTTCCCTGACACCTGGGGATCCTGTTTTGAGTGATGTTGATGCATTTTTTCAGGCCTTGGGGTTATTGTACGATGAGCCTAATGTCACTGATCAAGCTGAAAAAGCCTTGTTGGCATTAAATCAGGGGCTTGATGACGCTGAGTTATACTGTCAAGATTCCGTAGGTGGGCAGTCCTGACCAAATGGAATGACGACGCTTTGGCAGCCCTTTTTCGGAAGGGTCTGTCAGATAATGTAAAGGATGTTATGGTGGGATTCCCTGTCCCCTCTGGTCTCAATGATTCTATGTCATTAGCGATTCAAATTGACAGACGTTTGCGTGA
Source organism: Oophaga sylvatica (assembly GCA_033576555.1). Lineage (NCBI taxonomy): Eukaryota > Metazoa > Chordata > Amphibia > Anura > Dendrobatidae > Oophaga > Oophaga sylvatica. Next base: position 23,201,114 of record JARQOD010000006.1, on the reverse strand, counting down.
GCGGAGAAGTATGCGTGGAATAGTGTTGCCTTGTGAACCTGCTTCTGAATCCATGCAGTGTGATAGAGTGGTTTCTGGGACACAGCGTCATGAGTTTCGAAAGCGCAATGGGTTATGTTTCTATTGTGGTGATGCCTCTCATGCTATTTCAGTCTGCCCTAAGCGGGGAAGACGTTTTGCATGCTCAGTTGTCTTGGGTAGTGTTCAGACTAAGTTTTTATTAACTGTCACTCTGATATGCTCTCTGTCCTCATTTTCTGCTCAGGCATTCGTTGATTCGGGAGCAGCTATTAACCTGATGGATTTTGATTTTGCTAAACGTTGTGGGTTTCCCTTGATACCCCTACAGAAGTCTATTCCCCTACTGGGGATCGATTCTACCCCTTTGGCTGAGAATAAACCTCAGTTCTCTACTCAGGTGATAATGAGGGTTGAACCTGATCATCAGGAGAGCTGCAAATTTTTGGTTCTGTATAATCTGCATGACATTATCGTGCTGGGTTTCCCTTGGTTACAGTCTCATAATCCTGTTTTGGATTGGAAATCTGTGTTTGTAACCAGTTGGGGCTGCCAATGTGTTAATACCAACACTCCTGTTTTTTCTGCCTCCCCCAGGCTCAGGATGTTCCTGACTTTTTGATTGATTTTTCTGATGTGTTTAGCGAAAGTAAATCTGCATCCTTGCCTCCCCATAGGAGCTATGACTGCGCTATTGAATTAGTGCCTGGTAGTAAATTCCCTAAAGGTCGCCTTTTTAACTTGTCTGTACCTGAACATGACGCTATGCGGTCTTATATCAAGGAGTCATTGGAGAAAGGTCATATCAGACCATCCTCTTCACCCTTAGGTGCCGTTTTTTTCTTTGTGGCCAAAAAGGATGGTTCATTAAGGCCGTGTATTGATTATCGTCTTTTGAACAATATTACTGTGAAATATCAATACCCGTTACCCTTGATTTCTGACCTGTTTTCCAGGGTGAAAAACGCTACTTGGTTTACCAAGCTTGACCTCAGGGGGGCATATAACCTTATTCGCATTAAGCACGGGATGAATGGAAGACGGCATTTAACACCCCTGAGGGGCATTTTGAGTACCTTGTGATGCCCTTTGGGCTCACTAATGCTCCTTCTGTCTTCCAGTCCTTCATGAATGACATTTTCAGGGATTTTGTGGATAAATTTCTGATTGTTTATTTGGATGATATCTTGATTTTTTCCAATTTACTGGGACTCTCATGTGAAACATGTTCGAACTGTATTCCAGATTTTGAGAGAGAATGCTCTGTATGTGAAGGGATCAAAGTGTCTTTTTGGCGTACAGAGGATCTCATTTTTGGGATTCATTTTGTCCCCATCTGTTATTGAAATGGACCCGGTCAAGGTTCAGGCCATCTGTGATTGGGTCCAACCTACTTCATTAAAGGCTCTTCAAAGATTTTTTGGTTTTGCCAATATTTATCGTAAATTTATTGGTAATTTCTCGGTTATTGTTAAACCATTAACTGATTTGACCAAAAAGGGTTCTGATGTGGTGAATTGGCCTCCTGAGGCAGTCTCTGCATTTCAGGAACTTAAGCAGAGATTCATTTCTGCTCCTGTTCTACGGCAGCCTGATGTTTCTCTGCCATTTCAGGTGGAGGTTGATGCCTCTGAAATTGGGGCAGGTGCCGTTTTGTCCCAAAGAGATCCAGAGACCTCTAAAAGTAACCTTGTGCCTTTTTCTCTCGAAAATTTTCTCCTACTGAACGTAATTATCACGTGGGTAATCGGGAGTTATTGGCCATGAAGTGGGCTTTTGAAGAGTGGAGACATTGGCTGAGGGAGCCAAACATCAGGTGGTGGTCCTTACTGACCATAAGAATCTGGCTTATCTGGAATCTGCCAAGCGACTTAATCCTAGACAGGCCAGGTGGGCCTTGTTTTTCACACGTTTTAATTTTGTGGTTTCCTTTCTTCCTGGCACTAAGAATGTTAAGGCGGATGCCCTTTCAAGGAGTTTCCTTGCGGACTCTCCTGAGTTATCTGATCCTTCTGTTATTTTGAAAGAAGGTGTAGTTCTTTCCGCCATCTCGCCCAATTTGAGACTGGCTCTGGAGGGGTGTCAGGAGGATAGGCCCGAGCGCTGCCCTGTTGGGAAATTGTTTGTCCCGGACCACTGGAAAAAGAGTGTGATGTCTGAGATTCATTGTTCCGCGTTGGCCGGTCATCCCGGAATTTTTGGTACCAGAGACTTGGTTAGTCGGTCCTTTTGGTGGCCTACCTTGTCTCGTGATGTCAGGGAATTTGTGCAGTCTTGCGGGACTTGCTCTCGCTCCAAGCCTTGCTCCCGCTCTAGTGGTTTGTTGATGCCATTGCCTGTGCCCAAGAGACCATGGACCCATATCTCTATGGATTTCATTTCCGACCTCCCTGTTTCTCAGAGAATGACCGTCATCTGGGTGATTTGTGATAGGTTTTCCAAGATGATACATCTTGTGCCATTACCTAAGTTGCCTTCCTCCTCTGAATTGGTACCTTTGTTCCTTCAGCACGTGGTTCGTTTACACGGCATTCCTGAGAACATTGTGTCTGACAGAGGAGTCCAGTTTGTTTCCAGATTTTGGAGGACCTTTTGTTCTAAACTTGGTGTTCAATTGTCTTTCTCCTCGGCTTTCATCCTCAGACCAATGGTCAAACTGAGAGAACAAATCAGACATTGGAGACTTATCTAAGATGCTTTGTGTCTGCTGATCAGGATGACTGGGTCTCTTTTTTGCCTTTGGCTGAGTTTGCTCTTAATAATAGGGCTAGCTCTGCCACTTTGATGTCTCCGTTTTTCTGTAATTCTGGGTTTCACCCTCGATTTTCTTCAGGACAGACGGAGGCTTCTGTCTGTCCAGGTGTTGACTCTGTTGTGGAGCGTATGCAACAGATTTGGGACCAGGTAGTGCAGAGGTTGTCCCTCTCTCAGGAGAGGGCCCAGCGGTTTGCTAACCGGCATAGGACTGATGGTCCTCGGTTTAAAGTGGGGGACTTGGTCTGGTTGTCCTCAAAAAATATTCCTATGAGAGTGGCATCTCCTAAATTTAAGCCTAGGTTCATTGGACCTTATAAGATCATGGAGATTCTTAATCCTGTTTCTTTTCGTTTGCTGCTTCCAGGGAAATTTAAGATCCATAATGTGTTTCACAAGTCCTTGTTGAAGAGGTTTGTTGAGCCAGTGGTTCCTACTGCTTTGCCTCCTGACCCTGTTCTGGTTGAGGGCAATATGGAGTTTGAGGTTGAGAAAATTTTGAATTCTCGTTTTTCTAGACGGAAACTCCAGTATTTGGTTAAGTGGAGAGGTTATGGTCAGGAAGACAATTCTTGGGTGTTTGCTTCGGACATCCATGCTAGGAGACTCATCCATGCGTATCATAGAACTCATCCTGACCGACCTGGTTGCTCAAGTGAGGGTTCGGTGACCCCTCCTCAAGGGGGGGGTACTGTTGTGAATGGACTTGAAATGAGTTCTGAGCAGAGGCTCCCTCTGGTGGTTACAAGCGGTACTGGACTGTCCAGTGAAGATTGTGAGGATTGGGAATCAGGTGTTACTGACTGGTCTTATATAAGGGTCTCGCCTTCCCATCAGGGTTGCCCGTGATCAATTGTTCTGGTCTCAATCCTTGATTCTGTTTCCTTTGTAGCCTGCTGTGTCGTGTCTGCATCTCCTGCTAACAGATAAGACATTTTCTTCTTTTTGTTTTTGTGCTTGATTTTTGCATTTTGTCCTGCACTTCTGTGGGTGCCTTCAGGGTCCCCTTCGGGGACTTTTGCCCTCTCAGTTTAGTTCAGCCACTGATGTTTGTACATTTGCTTTTTCCAGTTTTTTCAGTGGCTGCTGTTTTGATTTTGTTACACCAGAGAACTAATTTAGGTGGTAGAGGTCGTGTGATCTCAGGTGTTTTTGAAATTAGTAGAGTTGGTGCTTTTCAGGGTTTTTTGGGATTGCAGTAAGTGCCCTTCCTATCCTTTTCTATTTAGGTAGTTTGGGCCCCAACGTTTGCTCATACTATTTTCTGTCTGTGTCAGTATTTCTTCTTGTCTAACCGCCATTACATGTTTGGGGGCTTTCTATGTTCTTTGGGGATCTGCTCCGGGGCAGATAGCTTTCCTCTTTCTATCTTTAGGTGTAGTTAGTTTCTCAGGCTGTGACGAGGCGTCTAGGACCAACGTAGGAACGCTCCACGGCTGCCTCTAGTTGTGGTGGTTAGTCAGGGTACTGCAATCTCATAGATTCCAACTGCTCTGGTGTATTTCCTTTTTTTACCTGCACTCCTCAGCTACCGAAACATAACAGTGTGCCATATACTATAACCACCAAGCTGTATGCAATAGGATGCAACCATCAGGCTGTGTGCCATATACTATAACCACCAAGCTGTATGCCATAGGTTGTAACCATCAGGCTGTGTGCCATAGGATGCAACCATCAGGCTGTGTGCCATATACTATAACCACCAAACTGTATGCCATAGGATGCAACCATCAGGCTGTGTGCCATATACTATAACCACCAAGCTGTATGCCATAGGTTGTAACCATCAGGCTGTGTGCCATAGGATGCAACCATCAGGCTTTGTGCCATATACTATAACCACCAAACTGTATGCCATAGGATGCAACCATCAGGCTGTGTGCCATATACTATAACCACCAAGCTGTATGCCATAGGTTGTAACCATCAGGCTGTGTGCCATAGGATGCAACCATCAGGCTGTGTGCCATATACTATAACCACCAAGCTGTGTGCCATAGGCTGTAACCATCAGGCTGTGTGCCATAGGATGCAACCATCAGGCTTTGTGCCATTTACTATAACCACCAAGCTATATGCCATAGGCTGTACCCATCACACTGTGTGCCATAGACTATAACCAGTAAGCTATGTGTTATAGACTGTAACCACCAAGCTGTGTGCCATAGGCTGTACCCATCACACTGTGTGCCATAGACTATAACCAGTACGTTGTGTGTTATATACTGTAACCACCAAGCTGTGTGCCATAGGCTGTACCCATCACACTGTGTGCTATAGACTATAACCAGTTGTGGTAACTGTGAAACTTTGTGTTTGTTAAAGGACGAGAGTTTCCCTCCAAAATTACTAGATTATAGTTATTAAAGGGGAATCTCTCCTGCACCTCTATTGAGGTCCGATATTAACTATTAACGCCGAACTTGACCATTAATAATTAATATCCACTTAGTAATGCCTTAAGTTTATCTTTTCTTTATATTATATACTAGCTTAGACAAAACAGTGCATCAATAAAGGATATTTATTACACACACAAGTCTACAGTCTATTACATACATATATATTTTTACCCAAGCAGAGGACTATAAATATATATACACATATACTGATACTACAACTCTAATACAGTAATATCACAACAATATCACAGAGTCAAAACCCAAAATTAACTGCCCGAATTACCCAAATCACACGTGCCATATTCACCCTCCTTTCTAACACTCACTATCCCTAAGGAGCTGGGGGAGGTTAATGCGGGAGTACAGGGCCTAGTAAGAAAAGGGATTACAGATTATATTCAGCCATGTGATCTTCCATGGAATCCCAGGAGCAAAAGAAGAGGGGCCAAAAGCAAATGTCTTGTCTATTTATGTCCAGCTAAAAAGAGATGTGTCCGGCCCAGGTGTGGGGGATGAGGTCACTAGTGTATTGTCCACTGGCTAAGATACACCCCCTCAATCCTGAATGAACCCTGTTTTACCAGCACATGGCTGGACCTTTCTTTGCTTAAGACAGTTGAGGCACACACATGAAATCCATGTCTCTACACCAATATTTGGGACACTAGTGGGGGCATTATTTAATCACACAGGCCCATGCTGCCCCCGTTCCCAAACACCAGATGGGATATCTTACTAATATTACCCTGATTGGAGGAAAGCAAGATTTATTACAAAACCAATATTTCTAACAATACCTCCGTCACCACTCTTAACAGTATGGGTGTCTGGAGAAACACCAATTCTGTTAACAATATAGCAGACAAAGTGCCCCACGACCAGACAGGCCCTTCTGGCATTTGCAAGAATTGCCTGATGGCCAGTCCGGTCCTGCCACCAAGGTGTGTGCCATAGACTTTAACCACTTGCGTCAACCGTCAAACCTTGTACCATGGACTGCGACCACCAAGCTCTGTGTTATATACTATAACCACCAAGCAGTGTGCAATCTGTGTTTTCCATAGACTGTTAATGATAAGGTCTGTACCATAAACTATACCTGTCTAGCTGTTACTGGCAATCTGTGTACCATAAATTGCAACCGCCAAACTGTGTGCTAAAGTCTTTAACCTGCAAGCTAAGTGCCACTGTCTGTAACACTAAGATCTCCACCCCATCCAAAACAACAATTCTGCGGGTGTCACTGCAACATCCTAGTGAAGGGAACCATCATAGGCCCCCAAGGGCTTATCCACAACCTTCTTAGAGGAAAATTCAACTTCAATACCCAAATAAAACTGACGTTCCTAGGTGCAGCTGCTACCTCTGCACTCCATACATGTTCACCCCTGGTAAGTCATTATCGCTTATCCTTACAGGTCTTTTTATGTCAGCTATACAAGACACATGATACGTACATTAATACCATACCAAGTACAGATTTTCATGAATGTATCTGAAAAAGAAATGGAAAAATGAATGTGTCCTGATAGGACGGGGAAAAAAAATCACATGTAAGGCTAAGTGCACACGTTCAGGAATGTGTGCAGAATTTTCCTGAGCAAAAACTGGCTTTTTTTGCTGTAAAAAAAGCGTGTTTTTTGCGCGTTTTTACCGCGATTTTTCCCTGAACTTTCTAGGTCAATAATATAGCGGGAAAAACGCTAGAATTCCGCGAAATTAATGAACATGTTGCTTCTTTTTCTGCGATGCGTTTTTTTTCGCGGAAAAAAAACGCACCATGTGCACAAAAATTGCGGAATTCATTCTAAATGATAGGATGCTTAATACATGTGTTTTTTACGCCTTTTTTTTCCGCGAAAAAACGCGAAAAAAACGCAAATAATCCTGAACGTGTGCACTTAGCCTAACAGGTCGATATAAGATAAAGTGAAAGAACTGGTTGTAAAAAAGCCAATATCCTGATAATGCAGAGACATTTTCTTTTCATGGAGACTGACCGGCTCTTTCTTTTTGTCGTGTAATGTTCTTACCTCTGAAGAATGGAAGAATACAGAGAATTACAGGAGACAGAATAAAATCAGATGAATATCAGGAGCTTTTTCATAAATGTGCGCTTTACACACAATGGCTTTCTGAAAGTCGGTTATTTCAAGAAATGGGTAAGACCTTTTTCATCATGAAATCCTGTAAGTGAATATAGGAATACCTTGATATAGTAGTGATATTGCTGTAACTGCTGCCTGCAACACTAGAGTACGGTATACAGCAGGCAGTTATCAATGAGTATTTCCCTCTATGAAGCAGTACTTGGAAATATGTACTTCTCTCAGCCGTAATCCTATGGAAATACTTGTAGTAATGGCTTAAAGGGTTATTCCCAAAATCACAATGTGGTCTTATAATAATGTACATATATAATTATTCATTTGTGCCATTATAACCCATGTTTAAATCTACCCCATTTTGCACATACCACCCCCTTCGCAGAGGATATCTCTCCATGGTATATTTACCCTCTAGTTACTATTGGAACCATCCTACTGTAATTGCACTGCTCCTGGCTGATCATACAGTCTCTTACTCGCCTTTCTGCCAGCATAACTCTGCTCTGCTTCCACCATTAACTGAGTTTATTCTACCTCTCTGCTTCTTTGCACTGTATGTCCCTGTACAGTACTCTGCTTGGCTGATTTTGTATTCTGTCATCTACATCAGCTGTGTGTTTTTACATCATTGTTAGCTGGTGCCCAGCAGAGCTCAGCTCTCCTGCACTACTCCTACAAGGCAGCTTGTAATTACTAAAAAGTGCCGAGATGAGTGACACGGTAAGCAGTGTTTGTTGCCTGCTGCTGACATATCAGTGATATGAATCTCCAAATGATGCTCGCTTGATGCATGTGATCGAAGATATTGATGTGAAATTGCAAATTATGATCTGTTGAAGCATATGGCAGAAGATAATCATCTGCCATATGAATTAACCGAGCAGCAATTGCTGTTTCATATCACCGACCTTTCAGTAGCAGACAACAAACGCAGCTGATCTTGGGACTCAGATTTGTACTGCCTAATAATTACAAGCTCCATTGTGGAGTACTTCAGGAGAGTTGAGCTCTGCTTGAAACAAGCTGCAATTATGTAAAACCACATAGGCAACTATACTGGTTTAGATGGCAAAAGGTAAAATTGGCAAAGTACAGTATATGAGCAGACATTGCACAGAGGCATAAGGTGAATTCTGCACTTAGATTAGTTTGATGATAACTCAAGAGAGGTGGAAGTAGTGAAGAACACACAGGAGAGTGAGGAAGGGGTCTGCATCACTGAGCAGAAGCAGTGTGCTGCAGGGAAATATGGTTTTAGTAGATAAAAATAGGGTTACCCATTCAGCTATATAAATGTTGATGCACAGAGAGGGAGACAGAGAAGAACATTTTTTTCTTGGGCGAAATCTGCATGTTTCTGTATGTATAAGTGCACATTCAGCGAGCTTTGTGAAAAATAATAGCATTGTTCTGATTTTTCAGATAAAGTAGCATGCTTTTTTAAAAACATGGGTGAAAGTGGTGTGTCCATTTAAAGAGTAATTCCCACAAAGTGTAGCCAGTGTCTCTCTTCTGTATAAATTGCTGCCTGGAGGAGGAAGAAGACAAGTATAAGGAGAAGTACAGGAAGGCCACAGTCACACGTTCAGTATATGGTCAGTATTTCACATCAGTATTTGTAAGCCAAAACAAGGAGTGGGTTATAAATCCAGAAGTGGTGACGTGTTTCTATGATACTTTTCCTCTGATTGTTCCACTCCTGGTTTTGGCTTACAAATACTGATGTAAAAAACTCACCAAATACTGATAGTGTGAACGTGGCCGAAGAAGAAGACTCTAATTGCTGGCAGCAGGAGATTTCTACATAGCACAAAGTAATAAGGAGCTCAAAGATTGGGAAAAAAATATAAAAAATATTAATGACAAACATGAAAATCTACACAGCCGTATAACCGGCCGCCAAAAGTGGAGCATCACTTTCCCATCCTCCCACAACTATCAAATAAAAGCATTGGTGCTCCAGGTTCCTAGGTGTAATTGAACTTTGTTTTATTCCCCTAAGACATACATTTTCCACTGTATGAATGTCGGGTTGGATCTTGGTAGTGTGATCCTGTTCTGCGTAACTTTTGCAGAATGCACATTATAATCAGCTGCATCTAAATTAGTGCCATTTATAGATGATGATAATTATGCATGAATTATTCAGATGTCACACCTTTATGCAAAGACTTGTACTTCTCAACAACTTTGTCCCTGATTTGTTTGGAGATCTCCTTGGTCTTCATGGTGTTTGGTTAGAGGGCCTCTTCCTTAATGGTGTTGCAGCCTCTGTGGCCTTTCAGAAAAGGTGACACTTAGATTGCACACAGGGGGATCATCGAATGCAAGAAAGAACAGCATTCTATCCGGGTGATTGTGAAGAATTCAAAGCTTTATTCGGCCATGATGCAACATTTCAACCCAAATGGGTCTTTATCAAGCATTGAAGAAGACCCATTTGGGTTGAAACGTTGCATCATGGCAGAATAAAGCTTTGAATTCTTCACAATCATCCGGATAGAATGCTGTTCTTTCTTGCATTCGATGGTTTTCTAATTGGGTCATTGGACTTTGAACTTGCATTCAATTGCTGTGCTGCTGGCTACAACCTTTTACTCTGATGCACACAGGTGAACGTCCTGTCACTAAGCATGTGGCTTATGAAGGTAATTAAACTAGAATTTTTTAAAGGTTGCATAGCAAAGGGGGTGAATACATATGCATGTGGCAATTTTTAGTTAGTTGATCCTATAAATTTAATTTATGCCTGTATTTTTCTCACTTCACTTCATCAACTCAGACTATTTAGTGATTACAAGAATATTTAAACACAGATTGTAATGTAACAAAATAGGTAAAAAGCCAAGGGGGTGAATACTTTTGCAAGCCATTGTAAATAGAGAGAGAAAGAGAGAGCAGCCACATGTGTGACTGTATTCATGTGCCACATCTATTCCAACATAGCCATTTTCTATCAATAAACCCAAAGTATCTGGTGGCACCACTCATGGATTTAGCATCTGCTTGGCAGTGTCCCTACTGGTGAAATAAAGCATTACACAATTCATCTTGAAACTAATGCCCGTCCATGCAATGCATGGACATGTTGGGTCCTCCAGAGTAAGACACTCTCTTTTTGAAGCCTTTTTTTTACTATTCTATGACAGTCCAATAATCTAGAAGATGGAAAGATTTGGTAATTCTCAAGAAATGGTACTATATTTTTTATCTTCAGAAATGAGCCCTAAGGCCCCAAACTCCTGATATGTGACAAATGTAAAAACTAACATTAACTGGTGAAACCAATCCACATCCTAATTAACTTTGTACGTTTCTCTCATTAAATGAAGTTGTACAGAAAAATGTGACCATCTGTTGTAGTGAAATGACTGAGATTCGTTCTCATTTCCCAAGTCGTGATTATCTGTCTTCAGCATCTGATATCTTTCCTCCAATTACCCATGAAGATGTATGATAGCTCCTACTTACGCATGCATGTGTTCTGGGCTTTTTATAGAAATAGACTGCAAATGAATTGACCATTTTTGAAACCTAGCCCTAACTTTGACAATTAGATACTGAGACTGAAGACTTTAAACTTGTCAAGAAGGAAACGAAAAAGGTGGCCAAACACCAAAGATGCCAATGACTGCATGGACCTCTAGACCCGCACAAGTCTCTTTGCAAAAAATCTTGTTGGCACAAAAAGTATTTTATTTTTTTTTTTATTTCTGTTTACTACTGTCAAATTAAACCCTTAGCAATACACAGTCTATTAAGATAGACTTTCACTGTTAAATTTATTTTAGTTGTCCGTCACTTACAGAGAATTTGTCAGTAGGATCAACCATCCTGAGCCATCAATATAAGCAAGCAGGTCATAGAAAGATGAATAAAATGATACCTTGATATCAGTGATCTCATGCTTAATTCCCAAGAAATCTGCATTTTTCTTAATATCTACAGTGGCTTGTGAAAGTATTCACCCCCTTGGCAGGCAGTTTTTTCAAGTTTTGCTACTTCACAATCTGCGTTTGTTGAGGGTTTGCATCAGTTCATGTAAAAAACATGCCTACAACTGTGAACATTTGGTTTTCTTTTTGAGGTGAAGCAAACAATAAATAGGGCAAAAAAACTGGAAACTTCAGTGTGCATAACTATTCACCCCCCTAATGTCAGTACTTTGTAGCGCAATTACAGCTGCAAGTCGCTTTGGATCAGTCTATATAAGCTTTCCACATCTTACCACTGGGATTTTTTGCCCATTCCTCGAGACACTTCACCAACTTAGAGCATTTAGTGCTGATGCATCACACACAAATCGGATGACAAAAATATTTAAACATAGGTTGTGTGACAGGCTCACTGGCACAGTGTATGAAGGGAGATACGAGTCTCTGCGTTTTTTTACAGTCAGTGATGTAGAACCAGATTATTTTTGCCTCCAGCACGCTAAGTCTTAAAATTACAATGAGCGGGTTTTATGTGAGCACCCATAGAGTGGGTGGAAGGGTGCTCACCTATCCCCTCTTGCAGAGCCGACACCGGCATGTGTACTAGCAGGACCTGTGGTGATGTGATGTCACCATCATGTTATCATCACATGGTCCTGGTTAAATACCTGGATATGAGAGACAGTCTGTGTGTGTGTTGGGAGAGGGAACACTCCCACGTGGCTCCAGGAGGAGTGGAGGACGTTGGTAGGTGTCTACAGGTGGAACCTGCAGAGCAAGGACTCTGTTGCACTTTGTTTGTTTTGTTTTTCCGTTAAGCCAGGAAGGCTCTGCTCTTGTTTTTGTGGACCCTGCCTTGATCTAAGCTGACTTTAATAAACCAGCAGGTGTTTCACTATCCAAGTCTTCCTGTGTCTACCTGAAGAAGCAGCTAAGCGTGTCAACCCCTCACAGTTGTAACAGAATAGTTAAAAAGCCAAGGGAGTGAATACTTTTGCAAGCCACTGTTAATGAGCTGGGGGCGTTACCAGTGTGAGACATGAAGATCAGGAGAGCAGTCAGTCATTACATGTCTCACACTGGAAATGCCCACTTTTATTTAAAATACTGTAAGGTCTGGAGGCAGATTCTCAGGGAGATCTATGTCCAGCCCATAGAGCTTAACAGCTTATTTACATATTTAGAAAAATGTGGATTTCTCTGGATTAAGACATCGGATTGCAGATATCAAGGTATCATTCTATTTAACTTTCTATGTCCTACATGCTTATATAGGTCATAGAAAGATCCTACTGAAAGATTTCCTTTAAGATTTTGGGTGCCCATTATACATGTCAAGTTTTCTAGAACACCGAGGAAGCTACCAAAAATAGAAATCTTGGAAGAATTAGCATATCTTTGAAAGCTGCAATATCTTCCAAAAATTAGCATACCCCTAATATTTTCTTTTACGTGATACTCAGCCCTTGGTGTCCGGATGAACAGGTGGCAGGATCAGGGTATGGGGAGTTACTGTGCTCTGAAAAGGAGCATGATCTGTCAGAAGGGGAGAGTTTGTTCAAAAAAGTTTGATAGTTCACTTCCCAAGCTTAAAACCAAGACTACAGATTATAAAAGTTGGCAAGTATGGTCAAAACATGAGCTGTCCTGGTCTATTCTGACCCAGATACAGTACGTTTTTGTTGTATCGATTGTCTTTGGTCTTGGCCAACTAAACTTGATCTTTATTCACATCTACGAAGTTGATTCTGTTCTCAATCACAATGATGATTGATGGACTTCACTGACTTATGAATGGTTCTACAAACAATATGGTTTTTATTCCTTAGTGCCACCAAGGTTACCTAAAAAACTAATTGTTAAGTAACCACAATGCACCAAAGTCCTGGGACCACCAGAGTACCTAGACCTAAACTGCAAGACCACGAAGTCATAGAAAATAAGGGTGAAGGGTTTGATCCATTTTTATACTTTCTCCTGACATCTAGAAACCTTTTTACAGTTTTTGTCAATGTAAAATCTTTGGATCATTTACCAGGGACATGCATTAAAAAGAGGGATCCAAAGGGAACAAAATAAGTGCCCATTTTCTGATCGTGACTCATAAGTCACTCTCTCACAAGAAATGAGTTTGGTTCTTTATATTCGTTTTTGCTATAGTTGCAGTACCTCCAAGAGCACAAAAGGAAGAGGTCTTGGCCAACATGAGTTGGGTCTTCACCAATTTATGGGTCCCAAAGCTAGGATTGGAGGTGGCTATAAAGCTCTTGAGCAAAATCTGTAAATGGGCCTCTCTACCATAAGCAAATTATGATATTGGTGACATCTTGTGTGGCAGAAGACTTTGGGCCCCTCTCGGCAGCCCGACCCGGTGTGATACACTACCCTGTGCACCCTTTTTTAATCCTAATTACGATATAATTATTCCTCATCTACCATGCTTTATTCAAATAATCATCCTGCAATGTTGGTTAGGGGAAATGTTTCTCCTCCCTTTCTGTAAATGGAAATATCTGAATAATTATTATCGCAACCTTTCCTTCAGCTGTTATTTTTGACAGAACATTCTTTTAATAAAATTGGAACATTTTAACATTCTTCAGATATTACTGTGCCGACCGTTCACGGCCGCTTCTCGCTTCTCTAGACTTATTTCTATTTATAATCATGTGATACATGAATGTCCTTTATTGTCAGTCCTGTCTACGTCCTTTGTGTCAACAACAGAAATGTGAATTCTTCTCTGCCACAAAGATTAGGATGCTGACAGCTCTGAGGAGCTGCACCAAAGCTGGAGGAAATAATTACTTTATGCAATTCCAGAGATCTTGTACATCTACAACTCCAAGTTCTTCTATTCATGCCAATCTTATCCCATCATTAGAGTCACCCCATACTCATGGTCAGTGCCAGGACCCGGCAAACCCAGGCAAGGGACGAGGACCAATGTGCAGTTGGGGTCCTCAGGGCACTGTGCGCACTGCATGTTTGGAGAGGGCTTAGAAGCGGGACTTGCTTCATATAACATAGGTGCCTGCAGTATTCTACAGCTAACATCCGAGTCTAACTGCTGTGATCAGAGCTAGCTTCGATTTAATCCCTTAGATGCTACTGTCAATTGTGACTGCAGCATTTAAAGGGTTCAAATAGGTTGTCGATGGTATTGTAATGGCAGTCAAGGGTCTACTGTAAGCCCCCGTGTCTGTGTGTTTGTACACCTATGGTTATGGCTGGGTCTCATGGGAGAACAGTGACTTTACACTGCAATGTTACAATTTTATAAGGTAATGCCTCCTGATGAAGTGACTATGACGAAACGCGCGTTGGGGCGACTGGAGTACCTCCTTTTTGATTTCACTCACATATGTAAGTTTATTTTAGGGATTAGTTCTGTTATACTTTGGCATTTGAGATTCATATCAGCGTTGTTTTAGACACCGTTTTTTTGCACTTCTGTCTTTAGTATTATTTCAATGTCACAATTATAATGTTTTCATTATAATGGAATCACTCATATCCTCATTCATATTTTAATAACATGCACGTTATTTTGTGTTTTTTTTTTATTATATTTTTGTATTTTTTATGAATGAGGTCTAATTTTGATTTGGATTGAGATATATTTATATATGTGCACTTATTTTTATTTTTATTTATTAATATTTTTTAAATTTTTATTAATATTAGCTGACATTTGTCAGTCTTTTGAAGTTTACTGCACTATATGCACTTTTTTTGTGCACATTGAATTGCATTTCTTGCACTAAATTTTAAACAATATTGATAGGTTTATATGGTTTCTCATTGCCATGTATTTTTATTTTTATGAACATTTCTCTTATGAATTTTTTATACTTGTTATAAATTTGAGTATTTTTACAGATATATTTATTGAGGTCTCCTTCAGATTGTCTGTGGATTTATTTAGCATTTGTTTAATAGCTATTAAATATTTTCTTATTTCATTGTACTATATTACATTTGGTCTTTTATAAAAATTATTTTACTTAGTAATTAAGCTCATTTTTTGGTCTTATTGGTAAATGTTACAATTTTGCAGGGTTCCGTTCCCTACGGGGACTAATAGAAAAGTGTAAAAAAAAACTGTGAAAAATAAGAAATAAAAAAGTAAACAGTCAAATAACTTCCCAGAATATTATTAAAATCTAAAAAATAACTTGTTTGCTATTGTGGTATGTGTAACTGTCCAAATGAATAAAGTGTTATAATTTTTATCCCATATGGTGAACTGCAAATTGATAATAATAAACTCTTCCGCTCAAACTGCAAAAAACAAGAACTCATCATGCTCATACTACTGTAAAAATAGAATATGGAGCTCTTGGAAGGCAAAAAGGAAAAATGAAAAGTTGAGAGGGGGACTAGAGACAGCTCTGCTCCGACTATTATACAGCTTCTTTTCTGTTATACGGGGATATGTGATCTTTTCTGTAGATTTTATGGTAAGCTTGTTTCGCATCATTTTCATTATGGATTGAAGAATAAGCAGAGGATCATCTTTTTGGGATAAGAATGTCTTATATGATGTCCAATATAATTAGGTTTAACATATAGAACGCAACCTCTTCTCTGGCCAACTAAGAAGCTTATTTCTGGGGTTTCTGCTCAGGGAACACCTGAAAATTATTTAGTTATAACTGGAGAGGGGGTCATTCAACAAAAATACAATAGTACGTGCAGTAAATGGCTGACCATGTAATATTTGGAGAGGCCAAGTAAGTGTTGCTCCTAATTACTAAGTGTTGCCCATTACTAGTGATGGGCGGACCCGTGGATGTTCGGGATCATTGGTCTCGGCCAAACTTTTTCAAAAAGTTTACTTGAACTTGAACCCGATAGGGGGTCCAAACATCTGGCATTTCCCACGTTGTCATCTGTGAGACAGCGTGACAAACACCGACTCTGATCGGTGGTAACGTTACATGTCCGTGTTCGGGGTTCGTGCACGGACATGTAACCCCCTTTATAAACTCCAAATGCTAATAAGGTATGTGAAGATAGTGCCAAGAACTTTAAATACAAGAAAATCCCAGAATTCAGAAATGAATGGGTTATAGGAAAAAAGTTCAAGTACTTCAACCATAAATATTATTTATTATTCTTGCTTATCTACTCCCGGACCACCCATAGATGATAAATCTCCCAGCAGTCCTTGTTCTACTCTGCAGTGAATTTCCCAGATCGGCTGTGCTATGCAGCTTGGAGGCTGAATTTCTGAATTTCCACTGTAACTGGGGCTAATATACCAGCCCCAGTTACATTGGAAATAATATTTTTTTAAAAAAAGGATTTACATGTTGAAATGCCCCACAAATGTTTTTTATATGTCTGTATACTCTCTTTTGCTTCCTCCCCTGCCCAGGAGCTGTGTTATGATCAGACCATGTTCCCTCACGGTCAGACACAGCCATTACACAGTACACAGCAAGGACACATTTATAAGATTATGTCAGCACAGGAATATCATTTTTTAACACATCCAATTATGGAGCTTATTTTTATTGCACGATCTGTTGATTAAAGTGCGCTCTTTCATGGGAAAACCCCTTTAATTTAGGTGCTGTGTTGCCTGCTTTGAAGTTTTTTTTAGATCTTCCTTTTATTTGCTGCTTTTTAGCTCTGCTTCATTAGGTCATGGTGCCTATAACAACTGAATCCACCTATGCTACAGCTGTAAATCCCCAAAAAATAGCAATTTGTAGATGGGGTGGGGACAGGTTGTGTCCCGGATGCTGAACACCAGGGGGCGCCAACAAGTAATGCAAAGCTAGGTGGTGAACTAAATTGTTGCTCTGAATGAGGGTAGTTCTATCTTTAACTCTATAATCACTGTTCGATTATGTGAAAGGCTCGGGCTGTAGGTTTGTTTTGTCTAAAGTGGATCTGTCACCAAATTTTACAATACAAACTACATTAATTTCAAAATAAAACTTGGACCTGATGAGCCTGGTGTACTTACTTTGTAAATCAATTCCAGAATGGCTGTACAATCTTTTTTGCCTTTTAAGAGAAAAAGAGGACTTGAACTCTATAGCGCCACCTATTGGAAGTAGCGATCCTACAAGTCACAATCAACCCTTTAATGAGTCTTGTAATATGACTTAGGATTAAAGCTAAATCAGTATCTCAATTTGCAGACACGGTGTTTTGGACTATTGGTCCTCGTCAGTGCAAAGTATGAGATCTGATTTGGCTAGATGAGAGGCTCTGGACTGAGGTCTAAGGGGTAAGGTTTCTCCTTGTGGAGAGTGACATACCGCTACTTTCAATAGGTGGCGCTATAGAGTTCAAGTCCTCTTTTTCTCTTAAGAGGTAATTTGCATATTAAATTTCCCAGAGGAGCATTGCACGGTGAATAAGCCTCCTTACCTTGACACGCCAGAGCTGGTATGTCACTCTCCACAAGGAGAAACCTTACCCCTTAGACCTCAATCTTTTTTGAAAGCTTAAACTCAGCCTCCTCAGTGTCCCTCCTCCCTGCTGCTGCTGACATCTCACACTGCTCAATACAAGCTGCAGTAGTCAGTCAGGCTGGTTGAGCAAATAATTCTAAAAGATAAAAAGTCACTGTACAGATATTGAAGAGTTCGTTGGAAAGATTTAGCAGCATTGTGACTCTATGGCTGCTGTTAGCCGGCTTGATTATAGAAATAATACCACAGCACTTGGTAAGTGACAAAAATAGCTGTGACATATTTGTGTCCTAATTTATGTGAAGCAGACTGTTAATCACTGGGATGAGAAACTGCAGTCAGACTCACAATCCCGAGTCTAGTGATCCAGCATTCACTGTTAGCTACATGCCTGTTTAATATATTATATGAATAGATATTACTGGAGATCTATACTAAGACACCTTCATTTTTTAGACATTAAACCAATAATCATCCACATTACATCACTGCGGTTATAGATTGGTGATTCCAATTGTATAATAATTAATAAAAACACAGGACTAAATATGGCAACTAAATTATGAACCATTTTTATTGAAGTAGTTATTTTTCCAATGTTTGAATTGTTTTAGTAGTGGAGACAGTAACATAACTATAGGGAGTGCAGAGGACGGTAGCACCTAAGGGGCCCAACAGTCATTGTGCAACATAATTATTATCATTTAGCTTTATTACTGAGTTTAT
>JARQOD010000006.1:23149554-23182634 GCA_033576555.1 Oophaga sylvatica | reverse complement strand
GGTTTTAGTAGATAAAATAGGGTTACCCATTCAGCTATATAAATGTTGATGCACAGAGAGGGTGACAGAGAAGAACATTTTTTTCTTGGGCGAAATCTGCATGTTTCTGTATGTATAAGTGCACATTCAGCGAGCTTTGTGAAAAATAATAGCATTGTTCTGATTTTTCAGATAAAGTAGCATGCTTTTTTTAAAAACATGGGTGAAAGTGGTGTGTCCATTTAAAGAGTAATTCCCACAAAGTGTAGCCAGTGTCTCTCTTCTGTATAAATTGCTGCCTGGAGGAGGAAGAAGACAAGTATAAGGAGAAGTACAGGAAGGCCACAGTCACACGTTCAGTATATGGTCAGTATTTCACATCAGTATTTGTAAGCCAAAAACAAGGAGTGGGTTATAAATCCAGAAGTGGTGAGTGTTTCTATGATACTTTTCCTCTGATTGTTCCACTCCTGGTTTTGGCTTACAAATACTGATGTAAAAAACTCACCAAATACTGATAGTGTGAACGTGGCCGAAGAAGAAGACTCTATTGCTGGGCAGCAGGAGATTTCTAATAGCACAAAGTAATAAGGAGCTCAAAGATTGGGGAAAAAAATATAAAAATATTAATGACAAACATGAAAATCTACACAGCCGTATAACCGGCCGCCAAAAGTGGAGCATCACTTTCCCATCCTCCCACAACTATCAAATAAAAGCATTGGTGCTCCAGGTTCCTAGGTGTAATTGAACTTTGTTTTATTCCCCTAAGACATACATTTTCCACTGTATGAATGTCGGGTTGGATCTTGGTAGTGTGATCCTGTTCTGCGTAACTTTTGCAGAATGCACATTATAATCAGCTGCATCTAAATTAGTGCCATTTATAGATGATGATAATTATGCATGAATTATTCAGATGTCACACCTTTATGCAAAGACTTGTACTTCTCAACAACTTTGTCCCTGATTTGTTTGGAGATCTCCTTGGTCTTCATGGGTTTGGTTAGAGGGCCTCTTCCTTAATGGTGTTTGCAGCCTCTGTGGCCTTTCAGAAAAGGTGACACTTAGATTGCACACAGGGGGATCATCGAATGCAAGAAGAACAGCATTCTATCCGGGTGATTGTGAAGATTCAAAGCTTTATTCGGCCATGATGCAACATTTCAACCCAAAGGGTCTTTATCAAGCATTGAAGAAGACCCATTTTGGGTTGAAACGTTGCTCATGGCAGAATTAAAGCTTTGAATTCTTCACAATATCCGGGATAGAATGCTGTTCTTTCTTGCATTCGATGGTTTTCTAATGGGTCATTGGACTTGAACTTGCATTCAATTGCTGTGCTGCTGGCTACAACCTTTTACTCTGATGCACACAGGTGAACGTCCTGTCACTAAGCATGTGGCTTATGAAGGTAATTAAACTAGAATTTTTTAAAGGTTGCATAGCAAAGGGGGTGAATACATATGCATGTGGCAATTTTTAGTTAGTTGATCCTATAAATTTAATTTATGCCTGTATTTTTCTCACTTCACTTCATCAACTCAGACTATTTTGTGATTACAAGAATATTTTAAACACAGATTGTAATGTAACAAAATAGGTAAAAAGCCAAGGGGTGAATACTTTTGCAAGCCATTGTAAATAGAGAGAGAAAGAGAGAGCAGCCACATGTGTGACTGTATTCATGTGCCACATCTATTCCAACATAGCCATTTTCTATCAATAAACCCAAAGTATCTGGTGGCACCACTCATGGATTTAGCATCTGCTTGGCAGTGTCCCTACTGGTGAAATAAAGCATTACAACAATTCATCTTGAAACTAATGCCCGTCCATGCAATGCATGGACATGTTGGGTCCTCCAGAGTAAGACACTCTCTTTTTGAAGCCTTTTTTTTACTATTCTATGACAGTCCAATAATCTAGAAGATGGAAAGATTTGGTAATTCTCAAGAAATGGTACTATATTTTTTATCTTCAGAAATGAGCCTAAGGCCCCAAACTCCTGATATGTGACAAATGTAAAAACTAACATTAACTGGTGAAAACCAATCCACATCCTAATTAACTTTGTACGTTTCTCTCATTAAATGAAGTTGTACAGAAAAATGTGACCATCTGTTGTAGTGAAATGACTGAGATTCGTTCTCATTTCCCAAGTCGTGATTATCTGTCTTCAGCATCTGATATCTGTTCCTCCAATTACCATGAAGATGTATGATAGCTCCTACTTACGCATGCATGTGTTCTGGGCTTTTTATAGAAATAGACTGCAAATGAATTGACCATTTTTGAAACCTAGCCCTAACTTTGACAATTAGATACTGAGACTGAAGACTTTAAACTTGTCAAGAAGGAAACGAAAAAGGTGGCCAAACACCAAAGATGCCAATGACTGCATGGACCTCTAGACCCGCACAGTCTCTTTGCAAAAAATTTGTTGGCACAAAAAGTATTTTATTTTTTTTTTTATTTCTGTTTACTACTGTCAAAATTAAACCCTTAGCAATACACAGTCTATTAAGATAGACTTTCACTGTTAAATTTATTTTAGTTGTCCGTCACTTACAGAGAATTTGTCAGTAGGATCAACCATCCTGAGCCATCAATATAAGCAAGCGGTCATGAAAGATGAATAAAATGATACTTGATTCAGTGATCTCATGCTTAATTCCCAAGAAATCTGCATTTTTCTTAATATCTACAGTGGCTTGTGAAAGTATTCACCCCCTTGGCAGGCAGTTTTTTCAAGTTTTGCTACTTCACAATCTGCGTTTTGTTGGGGTTTGCATCAGTTCATGTAAAAAACATGCCTACAACTGTGAACATTGGTTTTCTTTTTGAGGTGAAGCAAACAATAAATAGGGCAAAAAAACTGGAAACTTCAGTGTGCATAAACTATTCCCCCCCTAATGTCAGTACTTTGTAGCGCAATTACAGCTGCAAGTCGCTTTGGATCAGTCTAATATAGCTTTCCACATCTTACCACTGGGATTTTTTGCCCATTCCTCGAGACACTTCACCAACTTAGGCATTTAGTGCTGATGCATCACACACAAATCGGATGACAAAAATATTTAAAACATAGGTTGTGTGACAGGCTCACTGGCACAGTGTATGAAGGGAGATACGAGTCTCTGCGTTTTTTTACAGTCAGTGATTAGAACCAGATTATTTTTGCCTCCAGCACGCTAAGTCTTAAAATTACAATGAGCGGGTTTTATGTGAGCACCCATAGAGTGGGTGGAAGGGTGCTCACCTATCCCCTCTTGCAGAGCCGACACCGGCATGTGTACTAGCAGGACTGTGGTGATGTGATGTCACCATCATGTTATCATCACATGGTCCTGGTTAAATACCTGGATATGAGAGACAGTCTGGTGTGTGTGTTGGGAGAGGGAACACTCCCACGTGGCTCCAGGAGGAGTGGAGGACGTTGGTAGGTGTCTACAGGTGGAACCTGCAGAGCAAGGACTCTGTTGCACTTTGTTTGTTTTGTTTTTTCCGTTAAGCCAGGAAGGCTTGCTCTTGTTTTTGTGGACCCTGCCTTGATCTAAGCTGACTTTAATAAACAGCAGGTGTTTCACTATCCAAGTCTTCCTGTGTCTACCTGAAGAGCAGCTAAGCGTGTCAACCCCTCACAGTTGTAACAGAATAGTTAAAAAGCCAAGGGAGTGAATACTTTTGCAAGCCACTGTTAATGAGCTGGGGGCGTTACCAGTGTGAGACATGAAGATCAGGAGAGCAGTCAGTCATTACATGTCTCACACTGGAAATGCCCACTTTTATTTAAAATACTGTAAGGTCTGGAGGCAGATTCTCAGGGAGATCTATGTCCACCCATAGAGCTTAACAGCTTATTTACATATTTGAAAAATGTGGATTTCTCTGGATTAAGACATCGGATTGCAGATATCAAGGTATCATTCTATTTAACTTTCTATGTCCTACATGCTTATATAGGTCATAGAAAGATCCTACTGAAAGATTTCCTTTAAGATTTTGGGTGCCCATTATCATGTCAAGTTTTCTAGAACACCGAGGAGCTACCAAAAATAGAAATCTTGGAAGAATTAGCATATCTTTGAAAGCTGCAATATCTTCCAAAAATTAGCATACCCCTAATATTTTCTTTTACGTGATACTCAGCCCTTGGGTCCGGATGAACAGGTGGCAGGATCAGGGTATGGGGAGTTACTGTGCTCTGAAAAGGAGCATGATCTGTCAGAAGGGGAGAGTTTGTTCAAAAAGTTTGATAGTTCACTTCCCAAGCTTAAAACCAAGACTACAGATTATAAAAGTTGGCAAGTATGGTCAAAACATGAGCTGTCCTGGTCTATTCTGACCCAGATACAGTACGTTTTTTGTTGTATCGATTGTCTTTGGTCTTGGCCAACTAAACTTGATCTTTATTCACATCTACGAAGTTGATTCTGTTCTCAATCACAATGATGATTGATGGACTTCACTGACTTATGAATGGTTCTACAAACAATATGGTTTTTATTCCTTAGTGCCACCAAGGTTACCTAAAAAACTAATTGTTAAGTAACCACAATGCACCAAAGTCCTGGGACCACCAGAGTACCTAGACCTAAACTGCAA
Source organism: Oophaga sylvatica (assembly GCA_033576555.1). Lineage (NCBI taxonomy): Eukaryota > Metazoa > Chordata > Amphibia > Anura > Dendrobatidae > Oophaga > Oophaga sylvatica. The sequence goes on along the minus strand of JARQOD010000006.1, from coordinate 23,178,047 downwards.
GACCACGAAGTCATAGAAAATAAGGGTGAAGGGTTTGATCCATTTTTATACTTTCTCCTGACATCTAGAAACCTTTTTACAGTTTTTGTCAATGTAAAATCTTTGGATCATTTACCAGGGACATGCATTAAAAAGAGGGATCCAAAGGGAACAAAATAAGTGCCCATTTTCTGATCGTGACTCATAAGTCACTCTCTCACAAGAAATGAGTTTGGTTCTTTATATTCGTTTTTGCTATAGTTGCAGTACCTCCAAGAGCACAAAAGGAAGAGGTCTTGGCCAACATGAGTTGGGTCTTCACCAATTTATGGGTCCCAAAGCTAGGATTGGAGGTGGCTATAAAGCTCTTGAGCAAAATCTGTAAATGGGCCTCTCTACCATAAGCAAATTATGATATGGTGACATCTTGTGTGGCAGAAGACTTTGGGCCCCTCTCGGCAGCCCGACCCGGTGTGATACACTACCCTGTGCACCCTTTTTTAATCCTAATTACGATATAATTATTCCTCATCTACCATGCTTTATTCAAATAATCATCCTGCAATGTTGGTTAGGGAAATGTTTCTCCTCCCTTTCTGTAAATGGAAATATCTGAATAATTATTATCGCAACCTTTCCTTCAGCTGTTATTTTTGACAGAACATTCTTTTAATAAAATTGGAACATTTTACATTCTTCAGATATTACTGTGCCGACCGTTCACGGCCGCTTCTCGCTTCTCTAGACTTATTTCTATTTATAATCATGTGATACATGAATGTCCTTTATTGTCAGTCCTGTCTACGTCCTTTGTGTCAACAACAGAAATGTGAATTCTTCTCTGCCACAAAGATTAGGATGCTGACAGCTCTGAGGAGCTGCACCAAAGCTGGAGGAAATAATTACTTTATGCAATTCCAGAGATCTTGTACATCTACAACTCCAAGTTCTTCTATTCATGCCAATCTTATCCCATCATTAGAGTCACCCATACTCATGGTCAGTGCCAGGACCCGGCAAACCCAGGCAAGGGACGAGGACCAATGTGCAGTTGGGGTCCTCAGGGCACTGTGCGCACTGCATGTTTGGAGAGGGCTTAGAAGCGGGACTTGCTTCATATAACATAGGTGCCTGCAGTATTCTACAGCTAAATCCGAGTCTAACTGCTGTGATCAGAGCTAGCTTCGATTTAATCCCTTAGATGCTACTGTCAATTGTGACTGCAGCATTTAAAGGGTTCAAATAGGTTGTCGATGGTATTGTAATGGCAGTCAAGGGTCTACTGTAAGCCCCCGTGTCTGTGTGTTTGTACACCTATGGTTATGGCTGGGTCTCATGGGAGAACAGTGACTTTACACTGCAATGTTACAATTTTATAAGGTAATGCCTCCTGATGAAGTGACTATGACGAAACGCGCGTTGGGGCGACTGGAGTACCTCCTTTTTGATTTCACTCACATATGTAAGTTTATTTTAGGGATTAGTTTGTTATACTTTGGCATTTGAGATTCATATCAGCGTTGTTTTAGACACCGTTTTTTTGCACTTCTGTCTTTAGTATTATTTCAATGTCACAATTATAATGTTTTCATTATAATGGAATCACTCATATCCTCATTCATATTTTAATAACATGCACGTTATTTTGTGTTTTTTTTTTATTATATTTTTGTATTTTTTTATGAATGAGGTCTAATTTTTGATTTGGATTGAGATATATTTATATATGTGCACTTATTTTTATTTTTATTTATTAATATTTTTTAAATTTTTATTAATATTAGCTGACATTTGTCAGTCTTTTGAAGTTTACTGCACTATATGCACTTTTTTTGTGCACATTGAATTGCATTTCTTGCACTAAATTTTAAACAATATTGATAGGTTTATATGGTTTCTCATTGCCATGTATTTTTATTTTTATGAACATTTCTCTTATGAATTTTTTATACTTGTATAAATTTGAGTATTTTTACAGATATATTTATTGAGGTCTCCTTCAGATTGTCTGTGGATTTATTTAGCATTTGTTTAATAGCTATTAAATATTTTCTTATTTCATTGTACTATATTACATTTGGTCTTTTATAAAAATTATTTTACTTAGTAATTAAGCTCATTTTTTGGTCTTATTGGTAAATGTTACAATTTTGCAGGGTTCCGTTCCCTACGGGGACTAATAGAAAAGTGTAAAAAAAAAAACTGTGAAAAATAAGAAATAAAAAAGTAACAGTCAAATAACTTCCCAGAATATTATTAAAATCTAAAAAATAACTTGTTTGCTATTGTGGTATGTGTAACTGTCCAAATGAATAAAGTGTTATAATTTTTATCCCATATGGTGAACTGCAAATTGATAATAATAAACTCTTCCGCTCAAACTGCAAAAAACAAGAACTCATCATGCTCATACTACTGTAAAAATAGAATATGGAGCTCTTGGAAGGCAAAAAGGAAAAATGAAAAGTTGAGAGGGGGACTAGAGACAGCTCTGCTCCGACTATTATACAGCTTCTTTTCTGTTATACGGGGATATGTGATCTTTTCTGTAGATTTTATGGTAAGCTTGTTTCGCATCATTTTCATTATGGATTGAAGAATAAGCAGAGGATCATCTTTTTGGGATAAGAATGTCTTATATGATGTCCAATATAATTAGGTTTAACATATAGAACGCAACCTCTTCTCTGGCCAACTAAGAAGCTTATTTCTGGGGTTTCTGCTCAGGGAACACCTGAAAATTATTTAGTTATAACTGGAGAGGGGGGTCATTCAACAAAAATACAATAGTACGTGCAGTAAATGGCTGACCATGTAATATTTGGAGAGGCCAAGTAAGTGTTGCTCCTAATTACTAAGTGTTGCCCATTACTAGTGATGGGCGGACCCGTGGATGTTCGGGATCATTGGTCTCGGCCAAACTTTTTCAAAAAGTTTACTTGAACTTGAACCCGATGGGGGGTCCAAACATCTGGCATTTCCCACGTTGTCATCTGTGAGACAGCGTGACAAACACCGACTCTGATCGGTGGTAACGTTACATGTCCGTGTTCGGGGTTCGTGCACGGACATGTAACCCCCTTTATAAACTCCAAATGCTAATAAGGTATGTGAAGATAGTGCCAAGAACTTTAAATACAAGAAAATCCCAGAATTCAGAAATGAATGGGTTATAGGAAAAAAGTTCAAGTACTTCAACCATAAATATTATTTATTATTCTTGCTTATCTACTCCCGGACCACCCATAGATGATAAATTCCCAGCAGTCCTTGTTCTACTCTGCAGTGAATTTCCCAGATCGGCTGTGCTATGCAGCTTGGAGGCTGAATTTCTGAATTTCCACTGTAACTGGGGCTAATATACCAGCCCCAGTTACATTGGAAATAATATTTTTTTAAAAAAAGGATTTACATGTTGAAATGCCCCACAAATGTTTTTTATATGTCTGTATACTCTCTTTTGCTTCCTCCCCTGCCCAGGAGCTGTGTTATGATCAGACCATGTTCCCTCACGGTCAGACACAGCCATTACACAGTACACAGCAAGGACACATTTATAAGATTATGTCAGCACAGGAATATCATTTTTTAACACATCCAATTATGGAGCTTATTTTTATTGCACGATCTGTTGATTAAAGTGCGCTCTTTTCATGGGAAAACCCTTTAATTTAGGTGCTGTGTTGCCTGCTTTGAAGTTTTTTTTAGATCTTCCTTTTATTTGCTGCTTTTTAGCTCTGCTTCATTAGGTCATGGTGCCTATAACAACTGAATCCACCTATGCTACAGCTGTAAATCCCCAAAAAATAGCAATTTGTAGATGGGTGGGGACAGGTTGTGTCCCGGATGCTGAACACCAGGGGGCGCCAACAAGTAATGCAAAGCTAGGTGGTGAACTAAATTGTTGCTCTGAATGAGGGTAGTTCTATCTTTAACTCTATAATCACTGTTCGATTATGTGAAAGGCTCGGGCTGTAGGTTTGTTTTGTCTAAAGTGGATCTGTCACCAAATTTTACAATACAAACTACATTAATTTCAAAATAAAACTTGGACCTGATGAGCCTGGTGTACTTACTTTGTAAATCAATTCCAGAATGGCTGTACAATCTTTTTTGCCTTTTAAGAGAAAAAGAGGACTTGAACTCTATAGCGCCACCTATTGGAAGTAGCGATCCTACAAGTCACAATCAACCCTTTAATGAGTCTTGTAATATGACTTAGGATTAAAGCTAAATCAGTATCTCAATTTGCAGACACGGTGTTTTGGACTATTGGTCCTCGTCAGTGCAAAGTATGAGATCTGATTTGGCTAGATGAGAGGCTCTGGACTGAGGTCTAAGGGGTAAGGTTTCTCCTTGTGGAGAGTGACATACCGCTACTTTCAATAGGTGGCGCTATAGAGTTCAAGTCCTCTTTTTCTCTTAAGAGGTAATTTGCATATTAAATTTCCCAGAGGAGCATTGCACGGTGAATAAGCCTCCTTACCTTGACACGCCAGAGCTGGTATGTCACTCTCCACAAGGAGAAACCTTACCCCTTAGACCTCAATCTTTTTTGAAAGCTTAAACTCAGCCTCCTCAGTGTCCCTCCTCCCTGCTGCTGCTGACATCTCACACTGCTCAATACAAGCTGCAGTAGTCAGTCAGGCTGGTTGAGCAAATAATTCTAAAAGATAAAAAGTCACTGTACAGATATTGAAGAGTTCGTTGGAAAGATTTAGCAGCATTGTGACTCTATGGCTGCTGTTAGCCGGCTTGATTATAGAAATAATACCACAGCACTTGGTAAGTGACAAAAATAGCTGTGACATATTTGTGTCCTAATTTATGTGAAGCAGACTGTTAATCACTGGGATGAGAAACTGCAGTCAGACTCACAATCCCGAGTCTAGTGATCCAGCATTCACTGTTAGCTACATGCCTGTTTAATATATTATATGAATAGATATTACTGGAGATCTATACTAAGACACCTTCATTTTTTAGACATTAAACCAATAATCATCCACATTACATCACTGCGGTTATAGATTGGTGATTCCAATTGTATAATAATTAATAAAAACACAGGACTAAATATGGCAACTAAATTATGAACCATTTTTATTGAAGTAGTTATTTTTCCAATGTTTGAATTGTTTAGTAGTGGAGACAGTAACATAACTATAGGGAGTGCAGAGGACGGTAGCACCTAAGGGGCCCAACAGTCATTGTGCAACATAATTATTATCATTTAGCTTTATTACTGAGTTTATAAATACTGTACTGTGACATTACTGTGTATATTATCCCTGTACTGTGACATTATTGTGTATATTATCCCTGTACTGTGACAACACTGTGTATATTATCCCTGTACTGTGACATTATTGTGTATATTATCCCTGTACTGTGACATCACTGTGTATATTATCCCTGTACTGTGACATTACTGTGTATATTATCCCTGTACTGTGACATTATTGTGTATATTATCTCTGTACTGTGACATCACTGTGTGTATTATCTCTGTACTGAGACATCACTGTGTGTATTATCTCTGTACTGTGACATCACTGTGTTTATTATCCCTGTACTGTGACATCACTGTGTATATTATCTCTGTACTGTGACATCACTGTGTTTATTATCCCTGTACTGTAACATCACTGTGTATATTATCTCTGTACTGAGACATCACTGTGTGTATTTGTTTTGACCCACGCACCACAATTGTGGGTTACCAGGGCAATGGGGTACCCAGAGCCGAGCCCATGGAAGTCTATGGGGGTTGTCACAGGTAGCGGTGGCTCGGTCTGTGCCCTGGCGGTCAGGCGTATGTTGGGGGGTATATTTACAGGGGATAGGTATATATACAGTTCGTGACGCCACCTGTAGTTCTCTGATCACTAAGACCAGCGCTGCTGTAGATCTCTGAGGGGATGGTGAGGCAGCTAGATGTCGGGTCCCCTACAGGTGGGACGCTTCCCTCAGGTCGATAGTTATGGTGGGGTTGTGCAGATAAATAAGTCAGTCTCACACCATCCAGCGTCTTTCCATACCTTTTACTTGTCAGAAGATAAGGCAGGTCCCAGGGAGGCTGTCGGGTGGAGGATGTGCTTTGAGATAACAGCTGAACAGGTTGGGGGCCCTCCTTTACTTTCAAAGATGATGAGTCCAACCAGCATAAAGCCTAGTTCACTCCAATTTCTCCAGCTTCTCCAAGCTGTACTGCCCGGTCAGTTTTGTGGTCGGAGCCTTCCTTTGATGGAACTAGGTTCTTGCTTTTGCTGATCAGGCTCAAAGTTCCTATTCCACCTGACCCCTGTTACGTACTGACACTCCAAGGGCTGCTTGCTGCGACCTAAGGTCCAGTAAGACTCTGGTTTTTCTATCACTATGCCTAAAGCTATAGTGACACTTCGGTCGCCAGTGACCGGTGACAATGTGCAGGATAATCCAATCCTTAAGGCACTACTGAATTCCTTCCACTGCGCCCTTCGCCCTGTTCGCGCTTGTAGCATAAGCACTCCACACTTCCTAGGGTAATGCAGGCTAGTCCCTTCTTTCTTCTTCCCAGAGCTCGCTAACAGGTGATCAGTAATCTTCTAGTTCAGGAGCACGTCACTGAACTCCACTGTCCTTGGGACAGGAGACTGAAGGTCCTGCTGCTAACTCCTCTTTCTTCCTGCACAGACTGCACACTGCACACTGACTGCTCTGTCCGAAGACAGGAAACAGACTCCTCTGAGTCCAGACTAGACTGACTGACTGACTGCATCTCACTAGCCTATATAACCTATGGGTGTGTCTAAAGTGTGTGATGGAGTGAATGTTTATTGAGCATTAAACTGTTACCTCTCCGCACATTCTCCAGGGTACTGCGTGTGCCTTCACACCAGGGCTACACATTCCCCCATGGTAAAATACAGCACTCCCGGGCTGTGAAATACAAGAAGACATTTTGTTTTTGCATTAACCATAAACATTAACTCTTCCCATCCGGGAGGTAAGGATTTCTTAAACGTTGCATTAAAACATTAGATATAGAAAAATACAAAATACTAAATAGACATTTTCATATAAATAAATGACAATATTCTTGTGAAGGACCCGCACCAAACCTTCAACGTGGGTCCTGGGTGGGCTGCAGGACATCTGACTGCAGACCTCGCTCAGTGCCTCACCATACGGGTTTTATGTTCAGAGGTAGGTGTGCTGGTAGAGAATGCACAAAGTGCAACTATATACAAGATCAGTTTTTGGGCTGGCTCAGTCCTCAGCCACGCAGTCCATTATAAGACACATTTTCAAATAATTCACATTATATCAGATTCTATTTACTCAACTAGAGTATTCCCTATAAACTTGGTGCAAATATGCGACCACTTATCACATAAATACCATAAAGTGCAAAAACTCTCTTTATCTGCTTACCCAGCCGGGTATTCTATTTTTGGCAATATATGCAAACATTATATACTCATATCAACGGTGCAAACTATTTTCACTTTTATAAAAACTTATATACATCTTCTCAGCTGCGGTAAACCTGTCTGGGTCCTACCGTTCTTCACATTTTCTTGCTAACTTCAGTTACACTTTCCATCCCGGGGGCTGGAACAATGCAATGCTCTTTAGAGCACATGACAAATAGGTCGTGACCTGCTATCAAGGTTTGGGTCGCTACAGTCCTTGTGCGAACCACTTGGGGCACGCCGGGTGCTTTCTCCTTGTGAGACGCCGATTGCGTCGCTATTTGCGTAGCAGGGGCGATTCAGCTGTAACCGCAGTTTGCGATGTAGATTGGGTCGCCGATTGCGATGCAGATTGGGATGCAGATTGCGATACGGAGGTGTACGCAGGGGGCGATGCCGATGCACAATGCTGGTGTGATGCAGAGCAGGAAGCAGGTGTGCGCAATGGCTCAGTTGGGGACGCACTAACCTGTTGCTGTCGCTGCTCCATCACAGACGGCTGGGTTTCCTCCGGTGTCCCTGCCGGGATCTGTAATCTGCTGCGGCCTCCTGGCCTAGCTGGTACTCCGGAACAGGCAGGACCTCCTCAGCCTCCTTCGCTTCCACCTCTCCATCGGTGGGATCAGGTACAGCACTTTTGGGGGCGGCCTCCGGTTTTCCTTCAGCTTTTTTCAGCAGGGATCTTGGAAAAGCAGGTGACGGCATTATGCTTGTGGGAGAGAGCACTGCGTCCCACAGCAGCCGCTGTATCTGGGCACGCCAGTGTCTCTCTGTCTCCTGCAAGTCTGCATGACGCTGGATTAATCTTCTGAGCACCACATTCTCCCTCTGCAGCTCCAGCATGGTTTGCTGCAGGTGCCGGACCACAGATGGCTCCGGTTCTAGTGGCAGCTTGGCTGGGGAACGGGGCCTGCCTTCCTCCGCTTCCCTGCTCGGCTGCACACATCCTGCCTCCATCATGTTCCAGAACACTCTCTCTTCTTCTACTACCAGAGCCGTCCGGTCTCTTCCGTGGAGGCGGGGTTTGCGTCTCCTCCTCTTCGCAGGGAAGGTGAAGAGGAGGCGGACCTCCTTTGCTGTAGGGCAGGATCGCATATTGTAGTAGCACTTTGAGAGGGCAGGCATTCTCTTCGCGCCACAGGGGGGCACACGCCCACGAATCCACGCCCACCTTCTTCTCCAGCGCCTGAGGGCGCGAATTTGGCGGCAAAATGGCGGATTTTAGCGCCAAAAATAGCAAACAGTCCTTTTTCACAAAAACACCTCCACAGGCACACAGGGCTCGCAATTTTGCGAGTTTCGCATCCTGTTCGTGACGCCAAGTTGTTTTGACCCACGCACCACAATTGTGGGTTACCAGGGCAATGGGGTACCCAGAGCCGAGCCCATGGAAGTCTATGGGGGTTGTCACAGGTAGCGGTGGCTCGGTCTGTGGCCCTGGCGGTCAGGCGTATGTTGGGGGGTATATTTACAGGGATAGGTATATATACAGTTCGTGACGCCACCTGTAGTTCTCTGATCACTAAGACCAGCGCTGCTGTAGATCTCTGAGGGGATGGTGAGGCAGCTAGATGTCAGGTCCCCTTCAGGTGGGACGCTTCCCTCAGGTCGATAGTTATGGTGGGGTTGTGCAGATAAATAAGTCAGTCTCACACCATCCAGCGTCTTTCCATACCTTTTACTTGTCAGAAGATAAGGCAGGTCCCAGGGAGGCTGGTCGGGTGGAGGATGTGCTTTGAGATAACAGCTGAACAGGTTGGGGGCCTCCTTTACTTTCAAAGATGATGAGTCCAACCAGCATAAAGCCTAGTTCACTCCAATTTCTCCAGCTTCTCCAAGCTGTACTGCCCGGTCAGTTTTGTGGTCGGAGCCTTCCTTTGATGGAACTAGGTTCTTGCTTTTGCTGATCAGGCTCAAAGTTCCTATTCCACCTGACCCCTGTTACGTACTGACACTCCAAGGGCTGCTTGCTGCGACCTAAGGTCCAGTAAGACTCTGGTTTTTCTATCACTATGCCTAAAGCTATAGTGACACTTCGGTCGCCAGTGACCGGTGACAATGTGCAGGATAATCCAATCCTTAAGGCACTACTGAATTCCTTCCACTGCGCCCTTCGCCCTGTCCGCGCTTGTAGCATAAGCACTCCACACTTCCTAGGGTAATGCAGGCTAGTCCCTTCTTTCTTCTTCCCAGAGCTCGCTAACAGGTGATCAGTAATCTTCTAGTTCAGGAGCACGTCACTGAACTCCACTGTCCTTGGGACAGGAGACTGAAGGTCCTGCTGCTAACTCCTCTTTCTTCCTGCACAGACTGCACACTGCACACTGACTGCTCTGTCCGAAGACAGGAAACAGACTCCTCTGAGTCCAGACTAGACTGACTGACTGACTGCATCTCACTAGCCTATATAACCTATGGGTGTGTCTAAAGTGTGTGATGGAGTGAATGTTTATTGAGCATTAAACTGTTACCTCTCCGCACATTCTCCAGGGTACTGCGTGTGCCTTCACACCAGGGCTACACATATTATCTCTGTACTGTGACATTACTGTGTATATTATCCCTGTACTGTGACATTAATGTGCATATTATCTCTGTACTGTGACATCACTGTGTATATTATCTCTGTACTGAGACATCACTGTGTATATTATCTCTGTACTGAGACATCACTGTGTGTATTATCTCTGTACTGTGACATTACTGTGTATATTATCTCTGTACTGTGACATTAATGTGTATATTATCTCTGTACTGTGACATCACTGTGTATATTATCTCTGTACTGAGACATCACTGTGTGTATTATCTCTGTACTGTGACATTACTGTGTATATTATCTCTGTACTGTGACATTAATGTGTATATTATCTCTGTACTGTGACATCACTGTGTATATTATCTCTGTACTGAGACATCACTGTGTATATTATCTCTGTACTGTGACATTACTGTGTATATTATCCCTGTACTGTGACATCACTGTGTATTATCTCTGTACTGTGACATTACTGTGTATATTATCCCTGTACTGTGACATTACTGTGTATATTATCCCTGTACTGTGACATCACTGTGTTTATTATCTCTGTACTGAGACATCACTATGTGTATTATCTCTGTACTGTGACATTACTGTGTATATTATCTCTGTACTGAGACATCACTGTGTGTATTATCTCTGTACTGTGACATTACTGTGTATATTATCCCTGTACTGTGACTCACTGTGTATATTATCTCTGTACTGTGACATTAATGTGCATATTATCTCTGTACTGTGACATTAATGTGTATATTATCTCTGTACTGTGACATTACTGTGTTTATTATCCCTGTACTGTGACATCACTGTGTATATTATCTCTGTACTGAGACATCACTGTGTGTATTATCTCTGTACTGTGACATTACTGTGTATATTATCCCTGTACTGTGACATAACTGTGTATATTATCCCTGTACTGTGACATTAATGTGCATATTATCTCTGTACTGTGACATTACTGTGTATATTATCCCTGTACTGTGACATTAATGTGCATATTATCTCTGTACTGTGACATTACTGTGTATATTATCCCTGTACTGTGACATTAATGTGCATATTATCTCTGTACGGTGACATTACTGTGTATATTATCCCTGTACTGTGACATTACTGTGCATATTATCCCTGTAATGTGACATTAATGTGCATATTATCTCTGTACTGTGACATTAATGTGCATATTATCTCTGTACTGTGACATTACTGTGTATATTATCTCTGTACTGTGACATTACTGTGTATATTATCTCTGTACTGTGACATTAATGTGCATATTATCTCTGTACTGTGACATTACTGTGTATATTATCTCTGTACTGTGACATCATTGTGTGTATTATCTCTGTACTGTGACATTACTGTGTATATTATCCCTGTACTGTGACATTACTGTGCATATTATCTCTGTACTGTGACATCACTGTGTGTATTATCTCTGTACTGTGACATTAATGTGCATATTATCTCTGTACTGTGACATTAATGTGCATATTATCTCTGTACTGTGACATTACTGTGTATATTATCTCTGTACTGTGACATTACTGTGTATATTATCTCTGTACTTTGACATCACTGTGTGTATTATCTCTGTACTTTGACATCACTGTGTGTATTATCTCTGTACTTTGACATTACTGTGTATATTATCTCTGTACTGTGACATTACTGTGTATATTATCTCTGTACTTTGACATCACTGTGTGTATTATCTCTGTACTTTGACATCACTGTGTGTATTATCTCTGTACTGTGACATTACTGTGTATATTATCTCTGTACTGTGACATTACTGTGTATATTATCTCTGTACTGTGACATTACTGTGTATATTATCTCTGTACTGTGACATTAATGTGCATATTATCTCTGTACTGTGACATTAATGTGCATATTATCTCTGTACTGTGACATTACTGTGTATATTATCTCTGTACTGTGACATTAATGTGCATATTATCTCTGTACTGTGACATTAATGTGCATATTATCTCTGTACTGTGACATTAATGTGCATATTATCTCTGTACTGTGACATTACTGTGTATATTATCTCTGTACTGTGACATTACTGTGTATATTATCTCTGTACTTTGACATCACTGTGTGTATTATCTCTGTACTTTGACATCACTGTGTGTATTATCTCTGTACTTTGACATTACTGTGTATATTATCTCTGTACTGTGACATTACTGTGTATATTATCTCTGTACTTTGACATCACTGTGTGTATTATCTCTGTACTTTGACATCACTGTGTGTATTATCTCTGTACTGTGACATTACTGTGTATATTATCTCTGTACTGTGACATTACTGTGTATATTATCTCTGTACTTTGACATCACTGTGTGTATTATCTCTGTACTGTGACATCACTGTGTATATTATCCCTGTACTGTGACATCACTGTGTATATTATCTCTGTACTGTGACATTACTGTGTATATTATCTCTGTACTTTGACATCACTGTGTGTATTATCTCTGTACTTTGACATCACTGTGTGTATTATCTCTGTACTTTGACATCACTGTGTGTATTGCTGTGAATGGGTTTGAGATGAGTTCTGAGCAGAGGCTCCCTCTGGTGGTTACAAGCGGTACTAGTGAGGATTGTGAGGACTGGGAATCAGGTGTTACTGATTGGTCTTATTTAAGGGAATCATTTTCCCATCAGGGTTGCCGGTGATCAATTGTTCTGGTCTGAATCCTTCTTTCCAGTTTCCCTTGTAGCCTGCTGTGTCGTGTCTGCATCTCCTGCTATCAGATAAGACAATTTCTTATTTTGTGTTTTTGCTATATTTTTGCATTTGGTCCTGCACTTCTGTGGGGGCCTTCTGGGTCCCCTCCGGGGGCTTTTGCCCTCTCAGTTTAGTTCAGCCACTGATGTTTGTACTTTTGCTTTTTCCAGTTTTTTCAGTGGCTGCTGTTTTTGTTACACCAGAGAAACTAATTTAGGTGGTAGAGGTCGTGTGATCTCAGGTGATTTTGAAATTAGTAGAGTTGGTGCTTTTCAGGGTTTTCTGGGATTGCAGTAAGTACCCTTCCTGTCCTTTTCTATTTAGATAGTTTGGGCCCCAGCGTTTGCTCATACTATTTTCTTTCTGTGTCAGTATTTCCTCTTGTCTAACCGCCATTACATGTTTGGGGGCTTTCTATTATCTTTGGGGTTCTGCTCCGGGGCAGATAGCTTTCCTATTTCTATCTTTAGGTGTAGTTAGTTTCTCAGGCTGTGACGAGGCGTCTAGGACCAACGTAGGAACGCTCCACGGCTGCCTCTAGTTGCGGTGGTTAGTCAGGGTACTGCAATCTCATAGATTCCAACGGCTCTGGTGTATTTCCTTTTTTGCCTGCACTCCTCAGCTACCGTAACATAACAGTGTATTATCTCTGTACTGTGACATTACTGTGTATATTATCTCTGTACTTTGACATCACTGTGTGTATTATCTCTGTACTTTGACATCACTGTGTGTATTATCTCTGTACTTTGACATTACTGTGTATATTATCTCTGTACTGTGACATTATTGTGTATATTATCTCTGTACTTTGACATCACTGTGTGTATTATCTCTGTACTTTGACATCACTGTGTGTATTATCTCTGTACTGTGACATTACTGTGTATATTATCTCTGTACTGTGACATTACTGTGTATATTATCTCTGTACTGTGACATTACTGTGTATATTATCTCTGTACTGTGCATTATGTGCTATCATTATCTCTGTACTGTGACATTAATGTGATATTATCTCTGTACTGTGACATTACTGTGTATATTATCTCTGTACTGTGACATTAATGTGCATATTATCTCTGTACTGTGACATTAATGTGCATATTATCTCTGTACTGTGACATTAATGTGCATATTATCTCTGTACTGTGACATTACTGTGTATATTATCTCTGTACTGTGACATTACTGTGTATATTATCTCTGTACTTTGACATCACTGTGTGTATTATCTCTGTACTTTGACATCACTGTGTGTATTATCTCTGTACTTTGACATTACTGTGTATATTATCTCTGTACTGTGACATTACTGTGTATATTATCTCTGTACTTTGACATCACTGTGTGTATTATCTCTGTACTGTGACATTACTGTGTATATTATCTCTGTACTGTGACATTACTGTTATATTATCTCTGTACTTTGACATTACTGTGTATATTATCTCTGTACTTGACATCACTGTGTGTATTATCTCTGTACTTTGACATCACTGTGTGTATTATCTCTGTACTTTGACATTACTGTGTATATTATCTCTGTACTGTGACATTACTGTGTATATTATCTCTGTACTTTGACATCACTGTGTGTATTATCTCTGTACTTTGACATCACTGTGTGTATTATCTCTGTACTGTGACATTACTGTGTATATTATCTCTGTACTTGACATTCACTGTGTGTATTATCTCTGTACTTTGACATCACTGTGTGTATTATCCTGTACTGTGACATTACTGTGTTATTATCTCTGTACTGTGACATTACTGTGTATATTATCTCTGTACTGTGACATCTACTGTGTATATTATCTCTGCACTATGACATTACTGTGTATATTATCTCTGTACTTGACATCACTGTGTGTATTATCTCTGTACTGTGACATCATTGTGTGTATTATCTCTGTACTGTGACATTCACTGTGTATATTATCTCTGCCTATGACATTACTGTGTATTTTTCTGTACTTGACATCACTGTGGTATTACCCTTGTATTAATCCTTTCTAATATTATTATCTCTGTACTGTGACATCACTGTTATATTATCTCTGTACTGTGACATCATGTGTATTATTCTGTACTGTGACATCACTGTATATTATTATCCTATTATTACATATCCTTCTTATCATTTATATTATCTCTGTACTGTGACATCGTGTGTATTATCCTGCTACTGTGACATCACTGTTGCATTATCCTTTATTATGTTATATTTTTATTCTAATCTGTGACATCACTGTGTGCATTATCCTTGTATTATGGTGCTATATTTTTTATTCTAATCTGTGACATCACTATGTGCAATCCTCCTTTCTCCTCGACTTTAGTGCACAAACTATACTTACATCAGTATTTTCCTCAAATTACAATCCATGTTCTTGAGATATAAGGGGTTCAATACTAGACTGCTGAAAGGAACTCCAGGAGCGCTAATGGTTCATGGGTTAGGCGCCACAATATTTGCCTTGCTCCTGGCGCTGGCAACCCGCGTGTCACTGATTGTAGGAACCATAATCTATCATTATTATTCATACTCAATACCTCACCATCGTTTATCCACTTTGTCTGGTTATAAAGTCTCATGGATTAGTGATCCAGAATGTGACAAATTTTCAAGACTTCGTCACATTTTCTTTAATTACCTTTCCCTCTGTTATCCTTGGCTTATTGTTAATTAAGTGCCTAGAAGAGACGCATTGATTTTGCTTTAGCAGCGTACGCTGCCATTTATTCCTTAGTAATGTAGCAGAAATTCATTCTTTCATTCTTTTTTTTTTCCTAGTGCTGAAATGTTAATACATGATCTCATCGTCTCTCATCTTGACTCCTTTCACCTCGGCATCTTTTCCAGCGCTCTCATGCCTCCTCATCATTTTGCCCCTTCTGCCGCATTGTCCCTTCAATCAGTTTATTTTCCTTGAGTTAAATGCTGTTCTCTGACCCTTCTTAAATGTTGCAGTAAATAGGGTCAACAGGTCGTTTTTCAGGCTTCGGCATATCTATGGTAACCAATAAATGTGTCCCAACACCAACTACAGTATCTGCTGCATATGTGTTCCCTAAAAGCAGTGTGCTCTGGAAAGGGTTAAGGCTGCGTTCACATCTGCCTTGTCCAAAGTGGAGGCTGCAATACCGTGCCGGAGCTGCCACTCACCAGACCTTAATGGCGCCCATTGGGGTTCTGTCATGCTCGTCATCATTTTGATGGAAAGCTTATGATAGTCCCTAAGTGTATGACCTCTGAGGATCCGACTAGCCACCCTAGTGGCCACCATGGGATTTCCCAACCTGGCAAGATATTACCTGTCAACAGTGATGGGGCTCTAAAATCCCCCTTTAAAATAGTGCAACAGCTTCACATATGATTCTATCCGTTGTCTAGTGGGGATGCCGAAAAACATAGATTGATGATAACTTGCCAAATTGAGAAAAAAACTTTAACCCCTTGCATATTCTTATGTACATGTACCTGACAGTAGTCTGATGATTGATGGCCAGTCACATAGTAATGATTGGATCCATACAACATGATCATGTCCATTTACCCGTTGATGAAGTCATAAGCCGGTGGCACTCTCAGAATCTGGATCGCCACACTATCATTAAATTTGCCAGAGCCGTTAATTGTATAAAGATAGATGGGGCTAAATCAAGATCCTGAGGTCTCTCCAGTGAGGAACTGGATACCTCCAAAGCCTCATTAGGAAAGTCAAATTTTGCTATATTGTGATGAGAGGAATAACTCCGAAACAGTTGCCAGTAGATGAATGTCCCCCAAGGTAATAAATATTGGTATCCATATAATTGGTAGAACCCGTAAATTACTGTATATAAGTTGAATGGAAAATGGCAATAAACAAAATATAAAATAGCTTTTTATTCTTTCCACTATTGAGCAAATATACATCTTCTGAATGTTGTATTCCAAGGGACGGGAGTATGGTGGAGCTGGAGATCCAGCGTAGTCAACTCTTCATTAGCATCTAGAGATGAGCAGATCAGGCAACATTGGCTCTCGCCTGTTTGTTCATATTTTCCTGGGAAATTCAATCATGGAGAAGTTATTCTCAGCTAATTTGATGTCCCTTAGGACTCGTGCACATAGCTGTATATTCAGGTCCGAGTGCGATCCGACAAAACATCGGATCGCACTCAGACCAATGTCCGATTTTTTTCTTCTGACAAAAAAAATCCCAGACTAATATAATACACTGCTCAAAAAAATAAAGGAAACACTTAAACAACAGAATATAACTCCAAGTATATCAAACTTCTGTGAAATCAAACCGTCCACTTAGGAAGCAGCACTGATTGACAGTCAATTTCACATGCTGTTGTGCAAATGGAATAGACAACAGATGGAAATTATTGGCAATTATCAAGACACACTCAATAAAGGAGTGGTTCTGCAGGTGAGGACCACAGACCACATCTCAACACCAATGCTTTCTAGCTGATGTTTTGGTCACTTTTGAATGTTGGTTGTGCTTTCACACTCGCGGTAGCATGAGACGGACTCTACAACCCACACAAGTGGCTCAGGTAGTGCAGCTCATCCAGGATGGCACATCAATGCGAGCTGTGGCAAGAAGGTTTGCTGTGTCTGTCAGCGTGATGTCCAGAGGCAGGCTGGTTTATGATTTGGCAGCTGAGGAGAGCAGGCAAAAACGGCAATACACCAGAGAGGTTGGAATCTACTGGATTGCAGTACCCTGACTAACCACCACAACTAAAGGCAGCCGTGGAGCGTTCCTACGTTGGTCCTAGACGCCTTGTCACAGCCTGAGAGGTTAACTACACCTAAAGATAGAAAGAGGAAAGCTATCTGCCCCGGAGCAGATCCCCAAAGAACATAGGAAGCCCCCAAACATGTAATGGCGGTTAGACAAGAGGAAATCTAGACACAGACAGAAAATAGTATGAGCAAACGTTGGGGCCCAATCTTCTAGACAGAAAAGGATAGGAAGGACACTTACTGCAATCCAAAAAACCTAAAAAATACCAACTCTACTAATTGCAAAAACACCTGAGATCACACGACCTCTACCACCTTAATTAGTTCTCTGGTGTAACAAAACTAAGACGCAGCCACTGAAAAAACTGGAAAAGGCAAATGAACAAATAACAGTGGCTCCAGAAGAACTGAGAGGAGCCCAAGCCCCCCGGGGGGGGGGGGGGGAGACCTGGCTAACCTCACAGAAATGCAGAGAAATATGCAAATGGTAAGCACAAAAAACAGAAATTATCTTATCTGAGAGCAGGAGAAGAGGCAAGACTTAGCAAGCTTCCAAGTGAACCAGGAACAGTTTAGACAAGAACAATTGATCACCGGCAACCTTGATGGGAGGGAACCTCCCTTATATAAGACCAGTCTGTAACTCCTGATTGCCAATCCTCATTAAATGGTTCAGTACTGTTTGTAACCACCAGAGGGAGCTTCTGCTCAGAATTCATTTCTAACACATTCACAACAGCAGGCCAGTAAACCAGGAGACGTGGAGGGGGCCGTAGGAGGGCAACAACCCAGCAGCAGGACCGCTACCTCCACCTTTGTGCAAGGAGGAACAGGAGGAGCACTGCCAGAGCCCTGGAAAATGACCTCCAGCAGGCCACAAATGTGCATGTGTCAGCACAAACGGTTAGAAACCAACTCCATGAGGATGGTCTGAGTGCCCCGACGTCAACAGATGGGGGTTGTGCTCACAGCCCAACACCGTGCAGGATGCTTGGCATTTGCCACAGAACACCAGGATTGGCAAATTGGCCACTGGCGCCCTGTGCTCTTCACAGGTGAAAGCAGGTTCACACTGAGCAAATGTAACAGACGTGACAGAGTCTGTAGGCGCTGTGGAGAGAGTGACCGGTTTGGCAGTGGGTCAGTAATGGTGTGGGGTGGCATTTCTTTCGAGGGCCGCACAGCCCTCCATGTGCTCGCCAGAGGTAGCCTGACTGTCATTAGGTACCGAGATGAGATCCTCAGACCCCTTGTGAGACCATATGCTGGTGCGGTTGGCCCTGGGTTCCTCCTAATACAGGACAATGCCAGACCTCATGTGGCTGGAGTGTGTCAGCACCTCTTGCAAGATGAAGGCATTGAAGCTATGGACTGGCCCGCCCGTTCCCCAGACCTGAATCTGACTGAGCACATCTGGGACATCATGTCTCGCTCCATCCACCAATGTCACGTTGCACTACAGAGTGTCCAGGAGTTGGCGGATGCTTTAGTCCAGGTCTGGGAGGAGATCCCTCAGGAGACCATCCGCTGCCTCATTAGGAGCATGCCCAGGCGTAGGGAGGTGATACAGGCACTTGGAGGCCACACACACTACTGAGCATCATTTTGACTTGTTTTAAGGACATTACATTCCCCTTTAATTTTGTGTGTGACTCCAAATCCAGGCCTCCATTGGTTAATAAATTTGATTTCCATTGATGATTTTTGTGTGATTTTGTTGTCAACACATTCAACTTTGTACAGAACAAAGTATTCAATGAGAATATTTCATGCATTCAGATCTAGGATGTGTTATTTGAGTGTCCCCTTTATTTTTTGAGAAGTGTATTTGGATCACACTCGGCAAAAACCATTGGACTGCACTTGGATGACATCTGAGTGCAGTCTGATTTCCACGGACTGACAGAATGGAGAAGATGGAGACATTTTCTTTTACTCCTTCTCCTCATTCAAGAGAATCAGATCACACTATGATCACACTCTGATCCAAATTTGATCATTGTGTCATTTGCATAGTCGACCCGATTCTCTCGGATGAGAGAATCGACAGTCATCTGCATCTAGCCTTGTAATAATAAACATAATATGTAAAAAATAAAAATAAAATACTTATACTCCCCTCACCCCTCACCTTTTTACATCCCTTCTACTCCTCACCGTCACCCATTCGATCCTTGTTGCATCTTCGGTTCTCCGGTTGCGACTCTGATGAGACTTAGGATGGTTCTACGCAATCACACGCCAAAGTCATGGTGTTATGATGTCATGGTGTGCAACATAACCTTATACACTCATGTGCAGAAACCTCCCAGGCCAATCAAACCCAAAAGCTCCGGCCAAGGGAGTGGTGACGGGTGTAGGTGACGAGCGGAGGAGCCAGAGAGGTGACCGGTGAAGATTTTTTTTTTTTACATTTTGATGTCATTTACGGTCAATATTTTGCCGAATCCAAGCAAAAGCAAATTACAAATAAAATCCGCATTTCTGGCTAATGCAACTTTTGCTAAAGTTGAGTAGGATTCATTTCCACTTGAATTTATATGTTGATCTCTATTATCCATTCATGCCTATAGTAAAACCATCAACAATTGTTCTTGGGACCCAAGAAATCTCTGTGCTGAAATGTCCTAAACCTCACAAAATCCAAGATAACTTTTTCACATAGCATAGCACCGTACCGCTACACTGTGCCTCTAAATATTAGATTACCTTGTGTACATCACAATAAAAGTCTTCTGAACTGCCGCCACTTGTAATTCTATATACAGACCCATTGCGAAGCGGCCCCGCAGGCCTCAGGAGCACACTCGCTGGTTTATCCAAGTGAAATATTGATAAAGTGCAGCAGATTTCCCCTCGCCTTTAATCACCTTCCAATCCCGAATTTCTCATGAGGAAAATGTAAAGACAGTTTTCATGGAGCAGATGGTATTAGATTATTATCTGTGGGCATCATTTGTGTCTGAGATCTTCTGAGAGCCGCCGAGTGCTAGTACAGCTGAGAGATTTAAAAGAAACTTTGAAAATGACAAAATGTATTGAAGTACCAAAAGTTTTCAAAAACTTTTTGATATTGTACTTTTAATAGCAATTTCGACAAATTTTACGGTGTCGAAAAATGTTGCTTTATTGGGAATGAAGCTTTCAGAGCAGTTTCAGAGAGATCCTATAAGGAAGTTGGACAATTAGTTTCTCCTATTAAAGATTACTGAATAACGCCTGATGTAGATCTACAAGAATTCATTTTAGAGATGAGAGGATCAAGCAAAAATGTTTGTGCAGATTTTCCCTGGAATTTTGATTTGCAGAGTTATTCTCCATGAATTTGATGTCCCTTATTATGATCTGGAGTCTCTCCAAACCCAAGAACATAATAAAGGTAAGATAAAAAAAAAATCCTTATACTCACTTTACCAGTCACCTCTCCGGCCCCTCTGCTCCTCAACGTCACTCCTCCGGTCCTTGCTGCATCATCTGATCACTGACGCTCGTGCTGAAATCCCTGGCCTCGGGAGGGTGTTGCTCAAGCAGGCGGACGGTGACAGTGTCATGGCGTCACAATGTATGATGCGACCTTACACACCCATGCTCAGAACTGGGGATTTCAGCATCAGAGGCGGTGATTAGAAGATGCGGTAAGGTCCAGACTGGTGACAGTGAGGAGCGGAGGGGACAGAGAGATGAGCGGTATGGCGAGTATAAGGATTTTTTTTTTTACTTTAACCTTTTGATTGACCTTTATGATTCAGAGAAATGGGGGCCATTAACTGAATCCACGCAGAAACGAATTACAAAAAAATCTTCATTTTGGCATAATGCAGATTTTTGTAAAACTCATATCAATTAAAGTGGAATTGAATTCTAATTAGATATAATATCATAATTATATCTGACCTCCCGCCATCAATATAGAACACTTGCATGTCTGCCTTTAATTACATTGTATTCTTAGTTGATATTACTGCATACACAGGACTTATTATCATTACTATATTTCAGGCTATTTGTGAATCATCCTGTAAAAAATAGAAGCTAGCGAAAAATGTGTTCCATCTCACCTGAAAAGATGTCTCCTCAAAGCCCCTGGTCCAGATAAGCAGTTGGAATGGAGCTTAGACAGATAACATTGAAGCAGCGAGATAAACTCATTGAAGCAACTGAGGCTGTAAAGACTGTATGGCAGCTGTATATATGGATGCTATAGTCTGTGTGGAGGCCAGAGACTCAGTAAAGGGATACTACCAAAGAAGCAAAGTTGAGATAATTGAATAGAATTGTTGATGGAGCGGAGTCCAGCAAAGTAGCAGATTTGAGTGATGCAGCAGAGCGCAGCAAACAGCAGACCTGGGTATTTCAGGATATTCACTTGTAATTCTGCAAAGTCCAGCGGAATAGCAGAGCTGGGCATATCAAGCATATTACTTGTAGAAATGTAGCAGAGTCCAGCAAAAAAAGCAAAGCTGGGTATTTCAGCACCGACTCACTAGACGAAATGTAGCAGAGTGGAGAAGTAGTGGCTTGATGTGACCTGAATACTCAGGCAATGTGGTGCTGCCTGATTCAGTATTTAAGATCTTGAAGTTTGCCCTGCTGTGTTCACATGACATGGACAGGCATAAAGTGAGCAGGCTGCTGTGTGAGGAAGATGGAAACCCTGGAGCTAAAACAGGGACAGGTGAGTAACGAGGAAATTGGCTCTAAAGTCACCTCCAAATGATGTTGTCTTTCTGCTGGACCTTCTATCAGGGGTCTCAAACTGCATTCCTCGAGGGCCGCAAACCGTGCGTGTTTTCAAGATTTCCTTAGCATTGCAGTAGGTGCTGGAATCATTATCTGTGCAGGTGATTAAATTATCACCTGTGCAATACAAGGAAATCCTGGAGGAATGCAGTTTGAGACCTCTGTTCTAGATCCTGTTGTAAAAGGAGACCATTATTTCATTGGATAAAATCCACAGCACGTATTGACATGCTTCAGATTTCAAATCTGCAGAGGAGGTAACATTCTACTGTGCGTTACCACAATCCAAAACTTTACTCATAAAGGGTAAAACGCACATTCCCATATAATGACATTCAAGTTTCCAGTTTTTTTTTTTTTTTTTTACACAATTGATTACAATTATAATCCTTTAAAGAGACATCGATCACATTACGCCTGCAGTTCTCTACATCAACATTTTACCACATAACTTGTTTTATAGATCAGAAAATTGCATTTTATCTGCAGAATTGATTTTCACATGCTTTAAACAAAATAACATTTTCCTCTTGAAGCTGAAGGCATCTGAAGAATTTCTTAAATTCAATAGAAAAAAATATATTATTTTGGATAATACAGAAAAAGTTAGACATAATAATCATAATTCACTCACATTTCAATGGCTGAGACAATATCTGAATGCCATGTATATATTTTATTTACGCACACAAAAAAAATGGAATTGATAAATGTTACATTTCGGATGCACTTGGTTTGATATGTGTACTGTTACCCCAAGAAAGTGTTTTGTAAGTAAAGGACATGATTAAGAACTCCTGACCGGAATTGCCCAGACCTCTATCAATTCTATTAGCTCTATCCGCCCTGTTTTTAGTAGGTGTAAGATGCGCGAAATTCATTAACAGGCACACACATCTTTATGAATCAGACAAAAATTTGGGGGCTGCAATGTGCCAAAATTAAAATTCTACCCAGGTATGAGAATACAAGGATTGGCATAAAAACGCTAATGTCGACTTTTATACTCCAGTTTTCTGGAACAAGCCGTTAAAGGGCTGATTCTTCAACTGAAATTTTGTTTTTTCAAGTAGATTTACAGTCTTTTGTTTTTGCACCGTCTGATTTTGCACAAAATTTAGGAGAATCGGCACACAAAGCCCATAATAATTATAATTATATTTGCGTATAATTAAAGATGCAAATTTATTCCACTCTTCCTTTTTGACAACTTTTTAGGTTAAAAAAATCGCACAATCTTTTCAATAAGCATTAAAATGTTGCACTTTAGTTTTCAACCGCAGGAAAAAAAATAGACAGTTGTGCAATAATTTAGCAATTTTTAAAAAAAAAAAAGTGATAAATTACTTGTAAACATTTAGAATTGGCTTAATATACAGAAAAGAAAAATAGCAAAGAGTTTTAAAGCGGTAGTCTCATGTTATTAAATTGCTTTAGTTAGGTAAACAGCATGAAAATAAACATGTTTTCAATTGACTTGCTTTTCCAATCTGCTGTCATTGTCCTGCTATTAGAGCTTATATAGTGTACAGTTTGTTTCAAAGGAGCAGGGCCACCGGAGCCTGGCACAGTATGTCTAGTAGGTATGTTCCAGAGGAGGAATTAACTCCTATGATACCAGTCAGATCTCAAAAGCAGTCCATTGATTTCTGTACAACAATTAGCCGCTCACCTCCGACCTTCTCCCTGTCAGCTCCTGACCTAGCTGCTCTTATCAATCCTGCAAAATCACTGACAAGTCGCAGCTTCCACCATCAGCAGTTTCCAGAGCAGCTCTCCTAATCACAGCTCTCACTTTCATGAGCTGTGTGCTTGTTCAAATGCAATGTTATCTCTATATGAAAATACAGTCATAGCAGTGTAAATACAGAACAACGACAGCAGCAAAAGGAATCTGACCAGAACTGTCACTTAAGGAGGAGTCAACTGCAGAGCTGTGAGTTAACCTTTAAAAAGAAGCAGTAAGAAGCGCAAAACGGATAATGACTTAGGCAGGAATAAAATAGCAAAAAAAGGTAAATTCACTGACAAGAACAGAGAAAATTCAATGATTAATTGTTATGAACTGCTACAAGCACTAAGGAAAGATGGGAACTCTGTCCCTACAATAGAACTAAACTGGATCCCTACGATGTAACGGGGAACCTGATCCTGCGACCAGACCCGCTAAAGTCCTCAGCTAGTCTGAACGAAGACCTATAGTTGCGAGGGAGGAATCCCTACAAGATCTAGGACTGGGAGAAAAGGTGGACACCTCCTAACAGAAAGTGTAGCAGGGAAAATTAAACAGAAAACAAATTACTACGAGATCCTAAGATTAAGCAAAACTGACAGAGTAAGGCACCTAAGCACCCGGCTAGCTTAAGAGTAAATAATACAATGAAGTCCAGCAAGGCCAGAAGGGCGGAGCCAGACTAAATAGGGTAAAAAGGTCATGTGACCAGCAAACTGAAACAAAATCTAACAAGAGGGTTCTAACATTAATGGACCCATAAGTGTCCAGTACGGCTGGACTGAGCTGGAGGCATTAGAAGGGAGGCCAGCATGACCAAGTTGAGAGGACCAAATGAGCTGGGGATGGTCATCAGTTAGGGGAAGTAAGGGTTAAAGTAAGAAGAAAGGAGAGGAGGGGTAATGGGGTCACATGGGAAAAGGTGGGGGCAATAGGCGGAGTGAGAGGGGGATATAAAATAGCTGGGTGACACGTGGGGGCAACCATTTTAGGTACCCCTTTACACGCACGACAAGCACCCACCCACCCACCCTATTTGTTGTTATTGTTATTCGCTTAACTAGTAGAGGCAGCAAGGTATTGGTAGGTTTTTTATTTATATTTCGGCGTTATGAACTTTGTCGCGGCAGCTCGGCGTGGAGGGGACAGGTCCTCGAAGTTGGTGTTATTAAGAATTGGCGGATAAAAGGAGGGGGGATCTAAATAGGTCCTGGACTCCCCCTTAGGTGGATTAAGTGGACGGGAACATGATGGTCACAAGGAGTGGGAGGCTAGAACCGGTGGGCTGTGGCGGATACTGGCCAATCGAGTCTCGATCTCATGTCGTCGAGCTGGTGTGTGTAACGGCTGGAGACAAGGCTCTGCATTGGATCAGATTTGGTGGTGTGACAATATTGTTATAAACTTTGGGGCTTCGAGGACCATCCCCCTCCTTGGAAAAATGTTTAATGTTTAAAATTGTTATGTCAATTATTAATAAAAGGCTGCTGTGGCCAATTTATCCAAAAGCTGAGAGTTTAGTTTTTATTTCATGGTTTGATAAGGTGGGGTAGATTGGTGAGGATGGCTTTAAGGGTAAAAATAGAGAAGCTCGTAGGTATCACGAATACTTACTGGTCCTGGGTTCTGACCCATCCTATGCACATCGAGTTAAATATCTAAACCACAAATGTCTTGCAATAGATGTTTGGATTTTTTTTTTCTTGCAAGATGCATCAGCAAAGAAAACTGCAGTAGTTTACGCTTTCATAAACATAGATATACTGTACAGAACATAAAAAAATGTAGCCTTTTACCCGGCTCTTATGTAATAATATCAGAGCCTTACTTTTCAGCAACTGGTAACACTTAAAAACAACTACCGCTATACCACCAGTCTCTATCACAGCTTGCTATTTATTCTGTAATGAAAAATCTAAATGTATCAACATACAAAAGAAAAATCACAAAACACTGAATTTTATAGTTCACTTTATACTGAGCTCCGAACATTTACTTTTATCTAACAAGATTTTGTGTTGAGAATGTTTCTAGATTCTTATGTAATGTCTATTAACATATCTCTATGCAAATATTCCACTATTGATAAACCAGAATGAAGACGCTATAGCGCTTGCCGAATGCTACAGCGTGAAACCTGCTTCCTGGATGCGCCAGCTGATCATCGCCGCAGATGCATGTGTTGCGGCTGTGTCACTGTCACAGCACATGCATGGAGAGCCTGTGGAGAGCTATAGCGCTTGCCAAATAAGCGGGAACCGAAGACATTCGCTCAACTCTAGTTTTGAGCTTATGGCTCTTAGTCGTGACCAGTTGTAGACCTGTGTCCACTTTATTTCCCGCCTCCTTGTTCGGTCCCCCTTTCCCCCTCCATTTTTATCACTATGGTTTTGTTCTTACCATTTTTATCTTCATAATTAAAAGTCATGTTTTATCCATACATGAAGGCGGAGGCTGGAACCCCTTACTTTTTCTTTTGGTCTACTATGCCTCAAAAAGTGCATCAGAATGACGCCGCCTATATTTGCCACAAAGAAGGCCAACTAGTAGCGAGCACCTCTATGATGAATCTGGGGCATGGATAAGCTGGGTAAAGAGTGCATTGATCACCAATCACATCACCAGAGCATTTCCCCATCTTCCGTCAGCGCAAACCTATAAAACTAGAGGTCGGTGTCTGACAGCAGAGGTAGCATGCCTGGGAATTAGGACAGTGCATTTGGAACAATATGCTAGGATTTGCCATAGCTGTGTATTTGATCAGGCTCTGACCAGTGGGACACCTGTCTATTTTGGGTTAAAGGTCCTTTACATTTTTCTCCTGAAAAGCAGCACTGCTGTTTGCACTTTTGGCGGGAATTGCAGTACAGCCTCATTCAAGAAATGGGCTAGTGTTGCGTTCCTTGCACAGCGGGAGGACAGGTGGACATCAGGGTTGTAACTACAGTGGTTGAGGGGTTGCAGTAGCATCTGGGTCCTGCAGGCTTGGGAGGGTCCAAAAGGTCCTTTAGCCCAGGGTTCCCCAACTCCAGTCCTCAAGGCCCACCAACAGGTCATGTTTTCAGGATTTCCTTAGTATTGCCCAGGTGATAATTGCATCACATAATAGGAAGACCAAATAATATTTAAACTCTTTGATATTTGGGGGTCCTATTGTAGATTTGGCATTGAGGCTGGTGTTTTTTTTTGTTTTGCTGGAGAAATTTGGATCGATGCAGTCCAATCCTTTGAGTACTTGATAGAATTTCTAAGCAATATGCCATTGGTTATTATAACGAGAAAACTTTTTTAAATTGAATACCGCTCCCACCATTCCCGAAGTCTGATTGCACATTAGGCAGCTGCTGATTTTGCTTGACCATCAACCTTGTCTTGGAAAGGTTTTAAAATCATGCGCCTAAATGGAAAACTGTTACAAATTATCTCACGATTACAATCTTCCCACAAAGTCTTGCCTCCATCAATGGTTTATTGCACTGAAAGCTAATTTAGTCAGCTCTAAGAAGGACAAATAATTATGTATAGGCTGCAAAGTTGTCTTTTTCATGAAGGACCCCGGAGCATCGAAATCCAATAAATAGCAGCACAGGTAGAAGCTTGAAAGACCTGGGAAATTGAATCACCAAAAAACCTCATAATGTTACTTTCTGGAATTACCAGCAGTCATTCTGTTGGTGGATTTTGCGCTGCAAGATGAATATCCATAATGATCTATATTACACAACACGTTCAGGGAATGTTCTGTACCTCCACTGTGTATCTCCAAGGCACATTCTTAGTAAAACAAGGGTGCAAATACATTTTTCATTATATTTATTGGATATAATGAGGGACGTTATCGACGCCTTCAGATTTTTCCTTCAGAAATTATAGATGTACATTAGTCTACTGCAGGGAATTTCCAGGAAGAATAAACAGAGGTATTGGCCCATTGTGCATTTTTTAAGCAAAAACTGAATTGTTATTTTAAAGGAAATACAAACATTTACAAACACTGTAGGACGGGAAAGCATTAAAGATCTCCGGACCTATAATAATTGACAACCCAAAGATCCATCTGAAAAGTACTAGTTCATTTTATGATGTGCCAGTGGTAAAGTATGCCCATTAGTAAGGCTGGTGATGCAATCTCATGACTTTTTTATAGCACAAACCACACCTCATAGCGACACATCATTACACATAATTGCTAAACATGAGCATCCCTACAGGGTAAATATATTACCTGACCTTCAGGCACTTTCTAGCAAGATAATACTTTCAAAAGGCACATAAAACCGTTTAAATGGCTGGGGCCAAACATGTGATGTCACCTTAATGCAGCACTCTAGTAATTTTTTTTTGCCTCTGTAGTGTAGTAGGCTAATATTAAGGAAAAATGTAGAGGCTTATTTTGAGGCTTATTTAATGTGCCATTTCTGGTTTGATTTCCCCTAATACATATTACATTTCCTCCAAGATGTCCGTAGCTATGCAGCTGGGGTAAAGTCTCATAGGAAGCATTTGTTCTGCTCTGACTGTTTGCTAATTGCAAA
>JARQOD010000006.1:23093896-23149454 GCA_033576555.1 Oophaga sylvatica | reverse complement strand
GGACGGGATTGCAATCCCTGCACTGCTGGACACGGGATCTCAGGTGACCATCATACCTGACGTCCTTTACAATAAATTTTGGTCCATGGACAGCCTCCAGCCCCCGAGCCCTGACTTGACAGTGTACGCTACCAATGGTCTCCCTGTTGAAGTGATTGGAGCCAAAAACGTAAATGTAAAAGTGGGCAGGGTGGAGCTGAAGGATCAGGGACTCCTAGTAGTCAGGACTGTAAATGAGGAAAATGGTCTAAATGTGATACTAGGTACTAACATTATCAGTAACTGTCTGGGAGAAGTTGTGTTTTTGCTCCAACAGCTCGCTGAAGTTGCCAAGCCAAAGCAGAAGGGAGTGATCCAGAGGGAGATCCGGGCCCTGATGTGCCAGCAGCAAGCGAAGCTTACAGATGGTGAAATGGGTAATGTACGGGTCACAGACTCGAACCCCATTGTAATACCCCCAATGAGTGAAATGTTAATATGGTGTAGAGCAGCCATGGGTCTGAGAGGACAGAACTACCAAGCAGTAGTAGAACCCCATCGCTCAGAACACAGACCTACACTCATGATTGCTAGAGGGGTAGTGGAAGTAGTAAATGGGAGAGTACCAGTACGACTTCTCAACTGGGGGGACGATGAAGTAAATTTGCCACGTTATGCTACAGTTGCTAAATTACATGCCGTAGATAATAATTCTATCCTCACAACCGAGTCCTTAGCCTCCCGCCAATCAGCGGAGGATAATGATCCGGCAACCCCTGTAGCGACTGGTGTCAGCAGCTTCATATAGGGACAGACACCACTTCCGTCCACCAGAAACAGGGGTACTACGGGTGGTACAAGAGTACGCACAAGTATTTAGCAAGCACCCACTTGACTTTGGGACCATTAAGGGAGTACAGCATCATATCCCTACAGGCAGTCATCCTCCCATCAAAGAGCGGTACAGGCCCATACCTCCAGCCCATTATCAGAAAGCTAAGGAAATGCTGCATGACATGAAGAAAGCCGGGTGATAAGGGATAGTTGTAGCCCCTGGGCAGCACCTCTGGTTCTAGTGAAGAAAAAGGATGGTAGCATGCGAATGTGTGTAGACTATAGGCAAGTAAATCGTATAACACATAAAGATGCATACCCATTACCACGTATAGAGGAATCCTTAGCTGCTCTGAAAACGGCTAACTACTTTTCTACCCTCGACCTTACTAGTGGGTACTGGCAAGTGGCTGTGGCTGAGGAGGACCGGGAGAAAACTGCTTTCACCACCCCAATGGGACTCTGCGAGTTCGATAGGATGCCGTTTGGTCTCAGCAGTGCCCCAGGAACATTCCAGAGGGTGATGGAGAGCTGTCTGGGACATCTCAACTTCGAAACTGTGCTGCTGTACTTGGACGACGTAATTGTGTACTCTAAGACATATGAAGATCATCTGAAGCACCTGGCGGAGGTATTTGAGTCATTGTCCAAGTTTGGGATGAAACTAAAGCCCTCTAAATGCCACCTGCTCAAACGGAAGGTACAGTACTTGGGACACATTGTCAGTTCCGAAGGAGTAACGCCGGACCCCGAGAAGGTCACAGCTATTCAGAAATGGCCAGAGCCGAAGAACTTAAAAGAGGTGCGTCAGTTCCTGGGATTAACAGGTTACTACAGGAGGTTTGTAAAAGATTACACTAAGAAAGCGGCACCTTTGCAGACCTCCTGGTAGGACAACCTCTTAAGAGCAGAAACCTTCCATTCAATTGGGGAAAAGAACAAGCTGAGGCATTCAAAGAGATGAAAGAGATCCTTACCGGCGATGAAATCTTAGCCTACCCAGATTACAGCCAACCGTTCCTGCTATACACAGATGCCAGTAACGAAGGATTAGGAGCGGTCCTCAGTCAGAAGCAGAACGGCCAAGAAAAAGTCATCGCATATGCCAGCAGAAAACTCAGGCCAACTGAGAGGAATCCGGAAAACTATAGCAGCTTCAAACTGGAGTTCCTGGCGCTGGTCTGGGCCATTACCGAAAGATTTAAACATTACCTTGCCTCCAACCGGTTCACTGCGTTTACAGACAACAACCCCTTGACGCATCTGGAAACAGCCAAGCTGGGAGCCATGGAGCAACGTTGGATGGCTCGGTTATCAAACTACCAGTTTACCATCAAATACAGAGCGGGCCGTAAAAATGCTAACGCGGACGCCTTGTCCAGAATGCCGCATGAATCTGACACGGAGGAAGAGTCAGACGATCTGGAAGAAATCGAGCTACCTGCGTTCCACCGAAATGGGATGGTCCAAGAGCAACGAGTCTACAGGAAGCGGTGTGGTGAGATGTTGAACCCTTTACCTCATCACAGCTGGAAGGAGACTCAGGACAGCGATCCCGTGGTCAGCCGTATCAAGGAGTTGATAAAACAGGAAGGTTCCTCCTTGGAGAAAGATGCATCCATGCCAGCAAAGCTCCTGTGGAACGAGAGAAGCCGGTTGTTCATATACCGTGAGAAGTTGTGCAGGAGATACGTCGACCCAAGGACCCATGAGATGGTTTGGCAAATAGTGGTCCCGAGAGCAGACATCCAAATGGTGCTGGAAGCAAACCACGATCAAGCAGGACACTTTGGCTGGAGAAATCTGGAGACCCTGTTGAGGTGCCGGTTCTACTGGGTAGGGATGCGCAGCTCCATCGAGAAGTGGTGCCGGAACTGTGGACCCTGTGGCCTCAGGCGAAAAGACTACAGTAGCCAGAAGGCACCCTTGCAGCCTATCCGGACGACTCGTCCCTTGGAGATCGTGGCATTGGATCACGTCAAGTTGTCCCCAAGCAGGTCAGGATACACATATGCCCTGACCATGGTGGATCACTATTCCCGGTTTCTGGTGGTCGCCCCTGTCAAAGATATGACAGCAGAGACAGCAGCAAGAACCTTCCAAGCAAGTTTCTGCAGACCACACGGATATCCAGAGCAGGTACTGACTGATCGAGGTCCAGCCTTTGAAGCTGAACTGTTTCAGGAATTTTGTCAATTGTATGGATGTAAAAAGATCAGAACGACACCATACCACCCTCAGACCAACGGCCTTTGTGAAAAAATGAATCACATTGTCATCGACTTACTGAAAACTGTACCACTGGAAGAAAGAAATCGGTGGCCAGACTTGTTACCTGACCTGGTCGACTTGTACAACCACATCCCAGTAAGTTCCACCAACTGCACTCCAGCCTACCTTATGAGAGCAAGGCCGGGAAGGCTGCCAATGGACTTAGAACTCGGTGTGGTAGAACCAGAGGCTGATAACAACGCTGAAGATTGGGACAAAAATCGACAAAAACAGTACAAGAGAGTACAAGCCTGCGTAGAAGATAGTCTCAACAAAGTAAGAGAAAAGCAAGAGATGAATTATAACAAAAATGCTCCCGCTAAGCCTTTAATGCCTGGAGAAATGGTGCTCAAAAGTAAAAGAAGAACACACAAGTTGGATGATCAGTGGGAACAGGAGCCATATGTCGTGCAAAATTCCAATTTCGATAACAGCAAGGTCTGTACCATCAGCAAGGATGGAGGAAAAACGACGGCAACTGTGTCTAGAGATCATTTGAAGTTGTGTCCTGGCCCATTGAAGCTCCGTGAAGAAAACCCTGTTGTTCATCAAGAAGAGAGTGCTGAAGCGGTCATACACACGGATTTGGGAGATTTACCTGCAGATTGGCCCAGATTAGGAGACGCTGTAATTATTCCTGTGCTGCAGTTTTATCAACCGCAGGAGGAGTCTCTACAACCGGTCATACCAATTGTGCCAGTAGATCCAGTTCCAGAAGAACCTGTTCCGGCAGACCCTCAACCGTTAGAACTCCAAGAAGCGGACCCGCAGGAAGCAGCGCCACAAGAAGTGGAATCCCTTGGTGAAGCTGGTGAAGCAGTACCGCCTCGTCCAGTCACTAGCACGCTTGCCAGATCCATAGAGAGGTTGAGACAGTATTATCGTTTGCCATTACGCAGAACAGAAAGGTTAGAGAATACCATACCTGACGCTACCCCACGTAGGTCAGAACGTATTACTAAAGGTAAACTACCTATTCGCTATCAGGAGTAGTCCTAGTAGACTAGTTAGCAAGACCCAGATAGGGTTTATTGCATCTGAAAAATTGTATAAAGTTTGAAAAAAAGTATTAATGTAATTATTTGAAATGTGTTTTAACCATGCCAATGGACTGCGTGGCTGTGGACTATGCCAGCCCAAAAACTTTCATGTAAATAGTTGCGCTTCGGTGCATTATCTTGGTTTCACATAAAACCATTACTATCTACCTCTGAAGAAAAACCCGTATGGTGGGCCTAGAGTGAGGTCTGCAGTCAGAAGTCCTGCAGCCCACCCAGGACCCACGTGGGAGGTTTTTGGTGCGGGTCCTCCACAAGTATCTAGTATTTATGAACACGTTTGATATTTTGATACTTTTGTATTCTTCATTGTACAAAGTGTAACGTTAAAGGAGTCTTACCTCCCGGATGGGAAGTGTTAAACCATTATTGTTAATGCAAAACAAAATGTTCTTTTTGTCTTTTACAGCCCGGGAGTGCTGTGTTTTACCAAGGGGGGATGTGTAGCCCAGCTACGCAGGCACACATAAAGTCCAGGAGGGTGCACAGGAAGGTAACAGCAAAGCTTGATATTTATGCACTTCACTCACACTTTTAGACACACCCATCAGGGGTATAAGAGGAAGTGACACGTAGCAGAGCTCAGTCAAGCTTCCTGTCTCAGGACAGTGCAGTGCAGTCAGTTTCCTGTCTTCGGACAGTGCAGTTCAGTCCAGTGGAGTCTGGACTTGGAGAGAGAGAAGGGAGGACTGAATCCTCGCAGAGCTAACGTAGCTCACCTGACAAGCAAGTGGAGGCTAGTACGGGTGAAGTGGATCATCCTAGCCTAGTCAGAGCTACCCTTAATCAGTACCTCAACAGAAGCTGGAGGGAGGAGGATACTGAGAGCTGCTCAGCGAGCTCTAGAAGAAAGCTGACATTACCATCAAAGTTACAATTGCTTGTGCTAAGAGCGAGAGCAGGGCGAAGGGCAGTGGAGAAGTTAGAGAAGTGCTTTAGGTATTGGATTGCCTGCACTAAATTGCCGGACACCGGAGTCCGAGGTGTTGCTACAGTTTCAAGCTTAGTAACAAGATTACCGGAGGCATCTGGACTACAGGTCGCAGAGAGCAGCCCTAAGTGTCAATACGTAACCGGAGACAGGGAAAACAGGAGTCTAGCCTGATCAGCAAATATAGACTTAGTTTTCACCACTTAGAAGTTTCCACCACAATGTTGGCCGGGCAGTATAGCTATTGAGAAAGCTGGAGATTCAGAGTTAACTTCGCTTCAGGCAAGTTGGACTCACCTACATTCGAAGTAAAGGAGGCCTCTAACCTGCTCAGCTGTTACCCGAATGTGCACTCTCCACCCCGACCAGCTCCCCGGGATCTGCTTGAACCATCTGCCAGTAAAGGTATGGAAAGAAGCTGCATTGTGTGACTGAATCCTTACTTACACCCTACATCATCACTACCATAGACTTCCAGGGACCAGTCTCACCTGTGGGAGACTTACCACCAAGCTGCCCCATAACATCCCCTGTGAAGACCCTTACAGCAGCGCTGGTACAATTACCAGAAACCACAGGTGGCGTCACGAACTATCCTAATATTCCCTTGTAAATATCTTCCCCCATCGCTTGACTGCCAGGGCCACGGACCGAGTCCAGCTGCCAGTGACAACTCCCATAGAAATTTATGGGCTCGGCTCCGAGTACCCCATAGCCCTGGTATCCACAATTGTGGAGCGAGTCACATCCGTCTCATCCGGTGTATCCGGTTTGGCGTCCGTTGACGCCGTATGCGCCGGATCCGGTTTTTTAAGACCACCCTTTTTGGGGTTCCAAACATGATTGGCTACTGTAATCATATATATACACTGCTCCTACAGCCCATCTTTGACAGGTTGTAGAGGAGCAAGTGCAGTTTTGAGAGAAGAGCAAGTAGCAAGTGATTGGCGAACATGGATGTCATTATCGGCAATATCTTCAGGAATCTTGTTGATTTTACTGCGGAGATGAATCGATTGAGGTTTATCGTTCTGGAGAAGGAGCGAAAGTTTGAGGAGCAGCGCATTAGGCGTCAGCGCCTGCGAAGACGCCGCCGTATGTGGATCCACCCCATTACGGCACAGAGATTAACTCGTGGTGTCTATTCCACACTAAACATGGAGCTGCGACAAAATCCAGATAAGTTCTTTGCTTATCTGCGGATGAATAAAGAAAACTTTGATGATTTGCTGGAGCGTGTTGGAGACAAAATTAAAAAATCGGACACCTACTGTCGGTTCTCGATATCTCCGGCGGAGCGTCTCATGGTGACTATAAGGTAAGCTATATGTATTGGATCTGTTTGCTTGAGCGCACTTGTAATTTTATCATTAATTGAACATCACAGGCCAACTAGGAAACCACATGAGTATCCCCAAATTTAGTTATAAAACAGTCTTTGTCATAGATGTGATTATGTTTGGTATCTCCAATAGTCGTAGCTGAGTTCTGGTATGTAATGCTGCGTTTCTAAAATAATTTGTATTTTCTAATTTGTTTTCAGATTTCTTGCAACTGGTGAGACGCTGGCATCGCTACATTTTCAGTATCGGATGGGAATCTCAACACTATCCGGCATAATAAAGTATACTTGTCGTGCTCTGTGGGATACTTTGGTTGAAGAATTTATTCCAGAGCCAAAACAGAGCGATGGCTTCAAATAGCGGACCAGTTTCTACTCATCTGCCAGTTCCCCAATTGCCTGGGGGCTGTCGATGGAAAGCACATCCGCATTCAAAAGCCAAAAGGAACTGGATCTGAATTTTTTAACTATAAAAAATATTTCTCTATCGTCCTGATGGCTATTGCAGATGTGCACTACAAGTTTATCGCGGTGGACATTGGGTCTTATGGACGGTCTAATGACTCCCAAGTGTTTAAACTATCTGCTATGGGACGTAAATTGTATGGAAACAGTTTTCATTTCCCCCCCCCTAGGCCACTGCCTCAAACCTCAGGCCCACCGATGCCATTCGTGTGTGTAGGTGATGAGGCATTCCAGCTGTCCCAACACCTATTGAAGCCGTATGCCAGCAGAGAATTGACACATACAAAGCGGATATTTAACTACCGCCTCACAAGAGCCAGACGGATGGTGGAGTGTGCCTTTGGCATTATGACAGCAAAATGGCGTGTCCTTTTGACTGCAATTAACTTGAAGACCGAGACTGTTGATGATGTAGTGAAAGCGTGCGTGGTCCTCCATAATTTTGTACTAACCAAGGAACCAATTTCTCTGGAGGACCACAATCAAGAAACAACTTTGCACGACTACAGCAACATTACCACTCGCAGTACAGTCGCGGTTTCAAGAATGAGGGACAACTTTGCTCAATACTTTGTGTCACCGGAAGGTAGTGTTGACTGGCAGGATGACAGAGTGTGATAAATGTA
Organism: Oophaga sylvatica; assembly: GCA_033576555.1. Classification (NCBI taxonomy): domain Eukaryota; kingdom Metazoa; phylum Chordata; class Amphibia; order Anura; family Dendrobatidae; genus Oophaga; species Oophaga sylvatica. The sequence goes on along the minus strand of JARQOD010000006.1, from coordinate 23,141,948 downwards.
TTGTTTCTTTTAAAAATTTTCTTTACCCACAATAAACCTTTAATAGTTTACTTGTCTACCTTCTTGTGTGTTTTCTACTGTAACCTTTTTGCCATTGTTGTGTCCATGGCTGTTTTATTTCACCTTTTGTCAAAAAAGTGTACATTGTAGGCCATGGTTCCCCTACTCCAGTCCTCAAGGCCCACCAACATGTAAAGTTTTCAGTCTTTCCTTTGTATTGCTCAGGTGATAATTGCCTCACCTGTGCAATACAAAGGAAATCCTGAAAACATGATATGTTTTTGGTGGGCCTTGAGGACTGGAGTAGGGGAAACCTGGGGTAGGGGATAATCTAAAAAAGTACACATTTTTAGTGAAAAGATAATAGAAAACCGGGACATAACTTTGTAAAAAAGGTTGCATTTATGAACCTTTTAGCCAAAGTTATTTGTACCTGTATAACAAATTTAAAACTAACATCCTATAAATTAAAGACAGACAACAATGTTAAACCAATGAACAATTTATTGAAAAACATTTTTTTTAATATAATTGTTATAAAATTAGGCCTTTTGGCCAAATGTTTAACATAGAAATAACCTTTTTTTATATTAAACTTTATTTATTCAACTTTATTTTTTTATTAATTTTTTTTTTTTCATTAAAAAAATTATCAACAAACATATTTATAGGTCTGTGTAGTGTGGGGTGGAAATACTGCTGGAGGGGCTGCGGGACACTTCGACCGTGGGAGTGTGGAGAGTGTGGAGGGACGAACGGGATGGTGGTGGGGAAGGAACAGGAAGAGGTGAAGGGGTGGAAAGACCAAAAGAATGGGAAGACAAGGCAGAACAGGTGGGTGGTGGTGGAGTGGAGGGTTGTGCATGAGGAACAGGTGACATAGTAGGTATTTGGAAGGGGAAGGAGATTGGTAGGTAGAAGTGTGGTAGGGGGTAGGTGGCTGGTAGTGGGTAGGTTCTTGGTACTGGGGAGGTGGTTGGACCTGGGGAGGTGGTTGATATTGGGAGGTGGTTGGACCTGGGGAGGTGGTTGATATAATGGAGGTTGATGGAGCTGGGGAGGTGGTTGGTATTGGGGAGGTTGATATTGAATAGAGGGGGAGGAGGTATGGCAGGTGGAGGGGGGGAAGATGGACGGCGGCTGTAGGGGGGGGTGGTGGAATGACGGGTGGATTGAGGATGGGAGACAACCTGCGCTAGAGCAGAGTGGCACGTGTGCATCACATACATCTGCTGGTCATAAGATAGCGGATCTATGTGTGTAGCCCTGGTGTGTGAAGGCACACGCAGTACCCTGGAGGATGTGTGGAGAGATAGCAGTTTAATGCTAAATGAACATTCATTCCAACATGCACTTAGACACGCCCACAGGTTTATAAGCTTGTGACATCAGCAGGGAGTGTTCAGTCAGAGAGTGTCCTGTCTTCAGTCAGTTCAGTTTGTCTGAGGAGACAGTCAGTCAGCGAGAAGTCTGTGCAGGAGAGAGGAGTGAGCTGCAGATAATTCAGACGCCTGTCTAGAGGACGGTAGAGGTTCAGAGACGTGCTCCTGCCTAAAAGTATTACTGGTATTCTGCTAGCAAGCTCTGGAAGGAACTAAGAAGGAACTGACTGATATATATATCTGTGAAGTGAGGGATGCTTATGCTACCAGCACGGGCAAGGCGAAAGGCACAGTGGTAGATATTGTGAGTGCTTTAGGATTGGAAGTCCTGCACTGTTAACCGGTTACTGGGACCGAAGCATCACCATAGCTTCATGCATGGTGGTAGAAGAACCAGATTTATTGGAGGGAACTACGCTTCATGCTAGTTGGACTCGTCATATTGGAAGTAAAGGAGGCCCCTAACTTGCCAGCTGCTATCTCGAAATACATCCTCCTTGGATCAGCCTCCCTGGGACCTGCTTGAACATCTTACAAGTAAAGGTATGGAAAGACGCTGACCGTGTGAGACTGTGTTCTTTATCTGCACCCGACTTCACAAATCCCATAGACTTTGAGGGACCAGTCCCACCTGTAGGGGACCCGACATCTAGCTGCCTCACCATCCCCTCAGAGATCTACAGCAGCGCTGGTACTAATTACCAGAATACTACAGGTGGCGTCACGAACTGTACATAAATCAATCCCCTGTAAATACATCCCCAACATACGCCAGACCGCCAGGGCCACAGACCGAGCCACAGCTACCTGTGACAAAACCCCATAGACTTCCATGGGCTCGGCTCTGAGTACCCCATTGCCCTGGTAATCCACAATTGTGGTGGCGGGTCGACACAAAAACTTGGCGTCACGAACAGGATGCGAAACTCGCAAAATTGCGAGCCCTGCGTGCCTATGGAATTGTTTTAGTGAAAAAGACTGTTTGCTATTTTTGGCGCTAAAATCCGCCATTTTGCCGCCATATTCGCGCCCTCAGGCGCTGGAGAAGAAGGTGGGCGTACCTGTAAAAGCGCGCTGTTGCCTGGCTCCGCCCCGGCTCTGACTCATCGGCAGGTCCTGCGACAGGAAGTGAACGCTCTGACATCAGAGCGCCTGCGACGAAGGTCCTGTCTCCACCGAAAAGGAATGAAGGAGATAGAGAGACGCTGGCGTGCCCTGAAACAGCGGCTGCTGAGGGACGCAGTGTTCTCTCCTACAAGCATAATGCCGTCTCCTGAATTCCCAAGTTCCCTGCTGAGGAAGGCTGAAGAGAAACCGGAGGCTGCCCCCAAAAGTACCGATCCTGATCCCACCGATGGAGCGGTGGAGGCAAAGGAGGTTGAGGAGGTACCGCCAGTTCCGGAACGCCCGCCCGGCCAGGAGGCCGCAGCAGATGATCAATCCCTGGTAGGGACACCGGCGGGGACCCAGCCGTCAATGATGGAGAGCGACTGGGAAGAGATGGAGCAGCGACAGCAGCAGGTTAGTGCGTCCTCCATTGAGCCATTGCGCACACCTGCTTCCTGCTCTGCATCACACCAGCATTGTGCGTCCTATTCCGCATCGCCCCCTGCGTACACCTCTGCATCGCAATCGGCGACCCAATCTACATCGCAAACTGCGGTTACAGCTGAATCGCCCCCTGCAACGCAAATTGAGACGCAGTCGGCGTCTCACGAGAAAGAGATACCCGGTGCGCCCCTGATGGTTCATACAAAGACTGTTGCGACCCAGACTCTGATCGCAGCACATGATCTGTTCGTCATGAGATCTAGGGATCATCGCATTGTTCCAGCCCCCGGGATGGAAAGTGTAACAGAAATTAATAAAGAGATGTGAAGAACGGTAGGACCCAGACAGGGTTTACCGCAGCTGAGAAGATGTATATAAGTTTTTATAAAAGTGAAAGTAGTTGTACCGTTAATATGAAAAATGTCTATTTGATACTTTGTGTATTTTTCTATGTTTAATGCAACGTTCAAGATATTCGTACCTCCCGGATGGGAAGAAGTTAATGTTTGTTGTTATGCATAAACAAAATTTTCTGTCTTCTTGTATTTCACAGCCCGGGAGTGCTGTCTTTTACCATGGGGGAATGTGTAGCCCTGGTGTGTGAAGGCACACGCAGTACCCTGGAGGATGTGTGGAGAGATAGCAGTTTAATGCTAAATGAACATTCATTCCAACATGCACTTAGACACGCCCACAGGTTTATAAGCTTGTGACATCAGCAGGGAGTGTTCAGTCAGAGAGTGTCCTGTCTTCAGTCAGTTCAGTTTGTCTGAGGAGACAGTCAGTCAGCGAGAAGTCTGTGCAGGAGAGAGGAGTGAGCTGCAGATAATTCAGACGCCTGTCTAGAGGACGGTAGAGGTTCAGAGACGTGCTCCTGCCTAAAAGTATTACTGGTATTCTGCTAGCAAGCTCTGGAAGGAACTAAGAAGGAACTGACTGATATATATATCTGTGAAGTGAGGGATGCTTATGCTACCAGCACGGGCAAGGCGAAAGGCACAGTGGTAGATATTGTGAGTGCTTTAGGATTGGAAGTCCTGCACTGTTAACCGGTTACTGGGACCGAAGCATCACCATAGCTTCATGCATGGTGGTAGAAGAACCAGATTTATTGGAGGGAACTACGCTTCATGCTAGTTGGACTCGTCATATTGGAAGTAAAGGAGGCCCCTAACTTGCCCAGCTGCTATCTCGAAATACATCCTCCTTGGATCAGCCTCCCTGGGACCTGCTTGAACATCTTACAAGTAAAGGTATGGAAAGACGCTGACCGTGTGAGACTGTGTTCTTTATCTGCACCCGACTTCACAAATCCCATAGACTTTGAGGGACCAGTCCCACCTGTAGGGGACCCGACATCTAGCTGCCTCACCATCCCCTCAGAGATCTACAGCAGCGCTGGTACTAATTACCAGAATACTACAGGTGGCGTCACGAACTGTACATAAATCAATCCCCTGTAAATACATCCCCAACATACGCCAGACCGCCAGGGCCACAGACCGAGCCACAGCTACCTGTGACAAAACCCCCATAGACTTCCATGGGCTCGGCTCTGAGTACCCCATTGCCCTGGTAATCCACAATTGTGGTGGCGGGTCGACACATATGCGCTCCGCAACTGACCTAAAAAAGCTGAAGTTCGGGGGTGCTCTTACCTCTGAACGCACAGTTTCCAGAAGTGTCTTGACCTCACCAACTAGTGTGGTTATCTGACGAATGCCTGCGGCAACTTGTTCAGATAGCGACTTAAGGCAGTTCTGGAAAGATGCGTTCATGTGTAAAGGTACTGCCACACTAAACAATCCCGCTAGCGATCACAATAACGACGCATACTAATGCGATCGCTAGCGGGATTGTTTCTATATCGCTAAATGCGGCCACATTTAGCGATATAGTTAACTAAATCGCTAAGAAAAGGTGCCACACTAGCGATATATACTTACCCAGCGGGAGCGCCGACGAGAAAAATAGGGTCCGGAACGATTCCAGCGACGAGCGAGATCACAGCAGGAAGCTCGTCGCTGGAAGCTGCCGCACTGAACAACATCGCTAACAGGATCGCTAAATAGTGACGTTTTTTAGCGATCCCGTTAGTGATATTGTTTAGTGTGGCATACCCTTAAGAACTCGGGCGCATAGTTCTTTTCCTGACCCTTCTGACGCTGCCGCCCAGTACCCGCAGCTGTACTAGAGGTGGCAGGGTCAGAAGGGTGGGGTAAAGGGAAGGCTATATCCTGACCAGCAGATTCATGTAATGCAGCCGGCCACGATGCTCCAGCGCTGGTGGAGGGGACAGCGGGATCAAGTGTGTGTGAAGTCTGGGAAGGTGCAGATGTGGAGGGTTGGTCAAAGTGTCCCTCGGTGTCGGTCTCCTGAGGGATCGCTCTAGAAGGCTCCAACTCTGCGGGCGCCCGAGTGCTGCTCACCGTGCTGTGGAAGAAACAAAAACATAAAATTAATATACAGATGTGGAATTGCCCTGGCTGTAAAAAAAAAAAAATTAACATTTTATGGTTATATTTACCTTCTGGTGACCATTGTTTCACGCAGGAACGCCAGAGCTCGTGCATATTTGTACTTGCTCTGGCGTCCTGAAGATCCACTCGGGGCCCGCATCTCTTTGTTAAATTCCTTCTTAAAGCGATCCCTCACAGACCGCCACCGCTTCATAATTCTCTCCCCTGAAACGAGAAAGCACACATTGGTTACTATACAACAACCACACTTTAGTCCTCGTGTCCCCCAGAGTTAATGTTTTCATTGTTTCCATAGTGTTTCACCAAAGAAAATGGAAAACAAGAAGCGTTGGTTACACGAGGACAGAAGTTTTGAAAAAACACCTTTACAGTCAGCAACATGAACTATACTTACGTAATTTAGTCTGGGACCTAGGATTGAGTTCCTCCCAGCGGTGCACCATTGCTGCTGCCACTTCCGTCCAGAGCCGTCGTGTCACAATTTGATCCGCATGCTGGCGGTCCCCCATGTTCCACAGCGGCTCCCTTTCTCGGACCAGGTCGATCATCAACTCCACGTCCAATCCCTCCTCCGTGTCCGAGTCGGGAGCACGCTGTGAAGCCTGTGAAATTAACAAAGGAAAAAAAAAATCATCAGACACATTGTTTGAAATTTGCAAAATTATACATGTTACAATGGGAAAATTAATGCACAAAACATTTTTAGATAACACATTTTGTAAAAATGAAAAATTATAGAAAATGGCAAAAAAAAAACACTTACACGTTGAGAACCGCCGACAGTCTCACGACGACTCTGGGAGGCGCTGGGAGAAACCCTCTGGCTCCCAGATGCGAGAGACTAAAAATGAAAAGAAAAATTGGGATATTGGCAGGTGTTGTCCGCTATGTGAAGTATGTACTAAATGTTTTTCTATGTGTTGTGTGTACTGTGATGGTGTGTTTCTGCGATTGATGCAGGATACTTACGAATTGTGAGCCCACTCCGGGTATCTCTCCACCCCGTCCTTCTTCCTCTGGGAGCTCCTCGTCATCTTCAGATTCCTGTTATTAAAAAAACCCAATCAAGACATATAGCCCACAGATGGATTGTGGAAAGAAAAATTAAAAATACATATTTTTACCGCCAATTCCTGACGATGGCTAGGAGGGCTCCCAGAAGAAGATGTGTCCTGCTGTTCCTGCTGTGGCGACTCTGGCTCTGGCTGGGAGGGAGGAGATGGCGATGCCGGTGGTGCTGCCGCCGCCGCTTCAGCTGCTTCCTCCGCCAACACCGCCATTGCGGCAGCTGCAGCTGCTGTTTGACGTTGTCTGCTGTGGAAGAAACAAAAAGGGACAGTCAATATATTTCTATATTCCTTGTCCCTGGCTGAAAGAGAAAAACAAACATGTATTTTTATTGAAATGGGGGATGTAATCTTTACTTTCTACTGGCTTCCCTCCTTGCCCGCCTCTCCTCCTCTCGTCTATCTCCAGCCGCCGCCTCCCCCTCTTCTTGACGTCTTCTACTGTTAAAGTAAAAAGGGACTGTAAATTTTATATTCCTTGTCCATGGCTGAAAGAAAAACAAACATGTAATTTACAGCAAAATGTGTGCTGTAATACTTACTTTCTGCGTGCTAGCTTCCTAGCTTGGAGGTCCTCTCCTCCCCTCTGCTGAACTTGCGCTTCAGCCGCCGCCGCCGCCGCCCGGTGAAGTCTTCGGCTGTTGAATAAGGACACAAAAACGGACAGTGAATATATCTGTATTCCTTTCCCCTGGCTGAAAGAGAAAAACAATCATGTAATTTAGAGCAAAATGTGTGCTGTAATACTTACTTTCTGCTTGCTAGCCTCCTAGCTTGGAGGTCCTCTCCTCCCCCTGCTCAACTTGCGCTTCAGCCGCCGCCGCTCGTTGAATTCTTCTGCTGTTGAATAAGGACACAAAAACAGACAGTGAATATATGCGGATTCCTTGTCCCTGGCTGAAAGAGAAAAACAAACATTTAATTTTTAGGCACATGGGGGATGTCATATTTACTTTCTACTGGCTTGCCTCCTTGCATCCAGGATCTTCTGCGCCCTTGGATCAGCAGCATCAATTCTTCTGCTGTGGAATTAACAGACAAAAAGGAATTGTGTTTATATGTATTGATTGTCCCTGTTTTAAAATATAACATTCAAACAAGGACATTATTCCGACCACATGCAATCATTTGTAGCCATCAACAGTACCATGGGTATCCCTGGACAAAAAAAAAAAATAAATAATAAAAAATTAACAGTTTGAATCAACCGATCCCCAATAACAAAAAAAAAAAAACAGTACAAACATAATGATAATAAAAACATGGACATTTCACATACAAGCATGAGTATATTTAAGGTCAGAGGCACCCAAAAAAAAAAAATTGCAACAAAAGAAAAGTAGATCAACATTTGGATACTAAACACATGCAAATGTAATAGCAGCATGAGTAGATAAACCGTGAGAGGCCAAAAGAACAAAGATTGCAAACAAAAAAACATTAGCATACTAAACAAATGCAAGAGACCATGAGTAGATAAACCGTGAGAGGCCACAAAGAACAAAGATTGCAAACAAAAAAACATTAGCATACTAAACAAATGCAAGAGAGCATTAGTAGAAAAACCATCACAGGCCCAAAAAATAAACATTGGCAAAAAAAATGGAGATAAACATTACCATAGTAAACACATGCACATTTCAGATAGTAGCAGGACAAGCAACCACATCACAGGCCCAAAAAATAAACATTGGCAAAAAAAATGGAGATAAACATTACCATAGTAAACACATGCACATTTCAGATAGTAGCAGAACAAGCAACCACATCACAGGCCCAAAAAAAAATTACAATTATATCATACACAAATCCACATTTCATATTGTCGCAGGGAGACCAAGCACATCACTGCAAAAAAAACAGTACCAGTAGATCTACATTATCAACATTCACAACAGTAGCAGGGAATACACAATAAAGTTCCCAAACAAATGCATTTTTAAACTCGGGGACCCACCCCATCATCGGCAATTTATTAATTTCATACAATACCAGGGGAACCAATCCCCATCACAGAAAAAACATGAAATATAAAATGTACCAGGGTGCCAAAAATAAACATCAGCTCACACAGCATTGGTGACATATGTATTGTACATTTTTGATTTTGGGGGGGGGGAGGCATATTTACCGTCTGTTTTCCTGGCGCTCCATGATCCTGATCAGTCTCGGTGGCTGAGGCGTCGGTGGCTGAGGCGTCGGTGGTCTCCGGTGGCTGCGTCTCCGGTGGCTGCGTCTCCGGTGGCTGCGTCTCCGGTGGCTGCATCTCCGGTGGCTGCGTGTGTGGCTCTGTGGCTTCTGTGGATGTGTCTGATGTCCCACAAATTTTTTTTTTTATATGTTTGCTGAGGGGTGGTATCTGTTTGGTATCTGTTTGTTGTGGGCTGGTATATCAATTAAAAAACCGGATGCGGCTACCGGATGCGGCTCAAGCCGGATGCGGCGCATTGCGGCGTCCATAGACTTTCATTGTAAAAAAAAACGCACGCGCCGCATCCGGCGCATGCGGTTTTTTCGCCGCAGACAAAAAACGTTACATGCAACGTTTTTTCCAGACACCGGACGGTGACCAGACACCGCATCCGGCACCAACCAGACGCGCCGCAGTGACATGCGGCGCCATCCGGCGCTAATGAAAGTCTATGGGAAAAATACCGCATGCGGTGCATACGGTTTTGTGATGCGTCGCTGCTGAAAAATGCCGGGGGCGCCGCAATGAGAAAAACGGATGTGTGAAAGAGGCCTAATTCTGCAAAGTCCAGCGGAACAGCAGAGCTGGGCATATCAAGCATCTTACTTGTAGAAATGTAGCAGAGTCCAGCAAAAAAAGCAAAGCTGGGTATTTCAGCACCGACTCACTAGACGAAATGTAGCAGAGTGGAGAAGTAGTGGCTTGATGTGACCTGAATACTCAGGCAATGTGGTGCTGCCTGATTCAGTATTTAAGATCTTGAAGTTTGCCCTGCTGTGTTCACATGACATGTACAGGCATAAAGTGAGCAGGCTGCTGTGTGAGGAAGATGGAAACCCTGGAGCTAAAACAGGGACAGGTGAGTAACGAGGAAATTGGCTCTAAAGTCACCTCCAAATGATGTTGTCTTTCTGCTGGACCTTCTATCAGGGGTCTCAAACTGCATTCCTCGAGGGCCGCAAACCGTGCGTGTTTTCAAGATTTCCTTAGCATTGCACTAGGTGCTGGAATCATTATCTGTGCAGGTGATTAAATTATCACCTGTGCAATACAAGGAAATCCTGGAGGAATGCAGTTTGAGACCTCTGTTCTAGATCCTGTTGTAAAAGGAGACCATTATTTCATTGGATAAAATCCACAGCACGTATTGACATGCTTCAGATTTCAAATCTGCAGAGCAGGTAACATTCTACTGTGCGTTACCACAATCCAAAACTTTACTCATAAAGGGTAAAACACACATTCCCATATAATGACATTCAAGCTTCCAGTTTTTTTTTTTTTTACACAATTGATTACAATTATAATCCTTTAAAGAGACATCGATCACATTACGCCTGCAGTTCTCTACATCAACATTTTATCCACATAACTTGTTTTATAGATCAGAAAATTGCATTTTATCTGCAGAATTGATTTTCACATGCTTTAAACAAAATAACATTTTCCTCTTGAAGCTGAAGGCATCTGAAGAATTTCTTAAATTCAATAGAAAAAAATATATTATTTTGGATAATACAAGAAAAAGTTAGACATAATAATCATAATTCACTCACATTTCAATGGCTGAGACAATATCTGAATGCCATGTATATATTTTATTTATGCACACAAAAAAATGGAATTGATAAATGTTACATTTCTGATGCACTTGGTTTGATATGTGTACTGTTACACCAAGAAAGTGTTTTGTAAAGGCTGGGTCTCACATAACGATACACCAGCGATCCCGACAACGATATGCACTTGTCAGGATCGCTGGTGTATCGCTATATTATCGCTGCTGAGCTGCCAAACAGGCAGCTCAGGCAGCGATCAGTACAAGCGACACTGCGGGTAATATCACTTAGTTACTCGCAGTGTACCTTGGATACCAGCGCCCTGATGCAGGGAGCTGGTATCCAAGGTACACATCGGGTTTCCAGGCGCTGCGCGGTGCCTGGAAACCCGCTGTGTACCTTGGTTACCAGCTCCCTGCATCAGGGCGCTGGTATCCAAGGTACACAGCGGGTTTCTAGGCACAGCCCCGCGCCTGGAAACCCGCTGTGTACCTTGGTTACCAGCGGATCGCTGGTCTCCCGCCTGTCACACGCAGCGATGTGTGCCTGTCAGCGGGAGACCAGCGATCAAAAAAATGTCCAGACATTTCAGCAATGATCAGCGATACCCAGCAGGGGGCTGATCGTCGCTAAATGTCACACACAGCGATATCGCTGGTGAGCTCGCTGCTGCGTCACAAAACTAGTGACTCAGCACCGATCTCGGTAGCGATATCGCTATGTGAGACGGGCCCTTAAGTAAAGGACATGATTAAGAACTCCTGACCGGAATTGCCCGGACCTCTATCAATTCTATTAGCTCTATCCGCCCTGTTTTCAGTAGTTGTAAGATGCGTGAAATTCATTAACAGGCACACACATCTTTATGAATCAGACAAAAATTTGGGGGCTGCAATGTGCCAAAATTAAAATTCTACTCCAGGTATGAGAATACAAGGATTGACATAAAAACGCTAATGTCGACTTTTATACTCCAGTTTTCTGGAACAAGCCGTTAAAGGGCTGATTCTTCAACTGAAATTTTGTTTTTTTTAAGTAGATTTAGTCTTTTGTTTTTGCATTGTCTGATTGTGCACAAAATTTAGGAGAATGGGCACAAAAAGCCCTTAATAATTATAATTATATTTGCGTATAATTAAAGATGCAAATTTATTTCACTCTTCCTTTTTGACAACTTTTTAGGCTAAAAAAAAAATCGCACAATCTTTTCAATAAGCATTAAAATGTTGCACTTTAGTTTTCAACCGCAGGAAAAAAAATAGACAGTTGTGCAATAATTTAGCAATTTTTTAAAAAAAAAGTGATAAATTACTTGAAAATATTTTGATACAGTAAAGATCTTGTTCTTGAAAACATTTAGAATTGGCTTAATATACAGAAAAGAAAAATAGCAAAGAGCTTTAAAGCGGTAGTCTCATGTTATTAAATTGCTTTAGTTAGGTAAACAGCATGAAAATAAATATGTTTTCAATTGACTTGCTTTTCCAATCTGCTGTCATTGTCCTGCTATTAGAGCTTTTAACTTATATAGTGTACAGTTTGTTTCAAAGGAGCAGGGCCACCAGAGCCTGGCACAGTATGTCCAGTAGTTATGTTCCAGAGGAGGAATTAACTCCTATGATACCAGTCAGATCTCAAAAGCATAGAACTCAGAACTCAACTTCAGTAGAGTGATGATTTTTAATCGTGTCCACAGTAATAACAGAAACGTTTCGGTCCTGAACTTGGACCTTCATCAGTCACATGGACTACTGTGAGTAGGTGGACCCAGCAAAAAGAGGGGCTATGCCCGGAATATCAGGTTTAAATTCTGTTCGATATAGGTGATCAAATATGGCAGCGGTTACCTGGGGGGTCCCGGTGGAGCAAAAATGTGCCTGCGGTGGACGCGGGAGGCTAGAACCGGCGGGCTGTGGCGGATACTGGCCAATCGAGTCTCGATCTCATGTCTTCGAGCTGGTGTGTGCTGGAGACAAGACTCTGCATTGGATCAGATTTGGTGGTGTGACAATATTGTTATAAACTTTGGGGCTTCGAGGACCATCCCCCTCCTTGGAAAAATGTTTAATGTTTAAAATTGTTATGTCAATTATTAATAAAAGGCTGCTGTGGCCAATTTATCCAAAAGCTGAGAGTTTAGTTTTTATTTCATGGTTTGATAAGGTGGGGTAGATTGGTGAGGACAGCTTTAAGGGTAAAAATAGAGAAGCTCGTAGGTATCACGAATACTTACTGGTCCTGGTTCTGACCCATCCTATGCTACATCGAGTTAAATATCTAAACCACAAATGTCTTGCAATAGATGTTTGGATTTTTTTTTCTTGCAAGATGCATCAGCAAAGAAAACTGCAGTAGTTTACGCTTTCATAAACATAGATATACTGTACAGACATAAAAAATGTAGCCTTTTACCCGGCTCTTATGTAATAATATCAGAGTCTTACTTTTCAGCAACTGGTAACACTTAAAACAACTACCGCTATACCACCAGTCTCTATCACAGCTTGCTATTTATTCTGTAATGAAAAATCTAAATGTATCAACATACAAAAGAAAAATCACAAAACACTGAACTTTTATAGTTCACTTTATACTGAGCTCCGAACATTTACTTTATATCTAACAAGATTTGTGTTGAGAATGTTTCTAGATTCTTATGTAATGTCTATTAACATATCTCTATGCAAATATTCCACTATTGATAAACCAGAATGAAGACGCTATAGCGCTTGCCGAATGCTACAGCGTGAACCCTGCTTCCTGGATTGCGCCAGCTGATCACCGCCGCAGATGCATGTGTTGCGGCTGTGTCACTGTCACAGCACATGCATGGAGAGCCTGTGGAGAGCTATAGCGCTTGCCAAATAAGCGGGGAACCGAAGACATTCGCTCAACTCTAGTTTTGAGCTTACGGCTCTTAGTCGTGACCAGTTGTAGACCTGTGTCCACTTTATTTCCCGCCTCCTTGTTCGGTCCCCCTTTCCCCCTCCATTTTTATCACTATGGTTTTGTTCTTACCATTTTTATCTTCATAATTAAAAGTCATGTTTTATCCTATACATGAAGGCGGAGGCTGGAACCCCTTACTTTTTCTTTTTGGTCTACTATGCCTCAAAAAGTGCATCAGAATGACGCCGCCTATATTTGCCACAAAGAAGGCCAACTAGTAGCGAGCACCTCTATGATGAATCTGGGGCATGGATAAGCTGGGTAAAGAGTGCATTGATCACCAATCACATCACCAGAGCATTTCCCCATCTTCCGTCAGCGCAAACCTATAAAACTAGAGTGTCGGTGTCTGACAGCAGAGGTAGCATGCCTGGGAATTAGGACAGGTGCATTTGGAACAATATGCTAGGATTTGCCATAGCTGTGTATTTGATCAGGCTCTGACCAGTGGGACACCTGTCTATTTGGGTTAAAGGTCCTTTACATTTTTCTCCTGAAAAGCAGCACTGCTGTTTGCACTTTTTGGCGGGAATTGCAGTACAGCCTCATTCAAGAAATGGGCTAGTGTTGCAGTTCCTTGCACAGCGGGAGGACAGGTGGACATCAGGGTTGTAACTACAGTAGGTTGAGGGGTTGCAGTAGCATCTGGGTCCTGCAGGCTTGGGAGGGTCCAAAAGGTCCTTTAGCCCAGGGTTCCCCAACTCCAGTCCTCAAGGCCCACCAACAGGTCATGTTTTCAGGATTTCCTTAGTATTGCCCAGGTGATAATTGCATCACATAATAGGAAGACCAATAATATTTAAAACCTTTGATATTTGGGGGTCCTATTGTAGATTTGGCATTGAGGCTGGTGTTTTTTTTTTGTTTTGCTGGAGAAATTTGGATCGATGCAGTCCAATCCTTTGAGTACTTGATAGAATTTCTAAGCAATATGCCATTGGTTATTATAACGAGAAAACTTTTTTAAATTGAATACCGCTCCCACCATTCCCGAAGTCTGATTGCACATTAGGCAGCTGCTGATTTTGCTTGACCATCAACCTTGTCTTGGAAAGGTATAAAATCATGCGCCTAATGGAAAACAGTTACAAATTATCTCACGATTACAATCTTCCCACAAAGTCTTGCCTCCATCAATGGTTTATTGCACTGAAAGCTAATTTAGGTCAGCTCTAAGAAGGACAAATAATTATGTATAGGCTGCAAAGTTGTCTTTTTCATGAAGGACCCCGGAGCATCGAAATCCAATAAATAGCAGCACAGGTAGAAGCTTGAAAGACCTGGGAAATTGAATCACCAAAAAACCTCATAATGTTACTTTCTGGAATTACCAGCAGTCATTCTGCTGGTGGATTTTGCGCTGCAAGATGAATATCCATAATTATCTATATTACACAACACGTTCAGAGAATGTTCTGTACCTCCACTGTGTATCTCCAAGGCACATTCTTAGTAAAACAAGGGTGCAAATAAATTTTTCATTATATTTATTGGATATAATGAGGGACGTTATCGACGCCTTCAGATTTTTCCTTCAGAAATTATAGATGTACATTAGTCTACTGCAGGGAATTTCCAGGAAGAATAACAGAGGTATTTGGCCCATTGTGGATTTTTTAAGCAAAAACTGAATTGTTTTTTAATGGAAATACAAACATTTACAAACACTGTGAGGACGGGAAAGCATTAAAGATCTCCGGACCTATATATAATTGACAACCCAAAGATCCATCTGAAAAGTACTAGTTCATTTTATGATGTGCCAGTGGTAAAGTATGCCCATTAGTAAGGCTGGTGATGCCAATCTCATGACTTTTTTATAGCACAAACCACACCTCATAGCGACACATCATTACACATAATTGCTAAACATGAGCATCCCTACAGGGTAAATATATTACCTGACCTTCAGGGCACTTTCTAGCAAGATAATACTTTCAAAATGCACATATAACCGTTAAATGGCTGGGGCCAAACATGTGATGTCACCTTAATGCAGCACTCTAGTAATTTTTTTTTGCCTCTGTAGTGTAGTAGGCTAATATTAAGGAAAAATGTAGAGGCTTATTTTGAGTGCTTATTTAATGTGCCATTTCTGGTTTGATTTCCCCTAATACATATTACATTTCCTCCAAGATGTCCGTAGCTATGCAGCTGGGGTAAAGTCTCATCAGGAATGCATTTGTTCTGCTCTGACTGTTAGCTAATTGCAAATAGAAATTGATACGTGACTGCTGTCACCTTAAACATACTTCAGAATACTGCATCCTATTTGATGCAATTTCAGCCTGTCTTCCCTGCCTCCTGCTGGCGTTAGTTTTCTCCCTGTCAAGCAGAAGGCAGAGAAATTAATGTGAACCTGCATTTTATAGGATAGACATTAGAAATGTTAGAGATTCTGCACACACAAGTAGCACATTATACTATTGTATAAAATCAAACAGGATTAATCATGGGTTTCAACTATTTGCAGCTTCTTGTAGCATGTGTCCAACTGTAACACTCACCAAGTTGAACACACACCTCCGTATAAGCTGTAAATGCACAAAACCGAGGGTTGGGCAGAATCCATCTTGATATTTGATTTAATACAAGGTACTTATTTTAACTCTGTTTGAATAAAAAAGCTTCCTTTCTATAACATTGAATATATGCTGATCTTTGTTACTGCCTGTTTAAATTACCACATTTATGGTAGCAGAAATTTACAATCAGTGAAGATTTGCATGTCAATAAACATGGGGTTGAAATAACACAGACCAAGCAAAACACAGAGATATTTTTAATATAATATCCTTTTGATAACAGCTCACCCACTAGGGTGGATTCTCTAAGTAATAAGTCAGGGTGAGCAGCATGAACCAGTGGAAATGGTGCAGAGGAAAGGGTCTTTATGGACATCATGTGGATCCAGAACAGCAGAGTATGCAGGATGGTAGACAAATGAGCAGAGCAGGAAGCACCAGTTTTATTGGAGTCAAGAGTGTGAATTCACAGAAGAGCAGTATATGTATAGATAATCCGTAACTTGCAGCAGGCAAACCGTTAAGAGCAGAGTCATATGCAATCAGGAACTTGCAGCAGACACATGGTTAATAGCAGGAACATATGCAATCAGAAACTTGTAGCAGAGATGCAATATCTTGCTAGCAAAATTTTTAGTGTGAACAAACCTACAGATGTTGGTTTGAGTCTGAAAAAATATGCTGGAAGTCGAATGGGAGTCAGGCATAGTAAGAGTTAATTAGACACCTTGCTGGAGCTGTGCTAATTCAAAGCTGAAGCAACTTCTGACAAACTCATGGTAGCTGAGAGAACAGCTTTCTAACTGCTCAAACAGCTGGCATCTGCTTGAGTGACCCTTAAAAACCCTTTAATGATGATGTCATAGATGAATGACAGAGTGCAGACTAGTGCAGTGGGACACGGCTGTAGAAGGAAGCACTGGAGCTGAGACAGGTGAGTAACAAATTTTATCTTCACATACAATAGGTGGAGAGTGATTGCCACTAGAAAAAAAAAACAAATATTAAATTAGATTTCATAAGCAGCTCCTTGATAACATTAAGCCACTTAATAAGGAATCACTTTATATGAGGGCAGCAAGTGACTGTATTATGTACTGTGATGGTCAAGACCCTATTACCAGCATGGGAAAAATGGCCAAAGGTTTCATAGAAGTACAGTAATCATATTAAGCAGAGGCTCACCGGGGAGGAAACTAATATGATTGAATGCAAACAATATAGAATAAGACGAGGATCTAGGGAATTAAAGGACCAGCAATACCAATTACTGTATTAGTAGTGGAAATATCAGTAGATAAATGCCTCAGATAGAAAAATGTATTCTCCGTCCTTGTGGAATATTTCCCCTTTCGTTCAGAAATGGCAAAAAATAGACAGCAGAATACATAAAGAATAAGCATCAGCCTAGTGATTGATGATGCAGAATACATCTGGAGGAAAAGCTAAGAAAACAATAAAATAAACGTATTGTAAAATCTGAAATATTCATAAGTCTGACGTTTGCTGTAATTTACTTTATTAGATAATTGAAGCGCTTAGTTTGTTCCCTAAAAGTCATGAATTTCCTCTGGAAAAGAATCTGGCAGGCAGCAGACATTAGTCTAGACACCCGTCATGCCGCAGGAAAGGTTGATCTATGGCGCGCCTCCTTGTAATCACTTGTAATTGTATAATATAATGCATAATTGTATCGGTATAAATTCCTTTTATGTACGTTGACTTGAGATGAAATCCATTTACATCACACCGGACGCTGCCAGCGACAGCAACATAGATCTTGGTCAGAATTAATATCTCATAATAGTCACTGAAATAAAGTGATTTATAATGTATTCTGGACATGGTGGTTACTTTCTATGAATTACTGGCAAAGTATTAGAAGTTCCTTGGTCACAGCAATAAAACAATGGGATGAGGAGAAATAAAGGAAAATGTTTGCTATTAGATGTTTTTCTGCTCAACTTTTTTGCATTAGTAGAAGCAATAGGTAATAGTCCCACCATTGAGTTACTACAAGGGATGAGCGGACCCGTGGAAGTTCGGGTTCTTATACCCAAACTTTATTCCAAAGTTCCGTTCAGGAACCAGAAACCGAACCCCATTAAAAACATTGGGAACCTGAACTTTTGAGCTGGATAATCCTCTCTGTCTCTCAGGGAGTTCGCCCGCAACTCAGAACATTGCAATGGACTTCCGGGAGGAGTCCGTGTTCGGCGTTTAGCACCAGACACTGACTATCCGGTATGAACACCGAACCTCTTAAGTGCGGATTCGCTCCTCTCTAGTTACTACCGAACTCTCAGTGTAAGTGCCTCTACCTAAGGCTTGTATTGGGAAACCTACAAATTACAACTGCAGGAGCTTTTATCACCTCCCATTCTAAATCCAAAGGCCAGGTCATTTTTATAAACACCATAATAATGTCCTAATTGCATTTTTTCACCATTTAAACGCACTTTGATTTTTTTTCTGTTTTTCAGTGCATTATTTGGTATAGAGAATCACGTACAGTACTTGGAAACCAGAATTGGACTCATACAAAAACAAGCCCTCATATGGCTATGGCCATGAAAAAATAAAAAAGGTGTGGCGCTTGGAAGCAGGTGAGGAAAAGATGAAAGTGCAAAAATGGCCACAGCAGGAGAAAGGTGTTAAAAGGGTTGTTCGAAACATACAGTACAGACCAAAAGTTTGGACACACCTTTTCATTCAAAGATTTTTCTGTATTTTAATGACTATGAAAATTGTAGAATCACACTGAAGGCATCAAAACTATGAATTAACACATGTGGAATTATACATTACACTTTACAAAAAAGTGTGAAACAACTGAAAATATGTCTTATATTCTAGGTTCTACAAAGTAGCCACCTTTTGCTTTGATTACTGCTTTGCACGCAGAAAAGGTGAACGGATGGACTCTACATGCCTGGTTCCCACCGTGAAGCATGGAGGAGGTGGTGTGATGGTGTGGGGGTGCTTTGTTGGTGACACTGTTGGGGATTATTCAAAATTGAAGCGGTGAGCGGTCCAGCTCACCCCAAACCATCTCAATTGGGTTCAGGTCTGGTGACTGTGGAGGCCAGGTCATCTGGTGTAGCACCCCAACACTCTCCTTCTTGGTCAAATAGCCCTTACACAGCCTGGAGGTGTTTGGGGTCATTGTCCTGTTGAAAAATAAATGATGGTCCAACTAAACGCAAACCGGATGGAATAACATGCTGCTGCAAGATGCTGTGGTAGCCATGCTGTTTCAGTATGCCTTCAATTTTGAATAAATCCCCAACAGTGTCACCAACAAAGCACCCCCACATCATCACACCACCTCCTCCATGCTTCACGGTGGGAACCAGGCATGTAGAGTCCATCCGGTCACCTTTTCTACGTGCAAAGCAGTAATCAAAGCAAAAGGTGGCTACTTTGAAGAACCTAGAATATAAGACATATTTTCAGTTGTTTCACACTTTTTTGTAAAGTGTAATGTATAATTCCACATGTGGTAATTCATAGTTTTGATGCCTTCAGTGTGATTCTACAATTTTCACAGTCATGAAAATACAGAAAAATCATTGAATGAGAAGGTGTGTCCAAACTTTTGGTGTGTACTGTACATTGATGGGTTTTCATGAGAATAGGTCATTAATATCTGGTTAATGGGGGGTGCGAAACCTGGCAAGCCCAACGATCAGCTGTTCTCGGTTCTGGCGCAGTACTCACTTTGTGGAGCTCTGTGAACTGTATAGTGACTGCTGCTGGGAAATCCGCCTCTACCCCCCTATTGTTTTGAATAGGGGTGGCCCTATACGGTTGCTGGAGCTCTGCAACTGAGAACTTCCGGCTGCTATCGGCATCCGGAATCACTGATCAGCGGGGTGCCAGGTGTCACCCCCACCGATCGGACATTGATGACCTATCCTAAGGATAAACCATCAATGTAAAAGTCCCAGACAACCCCTTTAAGTTAAGTCATTTTAACAGACCTTTGTAGACAGAATGTAATTGCATAAATTACTCTTTGCTGCGGGGTAGAACGTCGACGCCATGAGAGAAAGTGAATATTTATTTGATAAAGTGGAATTTTAAGCGAAATAAAAAAGGGAAAATGCAAATAAACCATTATAAATTAAAGCCTGTGTGGAAAAGAGAAATGTATTTAGAAGGCAGAGATCAGCCAAAGGCGTTCTGTCCTTGTTAGGAAACAGAACCCTGACAATATGAAATGGGACAAGAACTGTATAATAGCATAAATCAGTTCAGCGGCAAAGGACATATTAATTAAGCAATTTGTTTGCACATGTTTCATCTGATTATGAGCTTCCCCTGGTGTGCTGCTCCATCTACTGCCAGAATCCAACTCACTGCATACAAGAGGCTGAAATATCAAGAGAGCGCAGCACAGAGACAGCAAGGAGAATCCTCTGACCTGGAAACGCGTTACACAAGAGCATATTATACATTCAGTCGGTTATCACATTTTATACACATGCTGGTCAACCGTTAATCAAAGAGCCCTTCCAGCCACAATTATTATCACTGTTTATGGAACCATGAGATATAACAATTCTAATCGCAGCATAGCTAGGGGGTCTGCTAGGACATGTGCTACGGGAAGCGCCAACCAGTAACACAAGTTATTTAGGGCATAGGGCACCAAAAAGGATCTTTGCCCTGGACGGAGCAACGACCAGTTTAGGATTAGGCAATATATTATAATAAATAATTTTAATAGCGCCAACACATTCAGCAGCACTTTACAATTGAGAGAGGACATTTACAGACAATATCAGACATCAGAAAGTAACACATAGCTCAACAATCCAAACAAAAAGAGAAAGATAATCTGCAATCTGTAAAGAAGTCGGGGGGGGGACGACACAAAAGCACAAAAGGTGGAATAAATTATAGGATCAGATTCCGAAGAAAATGTTGATTATTTAGGTGATATCATATGCCTGACAGAAAAGATGTGTTTTTAGGGCACACTTAATACTGTGGGCATTTGGAATTAACCAGATTATCTGGGGTAGTGCATTCCAGAGAACTGGTGCAGCACAAGGAAAGTCTGATACAGCAAGGTGCTTCTGGATGTGATGACCTGACTTCCATTCCCTTTCCCTTCTTTGCATTATATACATGTAAGGTCCAGTGCCTAGGGTGGCACTTCATAGGGGCAGCAACAAGTGTTATAGATAAAATTATATTATATTTTTTCTACATCCCTCTTCTAACCACTTGGCTTCCAAATCAAACTGGCATCTGTCTGCACCGGCATGGGTGAGAAAATGCAGATTGGTGGAGTACGAGTTGCTATCTGTCGCTCTACCAATCAGCACAATCAGAAAATGCCAGCAGGCATAAAGAAGTGCTTAATTGCCTGCATTGACCATTCTGGTCAACTGCTTTTGAGCAATCCGTAGTCCTCGACTGATTGCGAAGAGAACCAGGAAGAGACAGCTCTAATCAAGAGTCAATTGGAGGACATGAGTAGAGGCACAAGAGCCAGAGGTGATGATTACTACATCTACAACTTGCAGACGCACTTGGGCCACAGGGTTCAAAATGTCCAAGGGGTTGGGGGACATTAGACTGAGGGGCATGGAGGACACAAGCTGCCATGCACAATCTTTTGAGGGGTTAACTCAATTACATGGGACCTTATGATGAACTCCCTCGTTAATCCATCATCAATTAAGCAGGCAATAGGTCTGGAGCGAATTCCAGGTGTGGCATTTGCATTTGGAAGCTGTTACTGTGAACCCACAACATGCGGTCAAAGGAGCTCTCAATGGAAGAGAAATGTGCAGCCCATTAAATAGCTTTTGAAATAATTATCCAATTACTTTTGGTGCCTTTAAAAAGAGACACCTACATATTAAAGAGCTGTCATTCCTAAACCCTTACTTCAATTAGGTTGTGAATACTCTCAAAATAAAGCTGAAAGTCGGCACTTTAAGCTTATTGATTATTTAATTATTTCTTGAATACATTTTGGTAAACAGATAAAATATATATATATACACACATATGTTAGCAAAACAGAAAAATATAAAAAATATAGTGTGCTGAACACATACTATGAACATACTGTACAACGCTTAACATGCAGACAGATACTCACAAGGGAGAACTTGAGTAGATCCTTAGGGAATAGCAGTCATGTTGCATTTGATGTGAGTGCTGTGGAGTCTAGTGGTGCAGGGGACTTGATCTTGGGATGTGGCTGGTGGCATCTAGTACAGACAAGAGAATTAGTTATTAGTCAGCAGCTTAAGCGGGAAGGAAGTCGGCGTCAGCAGTGCAAAACTGTTAACAATGTTATATAAGTACAAACTTTGCATGCACTGTAGATCGAACCAAATAAATAATAATACTTTGTACAACGACTGAAACAAATATATTAACTGTCAATTACAAAGATGTTGGCACAGTATTAGGAAAGCAGATTAAAGTATATTTTTTAAAAAAAAAACTTTATACATAGATTTATATACAAAACAAATAAATGAAACTTTTATGTGCAGACTGAACCAAGTAAATACAAGTAAACAAATAAACCTAGATTAAAACAGATCTAATTAATATATCTCGCTGTCATGGATCAAACCAAATATATAACTACTTACACAAACTGTCATACATCACTGATATAAATAGTGAGCGCAATGACAAATCAAGTAAATGAACAAAAATACAATGCATGCAACAGCGAATGAAATCTATAGCGAGTGCAGCAGAAAATCAAATAAACAAATGGATAGTGGATGAAATAGCAAATAAATCAGCTAAATAAATATTGCATGCATCAATTAATACACTACCCTGTGCTACTTCAGGCTTTTGTTTTGTTTGACATTACAGTTAAAGGGATATTCCCATCCCCAAGATCCTATCTCAATATGTAGTAGGTGTAATAATAATAATACTAGTAAACATCTCCAATTAGAAATGTGGTATAGTTCTTCTGATGCGCTATGTCACTTACCCCATGGCAGGCATTGGCAGTAGCCTAGGTATCCATGGTTACAAATACTCATATAGTGACAGTTAGTTAATACAGAATGCAACTTTATTTGTTAGTTAGACAGTTAGTTACTTGTTAGTGGCCATAACTATGGATACCTAAGATACTGCAATGCCTGCACATGGTGTAAGCGACATAGCAAATCGGAAGAACTATACTTCATTTCTAATTGGAGGTATATGCTAATATTATTATACCTACTACATAATGGGATAGGGTCTTGGAGATGGTAATACCCCTTTAAGTGTTAAAGGGGTTTTGAGTGACTTTAACATTGATGACCTGTCCTGGCACCCGCGCCAATCAGCTGTTCCTGGTGTCGTCGTCGGAGGCTAGAACTCCTCAGTTACGGAGCTGCACATCACAGCTCCATTGATGGAATAATGACTGTGACGGGATACTGCACATCCGCCCTTATTGATTTGAATATCTAATATTAGACCTTTGGTCTCAAAAGGAGCTTCACAGGACGATGCCCCTGCAGTTACTTCACTGAAGCTTCTATCACTCCCTTCCCACCGAAACAGGAAATCATCATGGGGCCACTGTAGAGGTCAATTACCACAACTTCTGTCACCGCCGTCCCCTTATGACATCCGGTTTCGGGGCTGATGAGGAAGTGACCACAACTTCTGTCACTCTGGCATTTTCTGTTGCTACCACAGTCCCTGCTTCTGTTCCCACTGACTCGTCATCAGGGGATGGTGATAGGAGCAGGGTGAGTTACAGTAGCGCCGACCCACTGCTTCTGTCACCATCCTGAAAATAATCATCATCAGGATGTGGCACTGGTGTCACTCACCCTGCTTCTATCTCCGGTCACTGATGAAGATTCATTTCAGGGAAAGAGGCAATGATATCAGAAGCAGGGACTGTAGCGGCGGCCACTGAGGATGCAGGTGACGGCGACTAGAGCTGTGGACACTTTTCCATCACCCCCACTAAAATGGGATGTCATCAGCTGTGGTAAATGATCATAGCACCCCCCATGGTGACCTTCTGTTCCGGGGGTGATGATAGAAACTGCGAGGAAGTGACTGCGGGTCCATGCTCCTGTGATGTATCCTTTGAAACTTCCCTCAAATGAAACGTCACAGGAGGTAAAATAAAAATAAATAGATATAGGGATTAGCTGTAGAAGAAGAATAGTAGGGAATTTATAATAAAGCAAATTACATAAGTGGTTAGAGCTTTAAGATGGATGTTTATAAAGAGCTTTATAGGGATCGGACCACTCTTTCAATCAGCATAGAATTGTGTATCTACTTAGATGTCAAATTTGCTCCTTAGGGGGCATTTACTTAGCGATATAAAGCTTGAGCTGTTTGATGGTTGTTGAGGTCCTAATTTTGGCAGTGCTTATGTAATGTGCTTCTGATTAACTGAAATGCGTAAAGAAACATTGCAGTCCGTATAAACGTCACACCGATGATCATACTTACAGTCGGCATTTTTAAAGCATAATAATGAGCCACCTTCAGTGCGAGAAAGGCTTCTTAAAGAGCGTTTATCAGTCCCAGCAGCTATAGCCAAATCCTCGCACTTCCTCTCTGTTTACTCGTCAGCCATTCCTGATTGCTTTAATCTCTTGGTTAAAAGGTGCAATTAGATTTGGAATTGGAGCAGCAAATGCAAAAATAAATGCCTTTTCGTTACGGCAAGAAGCAAAACACACATGCCCACAGGTCTTCATGTATATTTAATTAAATAAACCAAAAAATTGTTTAATGAAAAATTCACAAGGGAAAATTTGCTTTTGTTGAGGGAAGCCGCCATAGGCTTGTGTTTAGAGAAAGAATAAACAGCGAAATAATTTCTAATTAAATTGATTTAATTTCGCATTGTAGAAATTCCTCCGGGGAGGCGCTTGTGCAGAACTGGAATGGTGTTGGAGGACACTGTTGGTTGCATTTTTCCAGCTGAGGCTTTTTCAAAAGAAATTGCTGTTTTTCTTTCAGTGGAGCAGCTTTATAAGAATCAACAGCTGAGGCTGCAGTTACTGCCAGGGTCGTGTTTATGAGGCGCCTCTTGACAACAGCATTGGGGCTCTTGACAATTAGAAGAGACGCCAATTCAATCTTAACAACTGAAGTTATATTATGGCCAAGTTTTGTATTTTGCTTTGCTCTTGACATTTTTTACTAAAGATGCCCGTACAAAAAAGATAAACCTTCACCGAAATTTGGCTTTTTGTGGCCAATCATCAATTGAATTTTTTAGACCAAGCATCGTTCACAACGGCCGATGACAGACATGTATTCTGAAAATGTGAACTGTCAGATTGGAACAGTCTGACCATGTTTGGCTGAAAACAATGACCTCTGATGTGCGCACCAATAATATGCTCTCCCCATTTCCTCCCTGTATAGTCATCGCTAGGAACCATGTGTACATGGTGATGACTATGCAGGGAGGAAGTGGGGAGAGCACCTTATGGGCGCGCACACTGGAGGTCAGTGGAACGGAAGTCCTCAGCACCTGCTGTAGTGCAGCTGGGTTGGTGCAGTGTGACAGACAGACAGGCAGTGACCCAGGAATGTTCAAAACAAATGTCTTTTAATGTCCAAAGAAAACTTACAACTGTAACTCAAAGATATCCTCCGGATCGCAGCAGGAAAACAAAATCATCCGTAACCGGGACCGGTTGCCGTAGGCGACTGCACTGCTATGTATGCTGAAGGGTGCCAGGCCTGTTGGCTCTAACTTGTCTCTTTGTTGCTTCACACAGGTTGGCTCTGCAGAGCCTTCTGCTCTACACGCTTGCAAAACCAAAACTGACACACCCAACCCTCTGCTGCAGGGTTTTTAACAAGGAACCTTAAAAACCTTTAAAATTCTTGTATGGCTCTCTTAGAACAGTAAATATAAAATTTTATAGAAACTAGTCAAGGCTCCAAGAAATAGTAAATTAAAAGTAATGTAGCGATGAAAAGAATCTGTATAAAACATCCAGCTTTATTTCCGAGTAAAACACTTAGATCCATAGTTTATTGGTACAGAAAACATGCTGCCAAGTTTCGATCAATGTTCAATAGTCTGAAACGCGTCAGCGTTATTTTACAGATGCACACTTTGGATCTGAGCGTTTAAATGGATCAAAATAAAGCTGGGAATTTTATATTAATTTCTCATCACTAGTGCTGGACGTCTTTCCATCATTCTTCATGACAATGGCGTAGGCAGCACAGGTGCAAAATACCGAAGAAACAACCACTCAGACATCGACCATTCATGGGTGGGTGGTCGCTTAGTATTATGACTGCACATGGACAAGGTTTCATTGGGCACCAGTCACACTGGTACATGTGATGCACAGTCTCTGGCTTATACCCTATCAGTGACACCCATGCTATTAGATCAGAGTTGCTTACTATATAAGTGCACCCTGTTGTGAATGTGCTAGAAATGAATTCTGAGCAGAAGCTCCCTCTGGTGGTTACAAACAGTACTGAACTATTCAATGAAGATTGTGAGGATTGGCGATCAGGTGTTACTGACTGGTCTTATATAAGGGAGGTTCCCTCCCATCAGGGTTGCCGGTGATCAATTGTTCTGGTCTCATCTTTGATTCCTGTTCACTTTGTAGCTTGCTGTTTCGTGCCTGCATCTTCTGCTAACAGATAAGACATTTTCTTCTTTTAGTTTTTTGTGCTTGCTTTTTGCATTTTGTCCTGCACTTCTGTGGGGGTCTGCCGGGTCCCCTCCGGGGGCTTGTGCTCCTCTCAGTTTAGTTCAGCCACTGTTGTTTGTTCATTTTCCTTTTCTCCTCATTGGAGACTTATCTGAGATGCTTTGTGTCTGCTGATCAAGATGACTGGGTCTCTTTTTTGCCTTTGGCTGAGTTTGCTCTTAATAATAGGGCTAGCTCTGCCACTTTGATGTCTCCATTTTTCTGCAATTTTGGGTTTCACCCTCGATTTTTTTCGGGACAGATGGAGGCTTCTGTCTGTCCAGGTGTTGACTCTGTTGTGGAGCGTATGCAGCAGATTTGGGACCAGGTAGTGGAGAGGTTGTCCCTCTCTCAGGAGAGGGCCCAGCGGTTTGCCAACCGGCATAGGACTGATGGTCCTCGGTTTGAAGTGGGGGACTTGGTCTGGTTGTCCTCAAGAAATATCCCTATGAGAGTTGCATCTCCTAAGTTTAAGCCTAGGTTCATTGGACCTTATAAGATCATGGAGATTCTTAATCCTGTTTCCTTTCATTTACTTCTTCCAGGGACATTTAAGATCCATAACGTGTTCCACAAGTCCTTATTGAAGAGGTTTGTCGAGCCAGTGGTTCCTATGGCTGCGCCTCCTGACCCTGTTTTGGTTGAGGGCAATCTGGAGTATGTGGTTGAGAAAATATTGGATTCTCGTTTTTCTAGACGGAAACTCCAATATTTGGTTAAGTGGAGAGGTTATGGTCAGGAGGACAATTCTTGGGTGTTTGCTTCGGACATCCATGCTAGGACACTGATCCATGCATATCACAGAGCTCATCCTGACCGACCTGGTTGCCCAAATGAGGGTTCGGTGACCCCTCTTCAAGGGGGGGTACTGTTGTGAATGTGTTAGAAATGAATTCTGAGCAGAAGCTCCCTCTGGTGGTTACAAACAGTACTGAACCATTCAATGAGGATTGGCAATCAGGAGTTACAGACTGGTCTTATATAAGGGAGGTTCCCTCCAATCATGGTTGCCGGTGATCAATTGTTCTTGTCTCAACTGTGGTTCCTGGTTCGCTTGGAAGCTTGCTGAGTCTTGCCTCTTCTCCTGCTCTCAGATAAGATATTTTCTGTTTTTTGTTTTTGTGCTTACCATTTGCATATTTCTCTGCATTTCTGTGAGGTTAGCCTGGTTCCCACCCCCCTGGGGGGCTTGGGCTCCTCTCAGTTCTTCTGGAGCCACTGTTATTTGTTCATTTGCCTTTTCCAGTTTTTTCAGTGGCTGCGGCTTAGTTTTGTTACACCAGAGAACTAATTTAGGTGGTAGAGGTCGTGTGATCTCAGGTGTTTTTGTAATTAGTAGAGTTGGTACTTTTCAGGATTTTTTGGGATTGCAGTAAGTGTCCTTCCTATCCTTTTCTATTTAGGAAGGTTTGGGCCCCAACGTTTGCTCATACTATTTTCTGTCTGTGTCTGTATTTCCTCTTGTCTAACCGCCATTACATGTTTGGGGGCTTTCTATGTTCTTTGGGGATCTGCTCCGGGGCAGATAGTTTTCCTCTTTCTGTCTTTAGGTGTAGTTAGCTTCTCAGGCTGTGACGAGGCGTCTAGGACCAACGTAGGTACGCTCCACGGCTGCCTTTAGTTGTGGTGGTTAGTCAGGGTACTGCAATCCCATAGATTCCAACCTCTCTGGTGTATTTCCTTTTTTGCCTGCTCTCCTCCGCTACCAAATCATAACAGTATCACCGGCCCAAAAACTGATATTTGTATGGTACTCACAGAAGGGAAAAATAGTGTTAAAGAAAGAAGATTGTCAGAGTTGTCAGAGATTTTTTTTTTTTTCCCTCTGTTTCTCTGAATGCTGAGGAGGATTTTTTTTTCTCTTAATGGAGTTTGCACAGTTGTCTGGCCGTGTGGATCAGCTTGCCACTGAAGTTCGGAGTATTGCTACCTGTCTTGCAGGGTTGCCTGTTGTGGAACCTAGGATTCCCATGCCAGATTTGTTTTTAGGGGATCGAGCTAAATTTCTGAATTTCAAAAATAACTGTAAGTTGTTTTTTGCCTTGAAATCTAAGTCCTCAGGGAACGCAGCACAGCAGGTTCAAATTGTCATTTCTCTCCTGCATGGCGATCCTCAGGATTGGGCTTTTTCCCTGACACCTGGGGATCCTGTTTTGAGTAATGTTGATGCATTTTTTCAGGCTCTGGGGTTATTGTACGATGAGCCTAATGTCACTGATCAAGCTGAAAAAGCCTTGTTGGCATTAAATCAGGGGCTTGAGGACGCTGAGTTATACTGTCAGAGATTCCGAAGGTGGGCAGTCCTGACCAAATGGAATGACGATGCTTTGGCAGCCCTTTTTCGGAAGGGTCTGTCAGAGAATGTAAAGGATGTTATGGTGGGATTCCCTGTCCCCTCTGGTCTCAATGATTCTATGTCATTAGCGATTCAAATTGACAGACGTTTGCGTGAGCGTAGAGGTATGCGTGGAATAGTGTTGCCTTGTGAACCAGCTTCTGAACCCATGCAGTGTGATAGAGTGGCTTCTGGGGCACAGCGTCATGAGTTTCGAAAACGCAATGGGTTATGTTTCTACTGTGGTGATGCCTCTCATGCTATTTCAGTCTGCCCTAAGCGGGGAAGACGTTTTGCACGCTCAGTTGTCTTGGGTAGTGTTCAGACTAAATTTTTGTTGACTGTTACTCTGATTTGCTCCTGTCCACATTTTCTGCTCAGGCTTTCGTTGATTCGGGAGCAGCTATTAACCTGATGGATTTTGATTTTGCTAAACGTTGTGGGTTTCCCTTGATACCCCTACGGAAGTCTATTCCCCTACTGGGGATCGATTCTACCCCTTTGGCTGAGAATAAACCTCAGTTCTCTACTCAGGTGATAATGAGGGTTGAACCAGATCATCAGGAGAGTTGCAAATTTTTGGTGCTGTATAATCTGCATGACATTATCGTACTGGGTTTCCCTTGGTTACAGTCTCATAATCCTGTTTTGGATTGGAAATCTGTGTCTGTAACCAGTTGGGGCTGCCAATGTGTTAATACCAACACTCCTGTTTTTTCTGCCTCCCCCAGGCTCAGGATGTTCCTGACTTTTTGACTGATTTTTCTGATGTGTTTAGCGAAAGTAAATCTGCATCCTTGCCCCCCCATAGGAGCTATGACTGCGCTATTGAATTAGTGCCTGGTAGTAAATTCCCTAAAGGTCGCCTTTTTAACTTGTCTGTACCTGAACATGACGCTATGCGGTCTTATATCAAGGAGTCATTGGAGAAGGGTCATATCAGACCATCCTCTTCACCCTTGGGTGCCGGTTTTTTCTTTGTGGCCAAAAAGGATGGTTCATTAAGGCCGTGTATTGATTATCGTCTCTGAACAATATCACTGTGAAATATCAATATCCGTTACCCTTGATTTCTGACCTGTTTTCCAGGGTGAAAAGTGCTACGTTGGTTTACCAAGCTTGACCTCAGGGGGGCATATAACCTTATTCGCATTAAGCACGGTGATGAATGGAAGACGGCATTTAATACCCCAGAGGGGCATTTTGAGTACCTAGTGATGCCCTTTGGGCTCACTAATGCTCCTTCTGTCTTCCAGTCCTTCATGAATGACATTTTCAGGGATTTTGTGGATAAATTTCTGATTGTTTATTTGGATGATATCTTGATTTTTTCCAATGACTGGGACTCTCATGTGAAACATGTTCGGACTGTGTTCCAGATTTTGAGAGAGAATGCTCTGTATGTGAAGGGATCAAAGTGTCTTTTTGGCGTACAGAGGATCTCATTTCTGGATTCATTTTGTCCCCATCTGTTATTGAAATGGACCCGGTCAAGGTTCAGGCCATCTGTGATTGGGTCCAACCTACTTCATTAAAGGCTCTTCAAAGATTCTTGGGTTTTGCCAATTTTTATCGTAAATTTATTGGTAATTTCTCTGTTATTGTTAAACCATTGACTGATTTGACCAAAAAGGGTTCTGATGTGGTGAATTGGCCTCCTGAGGCAGTCTCTGCGTTTCAGGAACTTAAGCAGAGATTCACTTCTGCTCCTGTTCTACGGCAGCCTGATGTTTCTCTGCCATTTCAGGTGGAGGTTGATGCCTCTGAAATTGGGGCAGGTGCCGTTTTGTCCCAAAGAGATCCAGAGACCTCTAAAAGTAACCCTTGTGCCTTTTTCTCTCGAAAATTTTCTCCAACTGAACGTAATTATGACGTGGGTAATTGGGAGTTATTGGCCATGAAGTGGGCTTTTGAAGAGTGGAGACATTGGCTGGAGGGAGCCAAACATCAGGTGGTGGTCCTCACGGACCATAAGAATCTGGTTTATCTGGAATCAGCCAAGCGACTTAATCCTAGACAGGCCAGGTGGGCCTTGTTTTTCACACGTTTTAATTTCATGGTTTCCTTTCTTCCTGGCACTAAGAATGTTAAGGCGGATGCCCTCTCGAGGAGTTTCCTTGCGGACTCTCCTGAGTTATCTGATTCTGCTGTTATTTTGAAAGAGGGTGTAGTTCTTTCCGCCATCTCGCCCAATTTGAGTCTGGCTCTGGAAGGGTGTCAGGAGGATAAACCCGAGCGCTGCCCTATTGGGAAATTGTTTGTCCCAGACCGGTGGAAAAAGAGTGTGATGTCTGAGATTCATTGTTCCGCGTTGGCCGGTCATCCCGGAATTTTTGGTACCAGAGACTTGGTTAGTCGGTCCTTTTGGTGGCCTACTTTGTCTTGTGACGTCAGGGAATTTGTGCAGTCCTTGCGGGACTTGCTCTCGCTCCAAGCCTTGCTCTCGCTCTAGTGGTTTGTTGATGCCATTGCCGGTGCCCAAGAGACCATGGACCCATATCTCTATGGATTTCATTTCCGACCTCCCTGTTTCTCAGAGAATGACCGTTATCTGGGTGATTTGTGATAGGTTTTCCAAAATGATACATCTTGTGCCATTACCTAAGTTGCCTTCCTCCTCTGAATTGGTGCCTTTGTTCCTTCAGCACGTGGTTCGGTTACACGGCATTCCTGAGAACATTGTGTCTGACAGAGGAGTCCAGTTTGTTTCCAGATTTTGGAGGACTTTTTGTTTTAAACTTGGTGTTCAATTGTCTTTCTCCTCGGCTTTTCATCCTCAGACCAATGGACAAACTGAGAGAACAAACCAGACATTGGAGACTTATCTGAGATGCTTTGTGTCTGCTGATCAGGATGACTGGGTCTCTTTTTTGCCTTTGACTGAGTTTGCTCTTAACCCCTTCACCCCCAAGGGTGGTTTGCACGTTAATGACCGGGACAATTTTTACAATTCTGACCACTGTCTCTTTATGAGGTTATAACTCCGGAACGCTTCAACGGATCTTCGCGATTCTGAGATTGTTTTCTCGTGACATATTGTACTTCATGTTAGTGGTAAAATTTCTTCCATATAACTTGGTTTATTTTTGAAAAAAACGCAAATATGGCGAAAATTTTGAAAATTTAGCAATTTTCAAACTTTGAATTTTTATTCCCTTAAAACAGAGAAATATGTAACACAAAATAGTTAAGAAATAACATTTCCCACATGTCTACTTTACATCAGCACAATTTTGGAATCAAAATTTTTTTTTGTTAGGAAGTTATAAGGGTTAAAAGTTGACCAGCGATTTCTCATTTTTACAACAAAATTTACAAAGCCATTTTTTTTAGGGACCACCTCACATTTGAAGTCACTTTGAGGGGTCTACATGACAGAAAATACCCAAAATTGACACCATTCTAAAAACTGCACCCCTCAAGGTACTCAAAACCACATTCAAGAAGTTTATTAACCCTTCAGGTGCTTCACAGGAACTAAAGCAACGTGGAAGGAAAAAATGAATATTTAACTTTTTAGCCACAAAAATGATCTTTTACAAACTTTTTTTTTATTTTCACAAGGGTAAAAGGAGAAAATGGACAGATAAGGTTGTTATGCAATTTCTCCTGAGTACGCCAATACCCCATATGTGGGGGAAAACCACTGTTTGGGCACACGGCAGAGCTCGTAAGGGAAGGAGCGCCGTTTGACTTTTTCAAACTAAAATTGGCTGGAGTTGAGATTGGACGCCATGTCGCGCTTGGAGAACCTCTGATGCGCCTAAACAGTGGAAACCCCCCACAAGTGACACCATTTTGGAAACTAGACCCCCTAAGGTACTTATCTAGATCTTTGTGAGCACTTTGAACCCCCAAGTGTTTCACAAAAGTTTATAATGCCTGGGTGTGAAAAAAAAAAAAAAAAATTCCACAAAAATGATTTTTTAGTCCTAAATTTTTGAATTTTCCCAAGGAAATTGGACCCCAAAAGTTGTTGTCCAATTTGTCCTGAGTACGCTGATACCCCATATGTGGGGGTGGAAAACTGTTTGGGCGCACGCAGGGCTTGGAAAGGAAGTAGTAACGTTTTGGAATGCAGACGTTGATAGGGGGTCATGTTCCGTTTGCAGTGCCCCAGATGAGCCTAAACAGTGGAAATCCCCCACAAGTGACCCCATTTTGGAAACTAGACCCCCTAAGGAACTTATCTAGATCTTTGGTGAGCACTTTGAACCCCCAAGTGCTTCACACAAGTTTATAATGCCCGGGCATGAAAGTAAAAAATCCTATTTTTTTCCCACAAAAATTATATTTTAGTCACTAATTTTTTATTTTCCCAAGGGTATCAGGAGAAATTGGACCACATAAGTTGTTGTCCAATTTGTCCTGAGTACGCTGATGCCCCATATGTGGGGGGGAACCACTGTTTGGGCGCACGGCAGAGCTCGGAAGGGAAGGAGCACCATTTGACTTTTTCCAACCAAAATTGGCTGGAATTGAGATTGGATGCCATGTTGTGTTTGGAGAGCCCCTGATGTGCCTAAACAGTGGAAACCCCCCACAAATGACCCCATTTGGGAAACTAGACCCCCTAAGGAACTTATCTAGATCTTTGGTGAGCAATTTGAACCCTCAAGTGCTTCACACAAGTTTATAACGTAGAGCCGTAAAATTTAAAAATCATATTTTTTCCACAAAAATGATCTTTTCACCCGAATTTTTATTTTTCCAAGGGTAACAAGACTCCAAAAGTTATTGTGCAATTTGTCCTGAGTACACTGATACCCCATATGTGGGGGTATACCACTGTTTGGGTGCATGGCAGAGTTTGGAAGGGAAGGAGCGCCGTCTCACTTTTTCAACGCAGAATTGGCTGGACGCCATGTCGTGTTTGGAGAGCTACTGATCTGCCTAAACAGTGGAAACCCCCACAAATGACACCATTTTGGAAACTAGACCCCTCAAGGAACTTATCTAGATGTGTGGTGAGAACTTTGAACCCCCAGGTGTTTCACTAAAGTTTATAACGTACAGCCTTAAAATAAAAAATCCTTTTTTTTTTTACAAAAATGATTTTTTCGCCCCCAATATTTTATTTTCACAAGGGTAACAGGAGAAATTGGACCCCAAAAGTTGTTGTCCAATTTGTCCTGAGTACGCTGATACCCAATATGTGGGAGAAAACTACTGTATGGGCGCATGTCAGGGCTCGGAAAGGGAAGTAGTGACGTTTTGGATTGCAGACTTTGATGGAATGGTCTGGGGGCGTCATGTCGCATTTGGAGAGCCCCTGATGCGCCTAAACAGTGGAAACCCCCCACAAGTGACCCCATTTTGGAAAATAGACCCCACAAGGAACTTACCTAGATGTGTGGTGAGCACTTTGAACCCCGAAGTGCTTCACAGAAGTTTATAACGCACAGCCGTAAAAATAAAAAATCCTTTTTTTTTTTACAAAAATATTTTTTCGCCCCCAATATTTTATTTTCACAAGGGTAACAGGAGAAATTGGACCCCAAAAGTTGTTGTCCAATTTGTCCTGAGTACGCTGATACCCAATATGTGGGAGAAAACTACTGTATGGGCGCATGTCAGGGCTCGGAAAGGGAAGTAGTGACGTTTTGGATTGCAGACTTTTTTTTTTTAAATCAGATGATTTTTATTTAAAAATTGTCAGCATGAAACTTTGACAGTACATTTAACTTTAGCATATAATATAAACCGTATTCAACCTGACAGGCAATATAACTATTCTTACATCCTAAGTCCCCTACCCTCCCCCCCTCCCCCCTAACCCCTTCCCTTTAAATCATTGCACATATCACACACCATGTCACATTTTGAATCCTTTTTTTCGAGACAACCCCTTACGATCCCTGTTTTAAACTCAGAGGGTCAAGGGCGCGTAGGCAGATGCATTCTTTCTCTCATAAGAGCCTCCGAAGCCAAGCCCGGGTTCTCTATCCAGCCACCCCACACATTCTCAAACTGCATGTGTTGACCTCTTTTCGCATATATGTTCTGTTCCATCATAACAATAAAGTTAACCTTATTAATCAGTTCTTGTCTAACTGGCGCTTTGTCATCTAACCAGTGGGCCGCAATGAGCTTTCTGGCAGCATATAGGATTCTGGCTATGGTCAGCTTTCCCCACTCATCAACCGCGATATCCTCCATGCACCCCAATACACACGTCAGCGGGTTCCTTATAAGATCCACTCCCATTACCTCCTGTGTCAAATTAAGTGTTTGTACCCAAAAGTTCTGTAGGGCAGGGCAGGTCCACATCATATGTAGGAGAACTGCCCCATCCTCAGAGCAGCGCGGACAGCAGGAATCCCTCCTCAGGCCCGCCCTCTTCATCCAGACCGGAGTCCTGTATACCCTATGTGTTAGGTAGAGTTGTGAGACTCTCCTGGCTTCACTCATAGAGACCTTGGGGATGAATTGTAATACGCTTTCCCACTGAGAGTCTGAGATTGGTCCCACATCCTCTTCCCATTTTTCTCTGGACTTAGCCGGGTGCCGTACCAGGAATGAATCCAAAAAAACCCTATATACGAGGGAGATGAAACCCTTAGTGCCCCTTAGTGACCCTATAAGATATACCATCGCATCTGATTGCACAACTATTCTTGATGTTTTAAGCTGTCGATTGATTGCATGCCGCAGCTGCAAATATTGAAAAAAGAGGGATTGACTCAAAAGGAACTCCTCCCTGATCTCCTCAAAAGTCTTAAGCATGCCGCCAACCAACAGCTGTGACACAAACCATATCCCGACCCTTCTCCATTGAGCAAATCCCCTCAGACGCATTAACTCCCCCAGCCTCAGGTCAAACCAAACCGACGAGAAGCGCGTGAGCTCCGTAATGCCCCTCCATTGTCTAACTCTTTGCCAAATCTTGTCCACCATAGCGATCGTCGGGAGCCTTCTAGGGTTCACCCGGAACCTACCAGCCTCTAAACTAGCAAGCAACGGACCTCTGCCCACTATAAACTCAATGAGCTTCCCAGCCGACGTAGATTGGGTAGGCTCCCCCCACCCCACCATATGCTGACATTGGGATGACACATAATAAACCCACGGGTTCGGGATTGCCAGGCCCCCCTCCTCTTTTGACCTCTGTAGATGTTCAAGTTTAATGCGTGCCCTACTACCCTTCCAGATCAAGTCCCGGAAAAGAGAATCAATCCGGTAGAATTTATTTTGCGCCAACCAGACAGGCGTATTATGGAGTATATATAGGAGTTGGGGCATGAGGATCATTTTTAATAAATTTGCTCTACCCGCCACAGACAGGAATAGTTTCTTCCACGCTGCAATTTTTTGTTGAAACTTATTGATAAGGGGGGTAAGATTGAGCCGTTCATATTCCTCCAATTTAGCAGAGATCACAATGCCCAAATATTTAAACTCACTAACCACCCTCAAAGGGTCCCAGGATCTAGCACTAGGGGAGCAGCAGAGTCCACGGGAAGCAACACGGATTTATCCCAGTTGATAGTCAGTCCAGAAATAGAGCCGAATTTACTAATAACTGCCATAGCCGAACTTAGGGAGTCGCTCGGGTCAGCCAGAAACAGTAGCACATCATCCGCATATAAGGCCACTTTCTCTACGTGGAGCCATATTGGAATCCCCGAATATCTGTGGTACCACGTATCTTTGCAGCTAACGGTTCTACAGAGATCGCAAACAGCAGGGGGACAGGGGGCACCCCTGCCTCGTTCCCCTATGTAGGGAGAAACTCTCAGACAGCAGACCATTAACCCGTATTTTAGCACTAGGGGATGTATATAGCAAACGTACCCAACCCACAAACAGATCACCAAATCCCATGGTTTTCATTACCGCCCACAAATACCTCCACTCCACACTGTCGAACGCCTTAGCGGCATCCAGGGAAACTATTACCCTTGTCCCACATTATCCGCCCTCGCCTGCATGTTTAAGTATAATCGCCGGAGATTTATAGCTGTGGATTTATTGGGCATAAACCCTGACTGGTCTTGGTGAATTAGGGATTCGATGACCTTGTTAAGTCGGTTCGCCAGCATTTTGGCCAATAACTTAATGTCAGTGGTCAACAAAGAGATCGGACGATATGAAGCTGGGTCCGTCAAATCTTTTCCCTGCTTTGGTACAACAATTATCGCTTCTCGCATGGACCGGGGCAGCTCTCCCCCCGCCAAACTCGCAGTGTAAACCTCCATCAACTTGGGAAGCAACACCTCTTTGTATTTTTTGTAGACTTCTCCTGGGATACCGTCCCCCCCGGGGCCTTGTCACTAGGTACAGAGGCCAGAGCGGCCTCAAGTTCCTCCATATCAAAGGGCTCCTCAAGAAGCCTCTGCTCCGCCAGTGAGAGTCGTGGAAGCCGCACCCCCACTAAAAAGTTATCAATTTCCTCCTCCGATGGCTGCACATGTGACTGGTACAGATTTGAGTAAAATCCCATCATTACCTCCAGTATGGCCCTACTGCCTGTATGCTCACATCCGTCTTTCCCCTTTAATTTAGTGATATACGCCGATTCCCTTTGGGCCGCCACCACCCTGGACAGAAGGTGACCCGCTCTCTCTCCCTCCTCGAAAAACTTCATCGTGCAGAACAGCCTTTTCCTCTCCGCAGTTTTCATAGTCATATTACAAACCTCTCTCTGCGCTGATCTCAAACGTTCTCGGGCCTCAGGGGTTTGCTCCTCAATTAGTGCCGCCTCTGCTCCCTCTAATGACCTAATCAACTCCTGGTCTCTCCTGCCAGTTTCGGTTTTAACTTGCGATATGTTTTTAATGCACAACCCTCTGAAGTAAGCCTTCATGGCTTCCCATACCATCAATACCGAAGCCGAGCCCATATTAATTTTAAAGAATTCTGTCAGGTCATCCCCCACATGGCCGTCCAGATCAATCAGCTGGAGCCAGAACGGATTTAGCCTCCACAGGGGTCTCCTGGAAAACTCAGAGCCCTGCCCCTGAAGCACCACACACATAGGCGAGTGATCCGACAGAGTTCTAGCCAAATAAGTTACCTCACCCACTAGACTTAGCATCGGACCATTCCCCAGGGCCAGATCAATCCTGGACAGCGAGGCAGAGGCGGGAGAGAAGCAGGAGTACTTATAAATTCCGGGGTGATGGGTTCTCCATATGTCTATTAGTGCAGTCTCCTTCAGAACCGCCCCAAAGGGGGTGCAATTACCACCCAGTCTCAGTGCCTCCCGACCACCTCTGTCCCAATGGGCATCAGGAACATTGTTGAAGTCACCAATTATCAGAAAGGGAACCCCCGGGAAATCGCCCACTACCTCCATGACCTTGTGCAGCACTTTCCCACAATACGGCGGAGGGATATATATCGAGATCAGTAGCATCAGTATACCAGACAATTTACATAGCAAGCATACGAACCGTCCCAGCGGGTCTATAATCACTTTACACTGTTCAAAAGGTATACCTGTGCGAACAAGAACACTGACCCCCCGTGAGTATGTGGAATATGTTGCATGATACCCCGCCTGCAGCCATCTTTTTTTAAGAAGATGCGTTCTACTCTTTATCAAGTGGGTTTCTTGCAAGCATATGACTGCAGGTTTGGCATCAAGCAAGAAAGTAAACATTGCCTGTCTTTTTACTCCGGACGCCAACCCTCTAACGTTCCAACTTATTATTTTTATTTTATCCGCCATTACCCTGCAACCCCAAATACCGTGTCATCCATTTCCTCATTTGTGAATTACTAAGGCTGTCTCCCCTCGAACCTGTGTGACCTAGACAATAGTTTAACATTTCCCCCCCTCCCTCCCCACCCTCCACCCCCCCTCACACAATACCCCAACTTCACCCAACTCAAGCTTTCCATCTCCTCCAGGTGTCACGGAGGAGAGGGCGTACTTTATCCGATTCAGAGTATCCACTTCACCGAAGCAAACCCGCTTTACTCCCCAAACTCTGGGAGTAGCATATGGCTAGTGATTGCAGCCAAACAATACTCAACAGTTAACCATAAAACATTCACATTTAGCTTTCTGTTAAATACATTTAACATGTCCAGAACACATGAACTAGAAAAAGGTAGGAAAATTTCTCCCCCCCCCTCCAATGCACAGCAAGATTATTTCCCAAAATGAGAGGGAGGGTCTTCCTCCTGAGAAAAAGGTATTCAGGAGGGAAGAGCGGATATATGTAAGATCCGGTCCCGATTAAAGGACAAGACCCGTCCCGATTAAAGGACAAGTCAGCTCAGTCAGCCAGCGGAGTCCTTAGAATTTGCCTTGCTGAGACGCATCTCGTTGCTGTCCATCCAGTTAAGGGCCTCCTTTGCATCCGGGAAGAAATGGACAGTGTCCCCGTCTACCACTCTCAGTTTAGCCGGATATATCATTGAGTACGGCACACCCAGGGCTCTCAACCTCTTCTTAATGTCAACGAATTTGGCCCTCTGCTTTTGAACCTCCATAGAGAAGTCCGGGTAAATGGAAATCCTGGAGCCGTTGATTTTCAGGTCTGGATGATTCTTGGAAAAGCGAAGAATAGCATCCCTGTCCCGATAATGCAGAACCTTGACAAGCACTTGTCTTGGAGGACGGCCAGGGGGGAGGGGGAATGCGGGGACACGGTGAGCGCTTTCCACGGCATATAAACGGGACAGGTTGTTCTGGCCAATAGTGTTCATCAGCCACTGTTCAAAGAACTCGGTGGGTGCAGAGCCTTCCGTTTTTTCCGGCACCCCAATAATCCGCACATTATTACGTCTTGACCTATTCTCTAGGTCATCAGTCTTTGCCTGCACAGCTGACATTGCAGTGACCATACGCTGATGCTGCTTGTCAGATTTTGCAATAGTATCTTCCACAGTGCTAATACGTTTCTCAGCTTCCCCCATCCTCTCCTTAGTGACATGCATGGAGTGCTGTAACTTAGACATGCTGGCCTGCAGGACCCCAAGCTGTGCTGCCACCTCAGTAATAGTAGTGTGAGAGTGCATTGCCAGCTTGAACAAGTCTTTTAATGTGGGCTCCTCTGGGATCACCATCCCCCCCACTTGCCGCTTACATTCCTCCATCTCACCTCTCTCCCATTTCATAGTTCCTTGGTCTTCCTCCCGGCTTTCACAGTCACTCTCCTCACCATCCTCCACACCAGATTCCTCTGGCTCCTCTGCACTCCCCGCAAGCCCCCTCTGACCTCTACCTGCACTTGCCGGACACAGCTTATCTTCCTCCAGCCTGGCGAACCTCCGCAGTTTAGACACTGCATCTGACCTGCTGGGGATTCCCCCATCTTCCTCCGGGCCCGCCATCAATACATCTTCTCCACCGGCGCCATCTTGTGCCTTCTTCTCCGACTGGCCTGCTGGCCTTTTGCTTCCTTTCTTCCCAGCCATTTGCTTGTGCACTCCTGATTTACAGAGCCTGTGGTCAGGGTCAACACCCTCTCCAAGGAATGTGAATTTAACAGCTAAATAGTGGCTGCAATCTATCAAACTGTCATATATCCAGCGGGAGCTCCTGCTGCACGCGTCTGATCACATCTCCCTCAGGCCATGCCCCCCTGGATTGCAGACTTTGATGGAATGGTCTGGGGGCGTCATGTCGCATTTGGAGAGCCCCTGATGCGCCTAAACAGTGGAAATCCCCAACAAGTGACCCCATTTTGGAAAATAGACCCCACAAGGAACTTATTTAGATGTGTGGTGAGCGCTATGAAGCCCCAAGTGCTTCACAGAAGTTTATAATGTACAGCCGTAAAAACAAAAAAATCTTATTTTTTTTACAAAAATAATATTTTCGCCCCCAGTTTTTTATTTTCCCAAGGGTAACAGAAGAAATAGGACAAATTTCACAATAACTCTTGGGGTCCAGAGTACGCTGATACCCCATATGTGAGGATAAACTACTGTTTGGACGCATGGCAGAGCTCAGAAGTGAAGGAACACCGTTTGACTTTTTCAACGCAGAATTGGCTGGAATGGAGATCAGACGCCATGTCACATTTGGAGAGCCCCTGATGTGCCTAAACAGCGGAAACCCCCCAATTCTAACTCCAACCCTAACCCCAACACACCCCTAACCCTAGTCCCAACCCTAATCCCAACCCTAACCCTAATCCTAACTCTAACCCTAATCCTAACTTTAGCGCCAACCCTAACCCTAACTTTAGCCGAAACCCTAACCCTAATGGGAAAATGGAAATAAATACATTTTTTTTATTTTATTATTTTTCCCTAACTAAGGGGGTGATAAAGGGGGGTTTGATTTACTATTTATAGCGGTTTTTATGATTGGCAGCTGTCACGCTAAAAGACGCTTTTTATTGCAAAAAGTAGTTTTTTGCATCGCCACATTTTGAGAGCTATAATTTTTGCATATTTTGGCCCACAATGTCATGTGAGGTCTTAATTTTTGCGGGACGAGGTGACGCTTTTATTGGTACCATTTTTGAGCATGTGACATTTTTTGATCGCTTTTTATTTCGATTTTTGGGAGGTTAGAATGAACAAAAATCAGCAATTCATGAATTTCTTTTGGGTGAGGCGTTTTTATTGTTCCGCGTGTGGTAAAATCGATAAAGCAGTTTTATTCTTCGGGTCAGTATGATTATGGCGATACCTCATTTATATAATTTTTTTATGTTTTGGCGCTTTTATAGAATAAAAACAATTTTATATAAAAAATAATTATTTTTGCATCGCTTTATTCTGCGAGCTATAACTTTTTTATTTTTTTGCTGATGATGCTGTGTGATGGCTCGTTTTTTGCGGGACAAGATGACGTTTTCAGCGGTACCATGTTTATTTATATCCGTCTTTTTGATCGCGTGTTATTCCACTTTTTGTTCAGCGGTATGATGATAAAGCACTGATTTTTTGCTTCGTTTTTATTTTTTATTTTTTAAGGGGTTCACAAAAGGGGTTAACTAGTGGGACAGTTTTATAGGGGGGGTCGTTACGGACGCGGCGATGCCATATATGTGTACTTTTATTGTTTTATTTTTTTTATTTACAATAAGTAATGAATTTATTGGGGAATATTTTTTTTTTTTTTTTTTTTATTTTGGATTTTTTTTTACACATGTTTATTTTTACTTTTTTTTACTTTTTTACTTTGTTCCAGGGTGGGACATCACTGTATTTCATCAGATCGCTGGTGTGACAGTGTGCACAGCACTCTGTCACACCAGCGATGTGACAGGCAGTGCAGGACGCTTCCTCATGCCTGCTCTCGGCAGGCACTGAGGAAGCCGCCTCCCTCCAGGACCCCAGCGCCATCTTGGATCCGGGTCCTGGGAGGGAGGAAGCCCTCAGAGCAGCGCGATCACATCGCGCTGCTCTGAGGGTCTCAGGGGGGCGCGCAGGGAGCACCCACCCTGCGCGATCCTCCCCTGTGCCCCCAGTACACCGCGATCATGTTTGATCGCGGTGTGCAAGGGGTTAATGTGCCGGGAGCGGTCCGTGACCGCTCCTGACACACAGTCACGGGTGTCAGCTGTGATAATCAGCTGACACCCGGCGGCGATTAGCTGCGCTCCCGGAGGGAGCGCAGCTAATCGCCTATGACGTACTATCCCGTCCATGGTCAGAATGGCACGGGTTTTATGGACGGGATAGTACGTCTAATGTCAGAGAGGGGTTAATAATAGGGCTAGCTCTGCCACTTTGATGTCTCCATTTTTCTGCAATTTTGGGTTTCACCCTCGATTTTCTTCAGGACAGACGGAGGCTTCTGTCTGTCCAGGTGTTGACTCTGTTGTGGAGCGTATGCAGCAGATTTGGGACCAGGTAGTGGAGAGGTTGTCCCTCTCTCAGGAGAGGGCCCAGCGGTTTGCCAACCGGCATAGGACTGATGGTCCTCGGTTTGAAGTGGGGGACTTGGTCTAGTTGTCCTCAAGAAATATCCCTATGAGAGTTGCATCTCCTAAGTTTAAGCCTAGGTTCATTGGACCTTATAAGATCATGGAGATTCTTAATCCTGTTTCCTTTCGTTTACTTCTTCCAGGGACATTTAAGATCCATAACGTGTTCCACAAGTCCTTATTGAAGAGGTTTGTCGAGCCAGTGGTTCCTATGGCTGTGCCTCCTGACCCTGTTTTGGTTGAGGGCAATCTGGAGTATGTGGTTGAGAAAATATGGAAAGGTTATGGTCAGGAGGACAATTCTTGGGTGTTTGCTTCGGACATCCATGCTAGGAGACTCATCCGTGCGTATCACAGAGCTCATCCTGACCGACCTGGTTGCTCAAATGAGGGTTCGGTGACCCCTCCTCAAGGGGGGGGTACTGTTGTGAATGTGCTAGAAATGAATTCTGAGCAGAAGCTCCCTCTGGTGGTTAGAAACAGTACTGAACTATCCAATGAAGATTGTGAGGATTGGCGATCAGGTGTTACTGACTGGTCTTATATAAGGGAGGTTCCCTCCCATCAGGGTTGCCGGTGATCAATTGTTCTGGTCTCATCTTTGATTCCTGTTCACTTTGTAGCTTGCTGTTTCGTGCCTGCATCTTCTGCTAACAGATAAGACATTTTCTTCTTTTAGTTTTTTGTGCTTGCTTTTTGCATTTTGTCCTGCACTTCTGTGGGGGTCTGCCGGGTCCCCTCCGGGGGCTTGTGCTCCTCTCAGTTTAGTTCAGCCACTGTTGTTTGTTCATTTTCCTTTTCCAGTTTTTTCAGTGGCTGCTGTTTAGTTTTGTTACACCAGAGACCTAATTTAAGTGGTAGAGGTCTGTGTGATCTCAGGTGTTTTTGTAATTAGTAGAGTTGGTAATTTTCAGGGTTTTTTGGGATTGCAGTAAGTGTCCTTCCTATCCTTTTCTATTTAGGAAGTTTGGGCCCCAACGTTTGCTCATACTATTTTCTGTCTGTGTCTGTATTTCCTCTTGTCTAACCACCATTACATGTTTGGGGGCTTTCTATGTTCTTTGGGGATCTGCTCTGGGGCAGATAGTTTTCCTCTTTCTGTCTTTAGGTGTAGTTAGCTTCTCAGGCTGTGACGAGGCGTCTAGGACCAACGTAGGTACGCTCCACGGCTGCCTTTAGTTGTGGTGGTTAGTCAGGGTACTGCAATCCCATAGATTCCAACCTCTCTGGTGTATTTCCTTTTTTGCCTGCTCTCCTCAGCTACCAAATCATAATAGCACCCCACAAGGACAGACACCCCAATTTCCCAAAGGAACCAGCTGAACCCTGCAAAATATGAAAAGATGTGAAAGAAAAAAAGATGTATAAAATACATAAGGTGTTGGGAGATATTTTGGCCAAAATACGCGAGCTCGCAACCCACGTCCAGGGTCCTCCTTGTCTGATCTGATAGTATGGGCGTGCGAGTGGTTGCATCTGCTGGTGTGAGATTTTAAACAGGATGCAGGTCACTTCAATTTTAAACCCCAAACTGCATGGCAATTTTCCTTAGATGTGTTCGGCTCCAAAGTCATTATTTATGATTTTTTGATTATTTTTCCATTCTGTAATTTACTTATTTTTATTATCTCGGTCTAAACAGAGAACTACATTTCTAATTAGCAATTACTTCTGAAGATGAATGTCTTCTATTTGAATGTAAAGGTTCTGAACTCATTACAAAATTTGGTTCATGACCTGAAAAAAAAGATAAAAGGGCCCAAAATGTGAAATTGCTTAATTATAAGAAACACATTTTATGTGAAAAGATACAAAGTCTTACAAATAAAGAATGTGTAATCTTCTTGTTACTATTACCAAAGTAAAAAGCTTTTGTTACTCATAAAAAACACTCATATTCCAGCTGAATTAA
Organism: Oophaga sylvatica; assembly: GCA_033576555.1. Taxonomy (NCBI): domain Eukaryota; kingdom Metazoa; phylum Chordata; class Amphibia; order Anura; family Dendrobatidae; genus Oophaga; species Oophaga sylvatica. The sequence continues at coordinate 23,097,465 of JARQOD010000006.1, read as the reverse complement.
CCAGAACTGGACATAATAGACACATTATATTATACTGCTTAAGGGCAGGTGCAGACGACCGTATTTTCGGTCCGAGTGCGATCCGACAAAACATCAGCTCGCACTCAGACAAATGTTATTCTATGGGACCGTGCACATGTCAGATTTTTCCCTCGAATCAGCAGAATGCATGATTGGGATCCTATTACGCAAATCTATGAGTCGGTGGAAAATGTCGGACTGCACTCGGATGTCATCTGAGTGCAGTCCGATTTTTATGGACTGATAAAATGGAGATGGAGAAATGTTTTTCTCTATCTTCTCTTTATCCAAGAAAATTGAATCATACTGTGATCACACTCTGATCAATGAGAGATGATTACGATGAGAGAAAATAAGTTGGCGTGCACTTGTCCTGAGATTTTAATTAGCAGTAATTTATATGCACCCCCCCAAAAAAAATATATAATTTCATTACTGACAAAAAAAGTCTAAATTTTATTTCTCCATAATTGTAAAGAGTCGTAAAATAATGATATCATATAATTTTACCATATGAAGTAAATACCAAAAAAATTTGCAGAATGACTGTTTTGTTAATTTAACTTCCAAAAAAGAATTAATACAAGTTTTTCGAAACAATATGTACTCCAAAATGGTGCCATTAAAAACTAGTGCTCAACCCAAAAGTACAAACCCTTATACAGCTACAGTGATGGGAAAAAATACAAGTGGCTTTCAATATGCAGAAATAGAAAAAAAAAATACAGTGTCATTAAATGAATAAAAAGAAAATTCCACTTTGCATTATTTCACTGGGTAAATCTACGTAAAATGTTGAATATATTTGCAAATACTTTGCTTCATTTATCTTGCATGTAATTATATGGTGTTTTGTCTAAACAAAATTCTGAATTTAGAAGTCTGATTTTCTGCGACAAAGAATAGGGCGTTGTGGGAGCTCAAATGCAAGTTTAGCATCAAGAACAAAGTTTCTAGATCACATAACTCTCTGTAAAATGCATTTTATATTTTATAAATTGATTTCTAGTTTCATGAAAATAAAGCTTAAAAAAAGAGATCACGTCCTGTAAAAAATGTAATGAAGTAAAAGAAGATGAAAATATAAAGCCTTTCTCAAATACTTATAAATAGGAAAACTAAAAGAAAAATCTTCCCTAATTTAGCAACAAAAGACTCTGGCCCTTAAAGAAAGATTGACTGAGGTTAGCTGAAGTCAGATTCTAGACTGTCTCAGTATTTTGACCACTGGTTGAGACTTCTTGCTTCTGAGCAAAGAGATAAACTGTGTCCGGGAAGACGGAATGTGTATGCTGCATACAGTTATAAAAGAAGCAATGTAAGACAGGTTCCTGTGTATTATGCAGCAGTAGGAGAAAGCAGAAAGATGCCTTGGAGGTAAAACACAACATTCTCCTGTGTTCTGTGGCTCTGGTTATCTGTGTACAGTACATTGAATAGACTCAGATAAATAAACAACTCTATCCTCATCTAGAACAATAAATAGTTACTGCCATTTCAAGAAACTTTGCATGAATCAACAGTTATTATTATTATAATACATTTTTTCGGGAAAAAAAATGCTTTTCTCAACATATAAGCCGCTTCATCCTCTCTCCACTTCCTCCTAAAGGGAATCTGTCATCAGGTTTTTGCCTAATTTAAGAGCAGCATAACATAGGTAAAAAGACCCAGATTCCAGTAATGTGTCTCTTACTGGACTGCTTGCAGTATTTTAGTTAAGATCACAGTTTTTTCACTGGAAGACTAGTAAACCTGCTGTCATGTAGTCTTCCAAATTCAAGAGCTCTGTATAACCCCTCCCCCACCACTGATTAGCAAATTTCTGCCTATGCACAGTGCACACAGAAAGCTGCCTATCAGTGGTGTGGCCGGGGTAATACAGAGCATTCAGGGAACTGCTAGATCTGCAGTAGACAAAAGAGTGATTTTATAAAAAAGACAACAAGCAGCCCAATAAATGATACATTGCTGGAATCAGGGTCTCTGCCTCTATATCTTGAGGCTCTTAGATAGATGAGGTTTCAACAGAGCTGGTGACAGTTTAACTTTAAAGACTCGATTGACTGCAGCTATCGTGGGTGTACAAACAAAAACACAGAAATTGTCATAAACTCCAAACACTTATTACTAAGTGTTACTTATTGTCTAATAAGTTATTAGACAATAATCAGGATTTGGCCCAGAAGATGATGTCCAGCTGCCAAGGCGAAAGGCAGAAGTCTAGAAAATTAAGGACAACACAGTAATTATTGAGTCTTTGTATAAACTTGAAATATTTGTCAATAAAAGCTTCAAAACTTCTGAAAAGCTGATAATTGTATTTCAATAACCATAGAAACATCTAACTCTAAAAACAATGAAGCAGCAAACTGTATGAAAACCGAAATTTCTTTCAGTCTCAAAACTTTTGGCCAACACTTTATACAGTATACATTTTTTGTTTTTACATTTTTGGCAAATCTGCAATGTGTCAATATCAGCGATTGCATTTTGTATATCCAAGGTTTGTTGAGTGGATCTCCAGAAGGACTAAGCTGTTCAATGCTGTACAGTTTATGTTGGCACAGTATCTGGAAGTAGCCAGAAAAGTTAAATCCCACAACATATTTATCAGTGAGTTTGTGTTGGCACAAAGCGTCTGCAGTTCATAAGTATCCGATGCCAAGACAAGCACAGCAGGCAGTTTGTGATTGCTAATCTACAAGAAATCCCCCTGGGCAGCTGCATGGAATTTTGACCATAGGGCTGTGTGGCTTGGCTCTACACAATGCCAGAAATATTATCTTTTCTTCTGTTCTTGATGAATCAGTCAGCAAGGACAGTGGATGGAGAGCAAGTTATTTAGCAGTAGCAGCTGTGCAAGGAAATGCTCTTGAGGAAAGAAGGGCGATGAATAGAACATAAAGATTTAATCTGTGGCACATTGTACAATTTGGAAGTGTTTTGAAAGAGATTGATTTAAATACTTGATGAAGCAAACAAGATACAGTTTAACAGGGTGTGAAGGTACAAAATGTCAGAAAGTTTTTTTTTCTGCAAGAAAGAAAAAATCAGGAGGAGGGGAGAGCGCGGCACACGGAAGAGTTAGGAGGAGGGGAGAGCGCGGCACACGGAAGAGTTAGGAGGAGGGGAGAGCGCGGCACACGGAAGAGTTAGGAGCAGGGGAGAGAGCAGCACAAGGAAGATTTAGGAGGAGGGAGAGAGCGGAACACGGAAGAGTCAGGAGGGGGGACAGAGCGGCACACGGAAGAGTTAGGAGGAGGGGAGAGCACGGCACACGGAAGAGTTAGGAGGAGGGGAGAGCGCGGCACACGGAAGAGTCAGGAGCAGGGGAGAGAGCGGCACACGAAAGAGTCAGAAGCAGGGGAGAGAGCAGCACAAGGAAGATTTAGGAGGAGGGGAGAAAGCTGCACATGGAAGAGTCAGGAGCAGGGGAGAGAGCAGGACACGGAAGAGTCAGGAGAGGGGAGAGAGCGGCACACGGAAGAGTCAGGAGAGGGGAGAGTGCGACACACGAAAGAGTCAGAAGCAGGGGAGAGAGCAGC